>SJYA01002418.1:1029518-1137400 GCA_006410615.1 Neotragus moschatus
ACGGTTTGACAAAGGACTGGGACCCCTCATGTTTCTCTGTAGGCAAAGGTTTTCCGCAGTAGGGGCAGAATTTGAACGTTGCTTCAATACCTTTGCCACAGTCTGGACAGATCATGCTAGAAAAGAGAATGGCAGGGGGGACAGGAAGCTGAAAAACTTAATCTATTGCTGTTGAGTAGTCACCAGAGTTCCTCATGGTGACAAGAGTGCAGAAGGAAGAAAAGTTATCATACCTGGAATACCCTCTCAGAAAGTAGCCTTTTTTTTTTCCTGGCCACACCCTGTGGCATGCTGGATCTTAGTTCCCTGACTGGGGTTCGGCCCCTGCTCCCTGCAGTGGGAGCACAGCATCACAACAACTGGGCCACCAGGGGATTCCCATAGAATGGCCACTTCTAAAATGAGTTCCTGCTCCCTGTGTCCAGTCTCTCCCTAAGCGCCCAGGGCAGGTACAAAGCAGAACAAACGCAGAGTGAAACTAGAGCTCACAAAAGGTACAGGAATGCCTTGAGGTCAATAAAAGTTGGGCAGGAGAACTGCTCCAATAATGGAAGCATTGAGGGTCTTCAATTGTAATTGTGATGCTCATCTCTTGAACCACGTGATGGGGATAGGAGAGATGGTTAGTGCTCACCAGATAGCCACATACTCCCCCTGCAATTCCCAGGGTTCCTTATAGTGAGATTGGGGCCACATGACTAGTTCTGGCCAACGGGGTGTGAGCAGAAGTCATTTTCTGGCCAAGGTAGTTAGGGGCCCCAGTAGCTCCTCTGCCAGCCATCCTTTGCAGGGATGGCCCTCAGGAAGCAGAGGCACGAGGAAGGGCAGCTGCCCGGTCCACACTGCAAGCCCGTGACTGGCAAATAAACTTTCCTTATACAAACCACCAGGATTTCAGGGTTTATTCGTTACTGCAGCATAGCCCACCACATCCTGACTAACTTAGTCAGATAATGGATGTTCACTATGATACCCTCTAAGCCTTGTGTATTTCTGGAGTATTTCCTAATACTTTAAACAAAAATCAGAGCCGAAATCACACACAGAGCTTGTGGCAAATGAGGACACAGCAGGTATATTCGCTAGCTTGGGCAGCCACAGCTCACTCCCACAGACTAGATGGTTTAGACGACAGGAATGTATTTTCTCACAGCTCTGGAGGCCAGAAGCCTGGCATCGAGGCGTCAGTGTCTGGTTTCTTTGGAGGCCTCTCTCCTTGGCGTGCTGATGGCCACCTTCTCACTTTGTCCTCATGTGCTTGTCCCTCTGTCTGCATTCTGATCTCCTCCTCTTATAAGGATACCGATCATATTGGATTAGGGCCTATCTTAGTCTGTTTAAATGGCTATAATCAATATTATAATAATATAATAATCATAATAAATATCATAAATATTGTAGACATGGGACTTCCCTGGTGGTCCAGTCGTTAAGAATCTGCCTTGCAATGAAGGGGACGTGGGTTTGATCCCTGGTTGGGGAACTAAGATCCCACATTCCATGGAGCAACTAAGCTTGAGCACTGTAACTACTGAGCCTATGAGTCACAACTAGAGAATCTGCATGCCTCAGCTAAGACCCAACACTGGCAACAAAACTAAACAAAACAAAAACGCCCACAGCCTGGGTGGCTTACAGGGAATAGAAACTTACTTCTCACAGTTCTAGAGACTGGGAAGCCCAACATCAAGGCGCTACTGTGGTTGGGTCCTGATAAAGGCCCTCTTCTGGGCTACAGACTGACAACTTCACCCTGTGTCCTTACACGGAGGAAGGGGCTGTGAAGCTCTCTGGGTCTCTTATAAGGGCATTAATTCCATTTATGAGAGCTCCACCTTCACCAGGACTTCCCTAGTGGCTCAGATGTAAAGAGTCTGCCTACAATGTGGGAGACCCAGGTTCCATCCCTGGGGTGTGAAGATCCCCTGGAGAAGGAAATGGCAACCCACTCCAATACTCTTGCCTGGAAAATCCCATGGACAGAGGAGCACGATAGGCTATAGTATATGGGGTCCCAAAGAGTTGGACATGATTGAGGGACTTCACTTTCACTTTCCACCTTCATGACCTAACCACCTCCCAAAGGCCCCACTTCCTAAAACCATCACATTGGGCATTTCAACATATGAACTTTGGGAGGACACAAACATTTAGGCCATAGCAGGCCCACCCTAAAGACCTCATTTTAATTAGCTCTTTAAAGGTCCTATTTACAAATATGGACACATTCTGAAATACTCAGGTTGAGGGTTTCCATGAATGAATTTTCGTGGGACACAACTCAGGTCATGAGAGCAGGATGAAACTAGTTCATAAGAGAAGTAGAGAAACTCAACAGGGTTAACAGTACAACAGGCATTTTCAATGATTATATTTTAAATGGCAAAAGGAAAAAAAGCAAAATTATTTTATTTGTTCTTAGTGTACAGTCCCGGTTATTAGCTGGCATATCAAAATCAAAGTCAAAATAAACTTTTGCTCATGACTTCATTTAACCTTGCAAGACAAAAGTTTTTTTATTTTTATTACTTTTATTTATCTTTGACAAACAACAACTGTCTACATTTAAAGTGTAAAACTTGTGTGTATAAGTATATGCCTGTGTGTGCTCAGTTGTGTCCAACTCTTTGTGAGTCCATAGACTGCAGCCTGCCAGGCTCCTCTCCCCATGGGATTTCCCAGGCAAGAATACTGGAGTGGGTTGCCATCTCCTCCTCCAGGGGATCTTCCCGACCCAGGGACTGAACCCACCCACCCCAGCAACTGAACCTGTGTCTCTTGGGTCTCCTGCACTGACAGGCAAATTTTTACACGCTGAGCTATCAGAGAAGCCTATATATGTATATGTATATATGACAACCTGAGATTAAAACAGTGATCCTAGTTCAGGCATAAGAAACCAAAACAGGGTGGTCACTGAGGATCTGTGAGAACTCGAACTTTCTGTGACTGCTGCCTAACCCAAGGACACAAACTGTCTTTTGAAACATCTGCTACCAGGCATCTTGTGTATCAGGGTTGTTTCCCCTGTAACCAAACAACCGTTTTGGATCCCAACTAGTTCTTGCTTAACAAGCACCCTTACTTCTTGCCAGCTCCTATTATAATTCTTGATAAACAACTCATGTAAGTAACTGTGGCCTTGCAGTTTTTGCCTTTAGGAGCCTCCTCCAACGGAACACANCCTAACCCAAGGACACAAACTGTCTTTTGAAACATCTGCTACCAGGCATCTTGTGTATCAGGGTTGTTTCCCCTGTAACCAAACAACCGTTTTGGATCCCAACTAGTTCTTGCTTAACAAGCACCCTTACTTCTTGCCAGCTCCTATTATAATTCTTGATAAACAACTCATGTAAGTAACTGTGGCCTTGCAGTTTTTGCCTTTAGGAGCCTCCTCCACTTGTAGTCCAAGGGAACACAATTCAAGTTGCTTCTTTGTATTATTTTATCAAAACACAAATATATGTATGCCTTTTAAAAATAAAAGTGTTTATTGAATTTTTCACAACATTGTTTCTGTTTTATGTTTTGTGTTTTTTGGCAGCCAGGCACATGGGATCTTAGTTCCCTAATAAGGAATTGAACCTGCACCCCCCTGCATTGGAAGGCGAACTCTTAACCACTTGACCACCAGGGAAGTCCTGATGTATTTATTAGGACGTTCTCAAGTGCTTCTTGAATCTGGGTCTCCTGGGCTGCAGTCCTAACAAACCTCAAATAAATGCCTATTTTAATCAGGTCCCCATTTCTGAAATTTTGGTTAACAGTATACATTATGAAACAGTTACCATAATAAAACTAATTCACATATCCACCACCTCTCATAATTCCAACTTGTGTGTGTGTGTGTGTGGTGAGGAAACCTGCAATCTACTCTCTTGGCAAATTTCAAGTATACACCCACATTACTATTTACCATAGTTTCCATGTTATACATTAGGTCTCCAGAACTTAATCATCTTACAATAGGAAGTCTGTACCCTCTGATCAATATTCCTTTTCCCCCACAGCTTCTGGTAAGCACTATTCCACTGTTATCATGAGTTTGACACTTCTTTTTAGATTCCACATATATGTGGGATCATGGCGTATTTATCCTTCTGTGCCTGGCTCAATCCAATTAAAACATTTTACTTTACTCACTTTAAAGGATGGTCTCTGTTGCAATTGCAAAGAGGGGAGTCCTTACAGTCCCAGGCCTTAGGCCCAGGCTGCCTGGATTTGAATTCCAGATGTGCTCTTTGCTGGACATGTTACTTAGCCTCTCTGTGCCTCAGTCTTCTCAGTGGTGAAATGGGGCTTTTAACAGTTCCTATTTGACAGAGTGGCTTCCTGGGTGGCTCAGTGGTAAAGAATTTGCCTGTCAATGCAAGAGATGCATGAGATACGGGTTTATTCTCAGAGTCAGGAATATCCCTGGAGGAGGAAATGGTAACCCGCTCCAGCATTCTTGCCTGGAAAATTCCATGGACAGAGGAGCGTGGCAGGTTGAAATCCATGGGATTGCAAAGAGTCAGATACAACTGAGCCTGCTCACATTTGAAAATGGAGGCATAAGTGGAATACATTTTTATCAACTGCAAAGAACAGGAAAGTCGTTTATGTTACTGGTTATCATCTTCCATTTGTTAACATTTCTATTCCTTCTTTTTCCCTTTCTATATCTTAAGCTCTGAGCCTCTCAGATCTCTCTAGTTCCTCTTGGGGCAGACTCATGAAACTCCAGTGTCTGCCCTTGAAACCACTGCCATGCCCGTAACTTTCCTCCTGGGAATGAAGTCTGAGAGAAGCAACACATAAGAGATGGAGCAGGAACAGGCTGTTGGCATGTGCCCGAGGGGATGGTACCTTTATGGGGTCACGATCTGGCCCTCAGATTCACTGGGCTGGAAACTCCATCTTAACTGTGTCCTGTAAATGAATAAACGTGGAGAGGCTGACTCAGGCTTGCTGTACATGGGAGTAAAAAATAATGATTGATGTTTATTGAGAACTGGCTATGCAACCAACACATGCTATGTTCATTCATTTATTCAATGATTATTCACTGAACTCCTACAGCAGCAAAGGAAACCAACAGTTCCTGACCTGACAAAGCTCATTCTAGTGGGGGAATACAAGCTTAATAAACAAATAAGCAAGTAACTTTAAAAAGTCACACGAGGAAAGAGCTATAGTAAACTCTCAATAAATATGTATAGAAGAAAAGAATCCGAGGGCTGAAGTCACCATTTTAATGTTATCTGGCTAGCTCAGGACTCAAAACCAAGGCTCTAACACTCAAATCAATCTTTATCACTCATTCATACATTTTCTTTATTGATTTGTTCAGTATTTACTGAACATATGGAGTGTGTTAAGTATTGTATTCCTCCTGGCAGGTCCTGAAACGCAGCACAGCAAAAGAGCTAACGGCTAGACTCCACCTTAGGGCAGGAGGAATAACAGCGAAATGATTTGCCTAGGCCCCGCCCTCTGCANCTCCAGTATTCTTGCCTGGAAAATCATATGGACAGAGAAGCCTAGCAGGCTTCAGTCCTTGGGGTCGCCAAGAGTCGGACGCGACTAAACCACCACCACATCTTGCTAAAGTGCTTTCCAGCGCTAACCGGCCGCCCTAAGAGGAAGGATTCTATTTCATTTTATTCAGATGATGAAACTGAGACAGAAGGAGGTGGTGACATGCCTGAAGTCGTTGGCAGAGCTGGGCAGGATCCTGGGGGAATGAATGAATGGGAGTTCTTTAGGAATTCAAGATATTTACCATTCATTTGAGCGCTGTCTGTGTGCCAGGTGCTGTTCTTACATTTTCTCTTGTAATCTCTGCAGCAGCTATCCCGTCATCAGAATTTTCTAGATTTTAGAAAGTTAATAGTGTGCGTATTTCATAATTGGGGCTTCCCAGGCGGCTCAAGGCTTCCCAGTGAGTGGTTCAGCGGTAAAGAATTCGCTTGCCAATTCAGGAGGCGTAGGAGACGCGAGTTTTATCCCTGGTTAGGGAAGATCCCCCGGAGGAGGTCATGGCAACCCACTGCGGTATCCTTGCTTGGGGAATCTCATGGACAGAGAAGCCTGGCAAGCTACAGTCCCTAGGGTTGCAGAGTCAGACGCGACTGAGCATGGGGGCACCCAGGTCGATCAGTGGTGAAGAACCCGCCTGCCGATGCAGGAGATGCGAGCTTAATCCCTGGGTGGGGAAGGAGGAAGAAATGACAACCTGCTTCAGTGTTCTTTCCTGGGAAACCCCATGGACAGAGAAGTCTGGTGGGCTACAGTCCATCGAGTCGCAAACCAAACAACAGGATTTCATAATTAGGCCACACCCCCAGTGATATCTGGGGCAGTTCTTGGAAATTGAATATTTCTGCTGGAAAAGGCGTTAATCACACTGAAGGAGAATAAAGACTATGCGTAGCCTGTGGCTATTTGGGTTCAGTTTGACTACCAGTTTATGAATGAAGTTCTGGTTCTAAGCCTTTCGTTTTTAGAATTGTAGATAAGAGAGTGTGGGTTGGTTTTATTCTGCTTCATTTTGTACATGTAGAAAGTGACACACAAAAAGGGTGAATGATGTGGCCGTGGTCCCACACCAGGAAGAGGCAGGACTCTCTGGCTCCAGGGCCTAAGACTTTCCAGTCTGGTAATGATTTGCCTTAACTTACTATGACAGAGTGGGTGACCTTGAGCTTCACCTCAGGGCTTCAGTTCCTTCCCTCCCAGGTCTAAGAGTTTATGAGAAGTGGACAGAATGGGATTTGGAAACTGTCCATAGAGTTATCAAATTCAGATGTCTGAGGGCCAGGCAGATAAGGAAATGAAGAAAAGAGTCTGGGTGAGGACTGTCCGGCCTCTCAGAGGGATCATCCCATCTAAGGGGTGGAGAGCTCTAAATGGCTTCCAACAAACTAGCTCTGTGGGAATGCAGACCCCATGTGGCCAAATCCTAGGATTTTTCAGAAACTGGAAATTGAATTTTTAGGTGAAATCTCCCAGCTTTTGAGTTTGGGATTACATAGAAGAATTTTCTGTCAAAGCATTCTGTGCCAGGGCTTTCCTTCTGTCTCACTGGTAAAGAATCTGCCTGCTAATGTAGGCGACCCGGGTTCGATCCCTGGTCTGGGAAGAGCTCACATGCCATGAAGCGGCTGAGTCTGTGTGCCACAACTACTACTGAGCCTGCCCTCTAGAGTCTGTGAGCCAGAACTGCTGAGGCCTGCATGCCCTAGAGCCCGACCGCAATGAGAAGCCTGCACACCACAGCACAGAGTAGACCCTTGCCATAACTAGAAAAAAACCTGCACAATGATGAAGACCCAGTGCAACCAAAAATAAAAAATTTTAAAGAAAAACAAACCAAACATTCTGTGCCAACTCAGGCTAGATAAAATATCTGTGGATCAGACATAGAACAGATCTGTGATTGCCAGTTGGAAGGAGGACTGAAGGAGGGATGGATTGGGAGTTTGGGATTAGCAGATGCAAACTACTATATATAAGATGGATAAGAAGATCCTACTATATAGCACAGGGAACTATATTTAGGATCCTATAATAATGGAAAAATATGAAAAAGAGTATATATATATATACATATAACTAAATCACTGCTGTATACCAGAAACTAACACAACATTGTAAATTAATTATACTTTAAAAATTCTTTTTTAAATCTGTGGATTAACTTATACTCACAAATCAAGTCTTAACCTCTTTGTGAGGAAAATTCTTGTTGCGTAAAACATTAGCTCTTATTATAGACCTGAGGTTTCTGTGGTGGCTCACGGTAAAGAATCTGCCTGAGATGCAGGAGACACAGGTTTGATCCCTAGGTCGGAAAGATCCCCTGGAGAAGGGCATGGCAACCCATTCCAGTATTCTTGCCTGGAGAATCCCCATGGACAGAGGGGCCTGGCAGGCAACAGTCCATGGGGTCGAAAAGAGTTGGACATGACTGAGCAACTTTCACTTCACTTCACTTCTTAGGCCTATCACATTCCATTATCTGCAGTCACAAAATCTAGAAAGCTCTGAAAACCAAATATTTTTTCCATGAATTTGATGCCTGAACCTGACTAGAAATGCTGTGATTTATTACTTTTAATTATCCTAGCTAGAGTGGATATTTTTACCTCCACTCTTGGAATGTTGAAGTGTTCAGTTATGAAATGCTCCCCTTATTCCTCTCCCCTCCCCCCGGTACTGGGATTTTAATGAACTACACCATATATGGTGGATTACCTTTTTATAATCTGAAAATTGCTGAATTTAAAGCATACTTGGCCCAGAAGCTTAAGAATTATGGACCCATGGTGTTGCTTCATGGCATGGAATGCTTTCAACACCCGTAGACATATGCCACTTAGGAAGCACAGAGAGGCCACGCTAGTGTGCCGTGTTTTGCCTATTATGAGTTGAGAATGACCCAGTGGGCAGTGACCATATATTTTTTTTTTAAGTGAAGTAAATAGAATGGTAAACATCCTAGTCCACCCTACTTTGTAAGATGAAGTATTGTTTCACGAAGCTTTTGTTCAGTTATGTATGCAAATAAGAAGTCATAGTATATATTATCTGTGTTACTGTGGATCATGGTTAAAAACAAAAGTTGAAGAAATCATGCTGTTGTAGAAATAACAACAGTCTTGGAGGCTTGCCTAAACTCTAGTCTTAGAGATGATATAGGTTCCTACTGTGTGGCAGGCACTGTGCCCACAGTGGTGAGCAAGACAGAAGGTTCCAGCAAGGTGAGAGATCTGAATATCCACATTCTCCCACGTGGGTATTTACGGACTGTACTTAACCCTGACAAGGGCTAAGGAGGGCTGTGTAGGCTCTGAAGCACTGGGGCTGGGTGCTTTTAGTAAATAGAATTGTTGTGATTCCTGCAGGGAGACGCACGTCCTCACTCCTCCTGCTTCTGGACGTTTTGGGAGCTCCTCCAGCATGGCCACAGAGTCAGCCCTAGGAGGAAGGCACAGTTTCTCCCAGTTTCCTAGTCCTTTCTGCTGCCCTGCCAGCCAGGATTGTGGAGGGGAAGGAGGAGGAGCTTAAATGAGGAACTGGTTGTTGGATCTACATCAGCTACGACTAAGGTGAGTCAAGTGTCCCTCTCATCCAAACCTGTCATCCCCAGAGGCTGCACATCTGGCCTGCCTTGTTCCAGCTCACTGTCTTATGCCCCCCTCACCCACCCCCAGTTAATCTCAAAGGAAAGCTCTCACACTGTCACTGTCCTGCCCAGTACTCTTCTAGGAATCCATATTGCCCAGTACCCTTCCAGAAATCCTTATTGCCTCCTGGATAAAATCTAGGTTTCTCAGCCCATCCCTACATGGCTTGAGTCCCGCCCTCCTCTTTCCTCTTCTTCCGTTTCCCTCACACAAGCTGTACTACTGCCTTCTTGGCTTTGTGTGAAAATGTTCCTCCATACTTTCCAGCTTCCTGCCTTTGATCAGGCCTCCCTCTGCTAGAATATACTGCAGCCACTATCTCCAGCTGGTAAATCTTCCACAGCCTTCAAGACTCAGTTTATTCTCCCCAGCCTTCCTGGGCAGCATTAGCTCCTCCCTCTTCTGGTCTCCCAGGTCACCCCTGCCTCCTCCACTGTAACACAGATCCACCAGGTTGGGGTGTCTCTGCCTATATCTGTCAGTCCCATCAGACTCTGCACTCCACAGGGACAGGTACTAATTGGGACTCATCTCTGGGTCCCTAGGAACATTACTGGTCTGGCATACAGAAAGCCTTGAGGTGTTTGTTGAATGAATGAATGAAAATGGAAATGAAACAGAAACAGACTCACAGACATAGAGAACCAACCTGTGGTTGCAGAGAGGGGAGAGGGTAGGGGAGGGGTGGATTGGGAGTTTGGGATGAGCAGAGGCAAACTAGAATGGGTAAACAAGGTCCTACTGTATAACTCGGGGGACTAGTCAATATCTTGTGATAAACTGGAATGGAAGAGAATATGAAAAAGAATGTATATACAACTGAATCACTTTTCTCTACAGCAGAAAATAACACATTGTAAATGAACTATGCTTGAATTTTTAAAATAAAAATTTTCTGACTTAAAATCTTGAACACTGCAAAAAGCAAAAATCAAGGTGGGTGGATGTTAGGATGAGGCAGACCTGGCCTCTGTGACCTTGAGGGGGTAGCACGTCTCCTTTTCTAGACTCCTTGTCCTTGCCTAGAAAATATGGGCTCTCACATCTGAAGCTTCTCACAAGATGATTTTTGCCAGAGGCCTGGCATGTGGCAGATGAGGGTGCTGAGGTGAGTCACTGGCCCCTTCCTGACCCCAGTCCCGCTGCATTCCAGGAAATTGCCACCCTCAAGGACATAGCCATGGACTTCACCTTGGAGAACTGGGAACAGCTGGGGCAGGGGCAGGGAGACCTGTTCTGGGACACGGCGCTGGACAACTACCAGAACCTCTTCCTGCTGAGTGAGTGCCACCCTTGCCCTGGGAGTCATCGCCCTGCTCAGGGATCACCCATGGCTCTCTGTCACCTATGGGGTGATCTCCTGGCTCCTGAGCGCCTCAGATCACTGTGCTTAGTTGCCTGATTCTGTGACATCAGTAGTGCCTGGTGACCTTTTTGATTGTCACCACTTGGGAGGAGTGGAGGGTGTACTCCTAGAATCCAGTGGGTGGAGCCCGGGGTACTGCCACACACTCCAGAATTTCAGGGATTATCCAACCCCAAATGTCAGTACTACCTGGGAAGAGAAACCTGTGCTTGCCCTCTAGCTCCATCAGCACTTTCCTCTTCCTCATAGTAGACGAATTCCTCCAGCTGACACTTCAGGGACTTTGCTGCTTTAAGACAAACTGCGACCCCTTGACCACTCCCTACCTCTCCCCTGCCTGGCTTGCCCACTGCTCATTTTATGGTCTGTCTCCCTCTGCCAGAGTGGGAGCCTCCTGCAGGCAGGAACTCGTCCTGCCCCTGTGTTTGGAACAGACAGTACTGGCTTTGGGGCTCAATGAATAGAAGAGGGAGCAGCAGGAGTCAGTGTTAGGAACTAGGTCTTGTGCCAGGCCAGCACTTAGAATGCTCTCCTCTAGTCCTCCAGACACTCATCTGTGTGTATTTATTAGCGGTGTATTCCTTTCCTGTAGCTGCTTTTACAGATGCCATGAGTGTGGCTGAAAACAACATACACTGACTCTGACTGTTCTGGAGATGGGTCTGACTGGGCTAAAATCTGGGCATGGGCATAGTTGGTTCCTTCTGGGGGCCGTTGGGGAGAATCTCTTTCCTTGTCCTCTTTCAGCTAAAAGCCAAATGAAACCAACTTCTTGTGCTCATGGCTTCTCATCTTTGAAGTCAGCAATGGCTGTCTCCCTGCTGTAGCATGCATCCCCTGGGATTACAACTCTGTTCCTGCTCTTGAGGAAGTTTGTAGAGGGTAGGAAGCAGGATTGGTCTTTGGGGCCCCCAACACACTCTCATCATGGGGCCTATCTTATGGAGGCCTCTGGTATGTCCATTCCATGGGAGAATGAGTGAATCATGGATGACTGAGGAGGTACATGACTTTCCCTGGAAACTCTCTTTTATCTCTCAAGAGCTGTTACAGATCCTTTGTGTCCCCAGCCCTGGTGGTCACATCTCTGATCACCCTGGATTGTGACTGGGTCCCTCTCCTCTACTGGGCCAGGAACCCTGCAGAGCTGGATCAGGTGCTGAATAATCATCAGGACAGCAAGGATGTTCCTGCTCAGCAGCCCAATGGCCCCCCATGTTGATGTCATCTGGTTGGTGACAGTGCCTTTCTCTCCCTACAGACCCCCTCAGACCCAACTTGACCTTCCATCCAGATGGTGGGGAAAAGCTGGAGGCCCTGGCGAAAGAAAGCCCAGAGTCAACAGACGCTGGTGAGTGGGCAGCCAGGGCCCCCCCAGGGGAGGGTGGAGGGAGCTCATGGGGTGTGGTCCTTTGTGGGCCCTCTGTCTTCAGGACCTCCATCTTGCCCAGTAGGTCTGCTGACACATCTCCACCCCCTGCCTCTCTGATTCACTCTGCCACACATTGGCTTCAGGTTGGGGAGCCTCACCCTGCATACCTTATCTTGGTGTATCTCTGTGTTCAGCATATGGCTATTTTGGTGCCCTTCCTCTGTCCCCTCTGCATCCTTCCAGACTCAGCAGGGCTCAGCATTCCATTCTCTGAGTCAGTCTCTCCTCCTTTCTGTCTTGTGCCCCCTGAGCACTGTGAACCTCCCGGTCTACCTATTTTGCCTGCCTTTAGGCAGGCCCATCCTTCCTTCCTGGCCCAGCAGATGGTCTGTCTGTTAGTGACTCAAGCCTGGGCCTAAACACTGCTAAGAGCATTCACTCTGCCCTCTCCCAGGCCGCAGTTTCTCTGGGGGATCGGTCAGGCAGTCAGGATTCCCGGGTGTGCTGGTTGAGACATCCCTGAAGGGAGAGTCAGGGGCCTTCCCGGGGGTGCCAGCAGCTTTTCTCATTGTTAGACTGTTCACATGAGGATAAGGGCCCCTGAACCAGAGGTCATGGTGTGGGGGCCGCATGGCTTAGTCTCAGCCTGCACCCTAGCTGTCAGCAGGCAACTTTGTTTTTGGTTCACCTCTCGTGAGCGTGGACCTTCGGTGGCCTCCTGTTGAGCACACAGGTGTTTCACTTGGACACAGGCACCATGGGTTTCCCTTTCTGCCACCTTAATCCAGGCTGACTTGTATAGCCACATCCAGATAAGTCCTCCTGTAGTGACAGTGGTATTGCATTGTCATCATTTATACTTCTTTTGCACTGAGTACACTTCTCTAGGAAGTATGCCTTAGCTGATGGGGATGATGATGGCAAGTACCCCCTCTGGAACCTCCACGGCTGCCCAGCACCACCCCCACCCCCCCTTTAAAAAAATATCTATTTGGCTGTGCTAGGTCTTAGTAGTGTCAAGGTCTCCAATGTAGCACATGAAATCTAGTTCCTTGGTCAGGGATTGAACTGGGGTCCCCTGCCTTGGGAGCATGAGTCTTAGCCACTGGGTCACTAAGCAAGTCCCCCAGCTCCCCCTCCTAACACCTCTTGAAATGGGCTCTTTTTCCTGTGATGTCAGTACCCACTGGATCACCATGCTGGCCCTGTCTCCTTCATTGCCTTCCCAGTCAGGACTGACTCAGGATGCATCACCTATTCTCCTTTTTGTTTGCTCTTAGCCTGCAGCTCCTGTTTTTAACTCCCAGGGAACAGGAGACATTTGCACTTGCCCTCTCTTTCAGGCATAGCTGAGACTTCTCCTCTGCCTCAGGACTTCTTGGAAGAAGGACTCTTCCAGGAGATTACTGAGACTTTTTCCAAGGATGATCTCTGGAACTCCCATTTGGGAGAAGCCTCCATAGGCCAAAGCTGGTTAGATAGTTTTCTAGGAGATTCAGAAAGTCTTCTGAGGTCTGATATTACCAGTCTGGAAAAATGCAAAAACTACCAACTCAAGAGCCATGAACCCAAGAGAAACCTCAGTCCCGAGTCCCACCTTTCCCCAGGAGTGGGTTCCATGACACCTGATCTCCCTGAAAAGAGCCTGGAACTAGCTGAGTCTCAGGAATGTGGGAATGACTTCAGGTGCTACTCAGACCACAGCCAGCAGGATACCGTCCAGGGAAGGGAGAAACCATGTAAGTGCAGTGAGTGTGGGAAGAGCTTCAGCCAGAGTCACCATACGATCCAGCACTGGATTCTTCACAACAGGGAGCATCCCACTGTGCTTCAAGAGTATGAGAAAGATCTCAACCAGAGTTCCTGCCTTTTCATGCAACCAGTGACTCACACAGGCTACAAATCCTATGTGTGTAACAAGTGTGAGGAAACTTTTAGTCAGAATACACACCTTCTGTGTCATCAGAAAGTTCACACTGAAGAAGAACCATGGGAGAGTCAAGATGGTGACTGTCTAGCAGATCACAACTCACAGCCTTTTGAGTGTCATAAACCACCCCCAGGTAAAACCTACAATTGTAACGAATGTGGCCAGAGTTTTAGCCAAACCTTTCATCTCTCTGTGCATCAGAAGACCCATACTCAGAAATGCTACGAATGTGCCAAATGCAAAGCAACCTTCAACTCCAACAGATACTTTCTCCAACATCAGAAAATTCATGCTGCAAAAATGACCACTGAGGATCAGAAGTGTGGCAAGGCCTGCAGGCAGAGCTCCTTTCTTGTCCAACAGCAGTCTGTTCACACTGCAGAGAAGTCTTATAAGTGTGATGAGTGTCGGAAAACCTTTAGCCATAGCCTGGCCCTAAAGATCCACCAGAGGGTTCACAGTGGAGAGAAGCCTTACAAATGCAACGAATGTGGGAAAGCCTTTTACCGGAACAGTCACCTTAGTGAACACCAGAGGGTTCACACGGGTTACAGGCCCCACAAATGTCACAAATGTGTCAAGAGTTTTAGCCGGCCCTCTCACCTGATTCGACACCTGTCCATGCACGCTACAGAAAAGCTCTACAGCTGTGCCAAATGCAAGAAGACCTTCAGCTGCAATGAACACCTTGTTCAGCACCAGAAAATCCATACTGTGGAAACCCCCTATGGATGTCAGGAGTGTGGTGAGCAATTTGTTTGCCGCTCAACCCTAGCTTGCCACCAGAGCATTCACACTAAAGAAAAAGGACTCAGTGAGAGCCGGGAGATCTTTTATGAGAAACCCGAGCACCAAGAGCATCCAAGGATCTGTGGGAAGTGCTTTAAGTGTAACAAATGTGAGAAAACCTTCAGCTGCAGAAAATACCTGACTCAGCATGAATTGATTCACGCCAGGGTGAAGCCTTTTGAGTGTAACCAGTGTGGGAAAGCCTTTGGGCAAAGTTCACAGCTCATCCGGCACCAAAGGATCCACTCTAGATTGAGATCATACAGATGTGGGGACTGTGGGAAGGCGTTTATCTACCGCACCTCCTTCATCAAACATCAGTCCCTCCACGGGATTGAGCACCCCTTTAAATGTAACGAATGTGGAAGGATCTTCAGCCAAAGTGCACGTCTCTTAGAACATCAGTTAATCCACACTACGAAGAAGCCCTTGAAACCTAACAAGTGTGACAAAGTCTTGACCCACGGTAACCACCTTATCCAGCGTCAGGGAACTCAGGCCAGAAAGAAGTCCTTTGAGCAGAATGAACATGGGGAAATTATCCAGGAGAGCTTGTACCTTTCTAAAAACCAGGAAGTTTACACAGATGAGAAGCCCTATACATGTGGTGACTGTGGAAGAACCTTCAGCCTGGGTGCTCAGCTCGTTTACCACCAGAGAGTTCACACCGGAGAAAAGCCTTACATTTGTCAGGAATGCGGGAAAGCCTTCCGGCAGGGCTCATGCCTTTCTAAGCATCAGAGAGTTCACATCAGGGAGAAGCTTTATGTGTGCGCTAAATGTGGGAAAGCCTTTGCCCAGAAAACAAATCTGATACAGCATGAGACAACTCACACAGGGGAGAAGCCTTATGCTTGTGGTGTGTGTGGGAGAGCCTTTCGCCTTAGGGCCCATCTCAGTCAGCACCAGAGAATTCACACCCAGGAAAAACTATATCAGTGTCAACATTGTCAGAAAGCATTGTGTTGCTGCTCAGGTCTCAGCCGACAGCAGTGAGTTCACACTCCAAAGTAGCAGGTAGCAATCCTCCCCATGACCCCTGGGTAGCTCCCAGACATCTGAGAATGTTCCTCTGAGGCCCAAAGTTGAGACCATCCCAGTGTAAGCCCCTCCCTGCCATGAGTAATTAATCTCTCTGGTAATAAAGAGTGATTAGAAAATTTGCACACGTTTCATTAAAACAATGAAAACTGGAGCTTTGGAAGTCAGGTAGACTGGACCCTGTTTACTGAGTTCAGTCCCAGTTCTGCCATCTGCCAGGTGACCTACAGAGAGTCATGGAACCTCCCAGGGATTCAGTATCGTCATCTGTAAGATGGGCACAATCCTAGTTACTATCTCAAAAGACTACTGTGAACATAAATAGATGCAAAGCGCTTAGAACCAAGTACCTGTCAGATAGTGAGTACTCACCAGGTGTGAGCTACAAATATGCATCAGATATAACAAATATACTCTTTTACATTAAAACAAAGAGATAATTCAGTAACCGTCTATTTGTTTTCAACTGCAGTTACTATTGTTACTAATATTACTCATGGCTTTAATTTTCAAAGTTTTCCTTCAGTATACCCTTGGCTTAATTGTTTCCAAAATGTCAGCACTTTGTTCTTTATTGAAATGAAAAAAAAGTCTAGCCTTTTCCTTCCCTTCATCTCAGGTCTGTGCTAGTACTTTCTTAACTAACCCACAAAAAGCCAAGAAGAATCTGTAACGTCTAACATCTCACAGAAGTTTCCACTCCTAGCTTCCCAAACCTCTCACTCAAAAGGATCCCGCCCCACATCCACATGCTACCCCTTCCCATAGTCTCCCATTTCAAATGGTTGGTTAAATGATGAGACCAAATTTATCATGAAAGTTAAAGCTGTAAATAGCTGGATTCAGTTATGAAAGCTGCAGTGGATATCATTGTCTCCACATGGTTCACACAATCTGTGCAGAAGATGTGCTCAGTGCAAAAATAGTGATGCACAGAAATGACTTCTGGAATGTTTCTCCTCCATCATTTGTCCAACCTGGACACTCACAGGCACTTTACTATAGGCTCCAAGTTGGGGAACACCAATACTTTAAAGTGCTGCCCTTGCCTTAAATCTTCTGGAATCAAAGGGAAATGAATGGCCTCATTTCATAGAGGAGTTCTGTTTGTTGCCAGGTGATTTCTTGGAATTGGAGCCCTTGCATTCACTGCTCACCGTGGCCAGGCCTGTTCTACAACTGAGTCTCACTTCAGGGAACCACATGACCAGCTCTTTTGATAGCACCTCCTCGGCTCTGAGCTTTTGTCTCCCACTTGCTACATAATCCAGTCACCTGTNTTGGAGTTGGAGCCCTTGCATTCACTGCTCACCGTGGCCAGGCCTGTTCTACAACTGAGTCTCACTTCAGGGAACCACATGACCAGCTCTTTTGATAGCACCTCCTCAGCTCTGAGCTTTTGTCTCCCACTTGCTACATAATCCAGTCACCTGTTTGCTGAAGCACAAACAATCTTACGAAGATACTGGATTCTGGCACTTTTAATATTCTTTCATATTTTTCTTTTTTAATATAAATTTCTTTATTTTTGGTGCTAAAAAATGTTCAGGAGTCTATGCTCTGGGCATATGCCCTGGGATATTTAAAACCTTGCACCTTGAGTTGCACTGGTTGGTTTTTTNCAGGCTCCTCCGTCCATGGGATTCTCCAGGCAAGAGTACTGGAGAGGGTTGCCATTTCCTTCTCCAGGGGATCTTCCCGACCCAGGGATCGAACCCAGGTCTCCCGCATCGTAGGCAGATGCTTTAACCTCTGTGCCAATCAAATCCAGGAGTCTGCTCACAGAGCTACTTCTTTTTTACAGATTTGCTGTGCTGGGTCTTAGTTGCATCTTGTGAGATCTTTTGGCACACGGACTCTTTAGTTGTGGCCCAACAGCTCAGCAGTTGTGGTGCGCAGGCTTAGTTGCTACATGGCATGTGAGATCTTAGTTCCCAGACCAGGGATCAAACCCGTGTCCCCTCCACTGCAAGGCAGATTCTTAACCTCTGGACCATCAGGGAAATCCCCACAACCCCTCCTTTTTGTCTTACAATTTTTATTTATCTTTTAAAAATTTTTTAATATTGGACTAGAGATGATTTGCAGTGCTGTGTCAGTTTTAGGTGTAGAGCAAAGTGATTCGGTCACACACACATATACGTTCATTCTTTTTTTAAGGTTATTTTCTCTTACAGGTTGTCCCAGAATATTGAGTAGACTTCCTTGTGTTCTACTGTAGGCCCTTGTTGGTTATCTATCTTATACAAAGAAGTGTTTTATAATTTTTAAATTGTAGTGAGACACATAGAAAATATACCATCTTAATCATTTGAATATATTCAACACGGTGGCATTTAATGCAGCCACAATGGTGTGCAACCGTCAGAGCTATCTAGGTCCAGGACACTTTCATCATCGCCCTTTAGGGAAACCTTGTGTTATTAACCAGTCGCCCTTGAATCTCTCTTCTCCCGTGCCAGCCTCCCCCACCGCCCATAATCGCTCATCTTTCTGTCTCAAAGTATTTGCCTGTTCTGGACATGTCACATAAATGGAACCATCCACATACGACCTTTGTGTCTGGCTTCTTTCACTCAGCACAATGTGTTCAAGGCTGATCCACGTTACAGCACGCAGTCAGTGCCTCATTCCTATTTCATTTTTAATTGGAGGATAATTACAATATTGTGATGGTTTCCCTTAAAAAAATTTTTTTTCCATCTGGACCACTTTTAANGCTACATGGCATGTGAGATCTTAGTTCCCAGACCAGGGATCAAACCCGTGTCCCCTCCACTGCAAGGCAGATTCTTAACCTCTGGACCATCAGGGAAATCCCCACAACCCCTCCTTTTTGTCTTACAATTTTTATTTATCTTTTAAAAATTTTTTAATATTGGACTAGAGATGATTTGCAGTGCTGTGTCAGTTTTAGGTGTAGAGCAAAGTGATTCGGTCACACACACATATACGTTCATTCTTTTTTTAAGGTTATTTTCTCTTACAGGTTGTCCCAGAATATTGAGTAGACTTCCTTGTGTTCTACTGTAGGCCCTTGTTGGTTATCTATCTTATACAAAGAAGTGTTTTATAATTTTTAAATTGTAGTGAGACACATAGAAAATATACCATCTTAATCATTTGAATATATTCAACGCGGTGGCATTTAATGCAGCCACAATGGTGTGCAACCGTCAGAGCTATCTAGGTCCAGGACACTTTCATCATCGCCCTTTAGGGAAACCTTGTGTTATTAACCAGTCGCCCTTGAATCTCTCTTCTCCCGTGCCAGCCTCCCCCACCGCCCATAATCGCTCATCTTTCTGTCTCAAAGTATTTGCCTGTTCTGGACATGTCACATAAATGGAACCATCCACATACGACCTTTGTGTCTGGCTTCTTTCACTCAGCACAATGTGTTCAAGGCTCATCCACGTTACAGCACGCAGTCAGTGCTTCATTCCTATTTCATTTTTAATTGGAGGATAATTACAATATTGTGATGGTTTCCCTTAAAAAAATTTTTTTTCCATCTGGACCACTTTTAAAGTCTTTATTGAATTTATTACAGTATTGCTTCTGTTTTATACTTGGTTTTTGGCCCCGAGGCATGTGGGATTTCAGCTCCCAGACCCCTGGATTGAAACCGCACCTCCTGCATCGGAAGGTGAAGTCCTAACCACTAGACTGCGTGGGAAGTCCCTCCTCATCCCTTTTAATGGCTGAGTAATATTCCACTGTGTGGATGGACCACATGTTCCAGAGCAAAATCCTGCTTCAGGATCCTGGACTCCTGCTTAAGATGTCATTTAAAGAAAGATTGTAGCTACTGAAACCAAGTCCAAGAATCCTCTACATAGAGAAGCTGGTGTTCAGGGACTTTCTTGGTGGTTCAGTGGTTAAGACTTGACACTTCCACTGCATGGCGTATGGATCTGATCCCTGATCAGGGGACTAGGATCCCATATGTTGCGTGGCACAGCCAAAAGAAAAAAAAAAGAGAGAGACAGAGAGAGAAGCTGGTGCTCAGACTGTGGTCTCCTGCATTCATTCATCAAACATGCTCTGTGCCCCATGTGAGTAACAGGATCCACTTAGGGTTTTAAGGGCAGAGAGATGAGTGAGATGTGATTCTGCCCTGGAGGGACTTTCTGCCTGTGGGGAAAATAGGTGTGGGCAATACACCAGGTGGTGGGCTGAATAATGGTCCCCAAACATATCTCCAGGATGAACTTTAAAAAAACATTTATTTGGCTGCACTGGGTCTCAGTTGCGGCATGCAGTATGTGGGATCTAGTTCCCCAACCAGGGATCAAACTCGGGCCCCCTGCCCTGGGAGATCAGAGTCTTAGCCACTAGACCACCAGAAAAGACCTAGGATGAACTTCTTTTTTTTTTAAATAAGATTTTAAAGATTTTTTTTATGTGGACCATTTTTAAAAGTCTTTATGGAATTTGCCACAATACTGTTTCTGTTTCATGTTTTGGTCTTTTGGCTACGAGACATGTGGGATCTTAGCTGCCTGACCCGGTTGATCAAACCCACATCTCCCACGTTGGAAGATGAAGTCTCAATCACCAGACCATCAGGAAAGTCCCCCAGGATGAACTTTTGATGTGATTAAGTCAAGCATCTTGAAAAGGGAAGGCCATCCTGGATTATCTGGTTGGACCCTAAGCATGATCACAAGTGTCCCTATAGGAGGCAGGCAGAGGTCGATCTGACATGGAGGAGAAGGCGGTGGGACAGACGTAAAGAGGAGTGGAGTCAGAGAGACAAGGCACCATGCTTTGAAGCTGGAGGAAGGGGCCACTAGCCGAGAAATGCAGGCAGCCCCCGGAAGCTGGAAAAGGCAAGGAGATGGATTCTCCCCTGGAGACTCTGTGGGGCAGGGGGGTCGTGGCTCTGCTGACATCTTGACAGCAGCCCAGTGAAACCCAGTTCAGACTTCTGGCCTCCAGAACTGTAGGAGAACACTACAGCTCTGTCATTTTAAGCCAGTAAGTTTCTGGTAATTTGTTACAGCAGAAATGGGAAACTAACACAGTCCAGAAATAGACTCAGAGCCTCACAGGTGGCAAACAGCCACACGTACACACTTAGCTACACAGGAACGCATGCACCTGAGGGCTGAAGCCAGTGGAATTTTCATGAAGGTCTTACACAGTCTTGACTCTCTCCTCACAAGTCACTCATTACTGCAGAGTTTCCCCTATCCACAATTTCGCTTTCTGTGACTTCAGTTACCTGAGGTCAAGTGTGGTCCAAAAACAGAGTGGAATATTCCATAAAGAAACAATTCATCAGCCTTAAATCGCACACCATTCTGAGTGTTGTGCATTCCTGCTTTGTCCCACCTGGTGTGTGACTCATCTCCTTGTCCAGTGCATCCTCTCAGATGTTGTTCAGTGACTCAATCACGTCTTAACTCTTGCGACCACATGGACTATAGCCCGCCAGGCTCCTCTGTCCATGTGCTGCTCCAGGCAAAAATATTGGAATGGCTTGCTACTTCCTACTCCAGGAGATCTTCTTGACCCAGGGATCGAACCCGTGTCTCTTGTGTTGGCAGGCAGATTCTTTACCACTGAGCCACCTGGGAAGCCCCATCCTGTGAGATAGCCACTTAGTTGTCTTGATAGACTCTTGAAGTATCACACTGCCTGTGTTCAAGTAGCCCTTATTTTACTTAATAATGGCCCCAAAGCTAAAGAGTAGTCATGCTGCTGCTGGCCACTTGAATATGCCAAAAAGAAGCTTGACATGAAAAGGCGAAAGTTTTCAACTTAATAAAGAAAGAAGAAAAAATCATGCTGAGGTTGCTAAGACCTACAGTAAGAATTAATCTTCTAACCGTGAAATTGTGGACAAAGAAAAAGAAATTCAGGACTTCTTTGGCATCCAGTAGTTAGGACACTTTCACTGCCATGGCCCTGGGTTCAATCCCTAGTCAGGGATTATCTTGCAAGCCACGTGGCACAGCCAAAAAAAAAAAATTCAACCTGCAAAGTTAGTCACACTGCCTAAGTGCTTAGTTAAGATGCAAGAGGCATTAAATTTATATTGATTTTTTTTTTGAGAGATGACATTCATAAAATTTTTATTACAGTATTGTTATACTATTTTATTATTTTTAATCTCTTACTGTGCCTAATTTATCAATAAAACTTTATCATAGGTACAAATGCTTAGAAGAAAACATGGTGTGAAAATTAATAAAGGGGAACCTCATTTAAAGTGGGGCTTCCCTGGAGGTTCATATGGTAAAGAATCTGTCGGTAATGCAGGAGACGCAGGTTCAATCTCTGGGTCAGGAAAATCCCCTGGAGAAGGGAATGGCTACCCACTCCAGTATTCTCGCCTGGAGAATTCCAAGGACAGAGGAGACTCACAGGCTACAGTTGCAAAGAATTGGACATGACTTAGCGACTGACACGCATAAAATTGGAAAAGACGTACACTGCGTCTCCTCCTTCAAGAAATCACCGCAGCAACTAGTGAAGTCGCTCAGTCGTGTCCGACTCTTTGCGACCTTATGGACTGTAGCCTACCACGCTCCTCTGTCCAGGGGATTCTCCAGGCAATAGTCCTGGAGTGGATTGCCATTTCCTTNCACAACCCCTCCTTTTTGTCTTACAATTTTTATTTATCTTTTAAAAATTTTTTAATATTGGACTAGAGATGATTTGCAGTGCTGTGTCAGTTTTAGGTGTAGAGCAAAGTGATTCGGTCACACACACATATACGTTCATTCTTTTTTTAAGGTTATTTTCTCTTACAGGTTGTCCCAGAATATTGAGTAGACTTCCTTGTGTTCTACTGTAGGCCCTTGTTGGTTATCTATCTTATACAAAGAAGTGTTTTATAATTTTTAAATTGTAGTGAGACACATAGAAAATATACCATCTTAATCATTTGAATATATTCAACACGGTGGCATTTAATGCAGCCACAATGGTGTGCAACCGTCAGAGCTATCTAGGTCCAGGACACTTTCATCATCGCCCTTTAGGGAAACCTTGTGTTATTAACCAGTCGCCCTTGAATCTCTCTTCTCCCGTGCCAGCCTCCCCCACCGCCCATAATCGCTCATCTTTCTGTCTCAAAGTATTTGCCTGTTCTGGACATGTCACATAAATGGAACCATCCACATACGACCTTTGTGTCTGGCTTCTTTCACTCAGCACAATGTGTTCAAGGCTCATCCACGTTACAGCACGCAGTCAGTGCTTCATTCCTATTTCATTTTTAATTGGAGGATAATTACAATATTGTGATGGTTTCCCTTAAAAAAATTTTTTTTCCATCTGGACCACTTTTAAAGTCTTTATTGAATTTATTACAGTATTGCTTCTGTTTTATACTTGGTTTTTGGCCCCGAGGCATGTGGGATTTCAGCTCCCAGACCCCTGGATTGAAACCGCACCTCCTGCATCGGAAGGTGAAGTCCTAACCACTAGACTGCGTGGGAAGTCCCTCCTCATCCCTTTTAATGGCTGAGTAATATTCCACTGTGTGGATGGACCACATGTTCCAGAGCAAAATCCTGCTTCAGGATCCTGGACTCCTGCTTAAGATGTCATTTAAAGAAAGATTGTAGCTACTGAAACCAAGTTCAAGAATCCTCTACATAGAGAAGCTGGTGTTCAGGGACTTTCTTGGTGGTTCAGTGGTTAAGACTTGACACTTCCACTGCATGGCGTATGGATCTGATCCCTGATCAGGGGACTAGGATCCCATATGTTGCGTGGCACAGCCAAAAGAAAAAAAAAAGAGAGAGACAGAGAGAGAAGCTGGTGCTCAGACTGTGGTCTCCTGCATTCATTCATCAAACATGCTCTGTGCCCCATGTGAGTAACAGGATCCACTTAGGGTTTTAAGGGCAGAGAGATGAGTGAGATGTGATTCTGCCCTGGAGGGACTTTCTGCCTGTGGGGAAAATAGGTGTGGGCAATACACCAGGTGGTGGGCTGAATAATGGTCCCCAAACATATCTCCAGGATGAACTTTAAAAAAACATTTATTTGGCTGCACTGGGTCTCAGTTGCGGCATGCAGTATGTGGGATCTAGTTCCCCAACCAGGGATCAAACTCGGGCCCCCTGCCCTGGGAGATCAGAGTCTTAGCCACTAGACCACCAGAAAAGACCTAGGATGAACTTCTTTTTTTTTTAAATAAGATTTTAAAGATTTTTTTTATGTGGACCATTTTTAAAAGTCTTTATGGAATTTGCCACAATACTGTTTCTGTTTCATGTTTTGGTCTTTTGGCTACGAGACATGTGGGATCTTAGCTGCCTGACCCGGTTGATCAAACCCACATCTCCCACGTTGGAAGATGAAGTCTCAATCACCAGACCATCAGGAAAGTCCCCCAGGATGAACTTTTGATGTGATTAAGTCAAGCATCTTGAAAAGCGAAGGCCATCCTGGATTATCTGGTTGGACCCTAAGCATGATCACAAGTGTCCCTATAGGAGGCAGGCAGAGGTCGATCTGACATGGAGGAGAAGGCGGTGGGACAGACATAAAGAGGAGTGGAGTCAGAGAGACAAGGCACCATGCTTTGAAGCTGGAGGAAGGGGCCACTAGCCGAGAAATGCAGGCAGCCCCCGGAAGCTGGAAAAGGCAAGGAGATGGATTCTTCCCTGGAGACTCTGTGGGGCAGGGGGGTCGTGGCTCTGCTGACATCTTGATAGCAGCCCAGTGAAACCCAGTTCAGACTTCTGGCCTCCAGAACTGTAGGAGAACACTACAGCTCTGTCATTTTAAGCCAGTAAGTTTCTGGTAATTTGTTACAGCAGAAATGGGAAACTAACACAGTCCAGAAATAGACTCAGAGCCTCACAGGTGGCAAACAGCCACACGTACACACTTAGCTACACAGGAACGCATGCACCTGAGGGCTGAAGCCAGTGGAATTTTCATGAAGGTCTTACACAGTCTTGACTCTCTCCTCACAAGTCACTCATTACTGCAGAGTTTCCCCTATCCACAATTTCGCTTTCTGTGACTTCAGTTACCTGAGGTCAAGTGTGGTCCAAAAACAGAGTGGAATATTCCATAAAGAAACAATTCATCAGCCTTAAATCGCACACCATTCTGAGTGTTGTGCATTCCTGCTTTGTCCCACCTGGTGTGTGACTCATCTCCTTGTCCAGTGCATCCTCTCAGATGTTGTTCAGTGACTCAATCACGTCTTAACTCTTGCGACCACATGGACTATAGCCCGCCAGGCTCCTCTGTCCATGTGATTCTCCAGGCAAAAATATTGGAATGGCTTGCTACTTCCTACTCCAGGAGATCTTCTTGACCCAGGGATCGAACCCGTGTCTCTTGTGTTGGCAGGCAGATTCTTTACCACTGAGCCACCTGGGAAGCCCCATCCTGTGAGATAGCCACTTAGTTGTCTTGATAGACTCGAAGTATCACACTGCCTGTGTTCAAGTAGCCCTTATTTTACTTAATAATGGCCCCAAAGCTAAAGAGTAGTCATGCTGCTGCTGGCCACTTGAATATGCCAAAAAGAAGCTTGACATGAAAAGGCGAAAGTTTTCAACTTAATAAAGAAAGAAGAAAAAATCATGCTGAGGTTGCTAAGACCTACAGTAAGAATTAATCTTCTAACCGTGAAATTGTGGACAAAGAAAAAGAAATTCAGGACTTCTTTGGCATCCAGTAGTTAGGACACTTTCACTGCCATGGCCCTGGGTTCAATCCCTAGTCAGGGATTATCTTGCAAGCCACGTGGCACAGCCAAAAAAAAAATTCAACCTGCAAAGTTAGTCACACTGCCTAAGTGCTTAGTTAAGATGCAAGAGGCATTAAATTTATATTGATTTTTTTTTTGAGAGATGACATTCATAAAATTTTTATTACAGTATTGTTATACTATTTTATTATTTTTAATCTCTTACTGTGCCTAATTTATCAATAAAACTTTATCATAGGTACAAATGCTTAGAAGAAAACATGGTGTGAAAATTAATAAAGGGGAACCTCATTTAAAGTGGGGCTTCCCTGGAGGTTCATATGGTAAAGAATCTGTCGGTAATGCAGGAGACGCAGGTTCAATCTCTGGGTCAGGAAAATCCCCTGGAGAAGGGAATGGCTACCCACTCCAGTATTCTCGCCTGGAGAATTCCAAGGACAGAGGAGACTCACAGGCTACAGTTGCAAAGAATTGGACATGACTTAGCGACTGACACGCATAAAATTGGAAAAGACGTACACTGCGTCTCCTCCTTCAAGAAATCACCGCAGCAACTAGTGAAGTCGCTCAGTCGTGTCCGACTCTTTGCGACCTTATGGACTGTAGCCTACCACGCTCCTCTGTCCAGGGGATTCTCCAGGCAATAGTCCTGGAGTGGATTGCCATTTCCTTCTCCAGGGGATCTTCCCAACTCAGGGCTCGAACCCGGGTCTCCCACGTTGTAGACAGACGCTTTACCGTCTGAGCTACCAGGGAAGCAGCAACTAGGCCAATGAGAAACCATAATCACCTGGAACCCTCAATTTCCTCCAATGGAAACAACTCTTCCCGAATTCCTTGTTTTGTTTCTTCTTTATAAAATAAAGTTCCTCTCTCATTTGTTGGACTTCCCATGGCTTTTGCTATAACCTTCTTTTCCAGAATTACAATTCTCTGTTATTCCTGAATAAGCCCATTTTGCTGGTAAAATAACTGGTTGTATTATTCTTTAGTTAACAATGGTATATAGAGGGTTCAGTACTTTCCGAGATTTCAGCCATCCACTGGGGTTCTTGGAATGTATCCTCCAAAGGGAAGGAGATCTACTGTAATTATAAAATGAAGTTAATTTTTAAGCAGAGAAACTTGGCAGACACCAATTAGCCAAGTGATCAAGACCAATGTGACTGGTGATGGCCAAGCTGACACCACAGGCTGCTGGTCTGTTAAGGACACAGCATCATTCCTAAGGTATTCCTGCCAAAAGCATGTGACCTAAATCTAATCACGAGGGAACTTCCAACATGTCTAAACTGAGGGACCATATACTACCCAGTAGGAGAAGGCAATGGCAACCCACTCCAGTACTCTTGCCTGGAAAATCCCATGGGCAGAGGAGCCTGGTAGGCTGCAGTCCATGGGGTCGCTAAGAGTCAAACACGATTGAGCAACTTCCCTTTCACTTTTCACTTTCACGCACTGGAGAAGGAAATGGCAACCCATTCCAGTGTTCTTGCCTGGAGACTCCCAGGGACAGGGGAGCCTGGTGGGCCACCATCTATGGGGTCGCATAGAGTCGGACACGACTGAAGCGACTTAGCAGCAGTAGCAGCAGCAGTCGAAGCACACAGTCTGTTATTTTCAGGACTGCCAAGATGAACGAAGGTCAAAAAAGGACTGAACTGTTCCAGGTTAACAGAGACTAAACAGGAGCACGAATGCAGTGCATGATAAGGGATTTTTCTTTTGCCGTTTAGGACATCATTAGGACAATTATGCAGCCTACTCCAGTATTCTTGCCAGGACAATCTCATAGACAGAGGAGCCTGATAGGCTACAGTCCGTGGGGTCGGGTCGCAAAGAGTTGGACACAACTGAGCGACTTCACTCACTCACTCAAGGAAAGCTTGGAGAGCTTTCCATACAATCAATAGTATTGTATGGATGTTCACTTCCTCGTGTGATCGTTATGCAATGGTTTTGGAGGAAACTGAAACTTTGTTTTTAGAAAAAACACAGAGACTTACGGGGGCCAGGGGCACACAGAGACCCAGAGAGAAGGGGACAGACTCAGATAAAGAAGCAGAGACCTACGGGGAGAGAGGGAGACAGAATGGGGATTAGGGTGATGGGGGCAGATTAGAGAGGGAAGATGAGACCCAAAGAGAGGCGAACAGACGCTCAGGATCAGGACAGGCACCGACGGCGTGACCGTGCAGAGTAGGCTAGGGCTTTGGGGTTGGACATCCCTGGGCGTGAGCCCAGGTCGACCACTCATCAGCACTGGGTTCTGGGAGAAGCCACGGAATCTCCCTGGTCTCTTTCTTCACCTGCCAAATGAAGAACGGATACATTGTCCTTTCTAAGAAATCGCAACATTTCCGCACTCGGAATGACTCCTCGAAAACAGCAGGCGCACAATTGCTGTGCGCTGAGTGGAAGGNTCAGCACTGGGTTCTGGGAGAAGCCACGGAATCTCCCTGGTCTCTTTCTTCACCTGCCAAATGAAGAACGGATACATTGTCCTTTCTAAGAAATCGCAACATTTCCGCACTCGGAATGACTCCTCGAAAACAGCAGGCGCACAATTGCTGTGCGCTGAGTGGAAGGCAGTTGGCTCTGGGGCTGCCACGCGAGCAGCAGGAGGGGGCGTGGCACTGCCCACAGAGCCCTTCCCCTCCCACCCAGGCGGACTCTGGCCCGCCCCCTACGCGCCTGCCTGCCTGCTTAAGCCAGCCCACACCCAGCTGCTATCTCTCGGGTCCGCCAGGTCAGAACTCACCTGTGCGCCCCCGCGCATGGTGCACGGCATCCAGGCCTTCCCGCCCTCCTTCGAGCCCCGGAGAGCGCCTGCGCGGTACACAAGTCCAGGTCCTTTAAACTCCGTTTCGCAAACTGGACCACATTTCCCGGAAACCATTGCGGCTCACGCTCCTCCAGGCCTCGGGTCTCTGANTCAGCACTGGGTTCTGGGAGAAGCCACGGAATCTCCCTGGTCTCTTTCTTCACCTGCCAAATGAAGAACTGATACATTGTCCTTTCTAAGAAATCGCAACATTTCCGCACTTGGACAGACTCCTCGAAAACAGCAGGCGCCCAATTGCTGTGCGCTGAGTGGAAGGCAGTCGGCTCAGGGGCCGGCACGCGAGCAGCAGGAGGGGGCGTGGCACTGCCCGCAGAGCCCTTCCCCTCCCACCCAGGCGGACTCTGGCCCGCCCCCTACGCGCCTGCCTGCCTGCTTGAGCCAGCCCACACCCAGCTGCTATCTCTCGGGTCCGCCAGGTCAGAACTTACCTGTGCGCCCCGGCGCATGGTGCACGGCGTCCAGGCCTTCCCGCCCTCCTTCGAGCCCCGGAAAGCGCTTGCGCGGTACCACAAGTCCCGGTCCTTTAAACTCGGTTTCGCAAACTGGACCACATTTCCCGGAAACCATTGCGGCTCACGCTCCTCCAGGCCTCGGGTCTCTGAGAGCGCGGGAATGCTGGGAAGTGGAGTCCAGAAATAGAACGTCGGGAGAGAGAACAAGTGTAAATAGCTGCTTTGCAGCTCGTGAACATGGTATTTNCTCGGGCCCAGAGAGGAGAGAGAGAGATGGACAGAGAGATATGAAAGAAAGAAAAAAGAGATAGTGAGAGGTGCGGACAGACAGAGGGAAACAGAGACAGAGGCGTAAAGTGACTGCGGAGGAGATTCCCAAATGACACAGTGACTGATCCAGGGCAGTGCCATTCCCTGAGGGGCCCAGTGGGGGCATTTGGCGACCTCAGGAGAGGGCAGGGATGACTCACGAAGCCACGATGACGCCGAAGGCCAAGACTGCCAGACACACGGAAATGATGCTGCCAGTCAGGCCAGGATTCCATTGGAATTCATTTTTCTTATGATACTGCAGGTCCATGCGGGGCTGCCCATCGACTGGGGTAGAGGGCGGGTGGTGGGGAGGGAGGGGAAACAGCCCGACCTCCAAGTCGTCACCCTTCCTTGGGCATGCACCCACACCCACCTCCTCACTCCGCAACCTGGCCAGGGTCGGGCCTCTCTCCCTTCTCCCTGGTTGGTCCCTGCCCTGTCCTGGGTCTGACTTTTTCATTCATCCGTTCCTCATATTCTGTGTCCCAGGCACAGAATATGAGGCTTTGGGGATACTGCTGAGAATTCCTTTGGCAAACATCCTTGCTCTCATGGAGCAGTCAACATAGCACACAGCACATTGACAGTGGAGAGCCCAGTGCCAAATGCATCTCATTGGATGCGGGGTGGGGGTGGCGGAGAGGACTTGGTGAAAATGTTAGTGCCTCAGTTCTGACTCTTTGCAACCCCATGGACTGTAGCCCGCCAGCTTCCTCTGTCCATGGNCAACATAGCACACAGCACATTGACAGTGGAGAGCCCAGTGCCAAATGCATCTCATTGGATGCGGGGTGGGGGTGGCGGAGAGGACTTGGTGAAAATGTTAGTGCCTCAGTTCTGACTCTTTGCAACCCCATGGACTGTAGCCCGCCAGCTTCCTCTGTCCATGGAATTCTCCAGGCAAGAATACTGGAGTGGGTTGCCATTCCCTTCTTCAGGGGATCTTCTTGACCCAGGGATCAAACCAGGTCTCCTGAATTGCAGGCAGATTCTTTACCATCTGAGCCACCAGGGAAGCCCACATCTCACAGGGAAGTGATCCTTTAGTGTGTGATCGGGGAGTTCTCTCTGAGGAGGGGAATTCTGAGACTTTATTGAAGTAAGGGAGAGAGAGGAACAGTGAGAGAGAGAGAGTGGGAACAGCATGTGAAAAGGTTGAACAGGACTATTCAATCTTGATGGATTTATAGCAGTTCACTGTATTATGCTTTGTAGTATAAAGATACATATTTTCAAAGCCTCTGAATGAGTGAATTTTGCACGTCCTGTCATACTCCCCAAGTATGGCACTGGCTATAAATAAAATGCTTTTCTAGTACCTGCCATTTTGGCTTTAGGAGCATTGTAAAGTTACAGAGAGGTCTTCCAATTAGGAGGAGGAAAGTGAATTTCAGAATATGGAAGCAACTTCTGGGCCATACCGTAATCAAATGGCAAGGGAAAGGTTCAAGGTTGTATGTGGGAGACCTCAAAAGCCATATTCAGGAGTTCTCTCATGGTTGGGTGGCTAAGACTGTGCCCGCACTCCCAATACAGGGGGCAGTGTGTTCCATTCCTGATCAAAGAATTAGATCCCACATGCTGCAACTAAGACCTGGTTCAGCCAAATAAATAAATAAACATCTTTTTCAAAAGCCATATTCACTGGGATGTGGCTGACTTCAGCTCTCATGCACCTGTCCCATGCCTTCCCCTACTCCAGGAGCTTACTGAAACAGTACTTTGCTCTGATGCATTTGGGACTGACCATCTGACAATGTAAACAATCCAGGACTTCTTCTTTCAGCAAACCTGAGCAAGAGGAAAGGGAGAAGTGGGACGAGGGGAGATACCAGAGGACTGGCAAAAGGCAGGAAGGCAGAAGGGGAAAGAAGACAGGAAGTCCCTTGGCTTTCCTGAATTTGGAGGTCCCATTTTTCTCAATGAGTCTCATTAAAAATAATTTGTACATAATTACTCCAGTACTCTTGCCTGGAAAATCCCACGGACGGAGGAGCCTGGTGGGCTGCAGTCCATAGGGTCGCTAAGAGTCAGACACAACTAAGAGACTTCACTTTCACTTTTCACTTTCATGTACTGGAGAAGGAAATGGCAACCCACTCCAGTGTTCTTGCCTGGAGACTCCCAGGGATGGGGGAGCCTGGTGGGCTGCCGTCTATGGGGTTGCACAGAGTCGGACACAACTGAAGTGACTTAGCAGCAGCACTGAAGGGTGGAATTTAGTTGTGTAGTTGACTTAACATTCAGCTGGTAGACATGTGATTATGTTAAATTAATTTTAAATTAAATGTCTACCAAAAGAATGTGTTTTCATCTCTATTCCCATTCTGCTGCGCTCAGAGGCATAGACTGGCTGCTTACTCACTCATCTGTCTTCCCTGCTTCCTGACACATTTGGGAAGACTACATTTCCCAAGTGCCTTTGCAGTAGGTTGCACCCATGTGACTGAGTTCTGGCCAATGGAAGGTGGGCAGAGGGATGTATGTCACTCCCAGACCTAGTTATAAAAGGCCCTGCAGGATTCTCTATTCACTCTCCCTCCTGGAGTTGGCTTAGCAGCAGTGACATAGGTGCAGCCACCATCCTTGAGCTACTTGGAATATCTGCTCAACTCTCAATGGAATTTTGGCAGAAGAGAAATAAACCCTTTTTCCGTTAAACCACTGTGATGTGGGGGTTTATTTTTCACTACAACATAGCCTATCCTAGCCTAAAATCTCCCCCACAAATCCTTTTTTGCAGGTTGCAATGACTTTCATAAGCCCTCAAAAGTTAGATATCCCTTGGTGCCATAGCTTTGGGGTGGAGGAAACACCAGATGGAGTAGGTATAATAGCAGGGCTTGATTTGGGGGGGACAAGGTCAAAAGGGGATAAAGTGAAGTGAAAGTTGCTCAGTCGTGTCCCACTCTTTGTGACCCAATGGACTATACAGTCCATGGAATTCTCCAGGCCAGAATACTAGAGTGGGTATCCTTTCCCTTCTCCAGGGGATCTTCCCAACCCAGGGATCGAACCCAGGTCTCCCACATTGCAGGTGGATTCTTTACCAGCTGAGCCACAAGGGAAGTCCAAAAGGGTAGGAGGATAGCAAAGGGAAGACAGACAATAAACCCAGGACTTACGGCAAATTTTGGGATCGCAGGCTGCAAGAGAAAAGAACAGAGGTGATTTAGATTGGGCCAGCAATTTAATGGGAATTAAAGAATTTAATGGGAAGGGATCAGGAGAGGGAGGAAGGAGTGAGATTGGAAAAGGAGAGAAGGGAATTTGGGGGAGAGGCAGAGAAGACGGAGTCATAGGGGAGGTAAGAGAGGTGTCTAGACAAGGTGGGAGAAAGGAATCAAGTGATGATGAGGAAGAGGAGAAGGGGGCTTAGTGGAGAGAGATGCCACACCTTTTAATTCATATGATCTTAACACTTTCTTGAGTTCCTTGATTACCCTCTCCCTAAGAGTCACCAGCTCATCCAGCAGAGGCTCATCTGAGGAAAGAAAGAGATCCTTATTTGGTGGGAGGCACTCAGCAAGCTGCCCCACCTGCAGCTTCAAAGAGAGGAGGNTATGATCTTAACACTTTCTTGAGTTCCTTGATTACCCTCTCCCTAAGAGTCACCAGCTCATCCAGCAGAGGCTCATCTGAGGAAAGAAAGAGATCCTTATTTGGTGGGAGGCACTCAGCAAGCTGCCCCACCTGCAGCTTCAAAGAGAGGAGGTGATGGGAATTCCCTGCTGGTCCATTGTTTAGGACTCTGAACTTTCACTGCCAAGGGCAGGGTTATCCCCAGTTGAGATGCAGCCGAAACAAACATTTCAAAGAAGAGAGGAGGGATGAGGAAACTCCTTTTCTAAGCAAGACTGTCTATTCTTCTGGATCCGGTGGGCAAATCTATGGCCTGGAGAACCTACATCTACCTTCTGATCCCCTTCAGGGACTCAGGCTAAACCATCCTCCTTGGCCTCCTTTCCTCATCTGGTAAGTAATAGAAGGGTGGACTCAAGCACCTCTCCTCTCCTTTTCCCTGACTGCTCTTCTTTTCTGTTCTGTCTACACTCATACCTTCACGATTTCATCCAGCTGAATAGTCTTGTATATTACCTGGACATGCACTGTACAATATGGCAGTCACTAGACACACATGAGGATTGAGCACTTGAAATGGGCTAGTCTGAACTGAGAGATGACGTTAGTATAAAACGTATGCTGGATTTCAAAGACACGGTATGAAACAAATAACTGTACGATGTCTCAACAGTTTTTGTGTTGCTCTCAGGTTCAAACGGTAAAATTTTAGGTTAAATAAAATCTATTAAAGTTTATTTTACCTGCTCCTGTTTACCTTTTTAAAAGATGTGGCAACCAGAAATTTTTCAATTATCTGTGTGACTATTTGTGCCTCACATATCTCCATTGCCTGGCGTGCTGCGATTCATGGGGTGGCAAAGAGTTGGACATGACTGAGCGACTGAACTGAACTGAACTGATACCTCCATTGGACAGCACCATTCTATATACAGAGGCCTCCTGAGCTGGTGTCACTAACCTAGACCACTCACTGATGTCCAGGGTCATATATCTAACTACCCACTCAGGATCTCCACCTTCAATGTCTAACAGGCATCTTAAACTCAATGAGTCTAAGACTGAACCTTGATATCCTCCTGCAAACCCACTTCCAACTCCATCTATGAAGATGAAGTCTTTTCCATCTTCATCTTCACTGAGGGAGCCATCATGTTTCTAGTTTCCCAAGCCAAAATCCTTGGTGCTTTGACTCTTTTTTTCTTACATTTCACCTGAAGTTTGTCAATATGCATGTGAGCAAACTCTGTCTGTGAATATTCAAGAGGTCTAGAAATCCAACATTTCTTACCCCCTCCACTGCTGCCATCCTGGTGCCAGCCATCATCGTCTCTTGCCTGGGCCATTGATTGCTACAGCCTTCCCACTGGTCCCCTAGCCTTCTCCATTGCCTGCTAAATCTGTTCTCTGCAGACAGAAGGACCCCCATTATAAGCTCAGGCAGTTCACTAGCATCACGCTTCTGCTCAGAATCCTCCTATGTGACCCACAGTAGAAGTCAAAAGTCGTTACTATTATAAGTCCCTNTTCATCGCTGGGGAGGAGGAGGTGTCCGTGGGTGTCCAGAACGGAGGGTTCTGTGGGTGGGAAGCAACCGACTAGGCTGTGCTCACACACCAGGAATACATTTGAGTGAAAATTCGTTAACAACCCAGTGCTGTTTATATAAATGTAAAATGCATGTGTCCTAAACAAAAATACACAATGTGTAAGAGCACCCGCAAAGAAAGGAACCACAATAAACATGATAAAATAGTGGCTCTGGCTGGGAAGGAAAAGAGAGCAGGTGGTGAGGGCACGCTGGAGTAAATGAATAAGAAATAAATAAAACACTGGCTTTTGTGTGAACCATGCAGTTAAGGGTCCTTCTGGGGTCAGACTGCCCATTTTAATTAATGAGTTAAAATTAAGCTCTGCCACTTAATAATTGGGAGCCCTCGGTGAAATTAGGCAATTCTCTCTGTGCCTCAACTGCCTCATCCATAAAATGGGATAACAAGAGCCCTGAAATTATAGGGTTCTCCCAAGAATAAAAACATAAAATATGAGAAAGCTGAATGTCGAAGAACTGATGCCTTTGAATTGTGGTGCTGGAGAAGACGCTTGAGAGTCCCTTGGACTGCAAGGAGATCCAACCAGTCCATCCTAAAAGAAATCAACCCTGAATATGCATTGGAAGGACTGATGAGGAACCTGAAGCTCCAATACTCTGACCACCTGATGTGAAGAACAGACTCATTGAAAAAGACCCTAGTGTGGGGAAAGATTGAAGGCAAAAAGAGAAGGAAGTGACAGAGGATGAGATGTTTAGAGAGCTTCACTGACTCAATGGACATGAATGTGAGCAAACTCGGGGAGATAGTGGAGGACAGAGGAGCCTGGCAGGCTACAGTTCATGGGGTCCAAAGAATCGGACACAACTTAGCAACTGAGCTACAGCAATATAAAGAGTCTACAATAGTACATAGCAAGTGCTATCTAACAGCTAGTTATTTTTATATGTTTTACAAACTGAAGATTATTTACTTAATCTTCTGCACCTGAAGTTATTAGAAATGGAAAGGAAAAGGGAGGCCTTTTGAGCTGGGGCAGGGGAGAGAGTTGTGAGAGAGAGAAAATAAGATTTGTATGTGGGCATGGGGACTTCTGAGTATGGCAGGGGTGAGGGGGTATGTAAGAGGCTTGTATTAGTCAGAGTGGGCTGGATTATCCTTCTGTAACACAGCCTGAATATCTTGGTGGCTTAAAACAGCAAACTTATATTTTTGTGATGTCATTTTGGTTGGCTGGTCAGAACTCTGGCAGAGGGGAAAAAAGAAGAGAACCCACAGTTCTTAAACGCTTCCACTCTTAAATGACACCTGCTTGTTGGCCAAATGAGTCACAAGGCCACATCACACTTTACCAGAGTGAGGAAGAATGATCTTTTAGGGGTCCAGAAGGATTGAGGGTTGGGATATTTGTGAGCAGCTTGAACGATCAGCTTGAAGCCTTCTTTAAACTTAGCGACCTGAGAGCTGAGAAGAGTTATCCTGAAAGTCGAGGCCTGGCTCAGAGAGAACACAAGCCTGTCAGAAAAGTTCTCTCATGCCATTATGGGGGGGTAGTGTAATAGTCACCTACAGCTGTGTAACAAAGTACCCCCCAGAAGGAGAGGATGGGACGAATTGAAAGAGTAGCACTAAAGCATACATTACCATATGTAAAATAGCTGGTGGGAAGTTTCTACATATCACAGGGAGCTCAACCTAGTGCTCTGTGACAACCTGGAGGGCTGGGATGGGGGAGTTGTGGGAGGGAGGTTCAAGAGGGAAGGGACCCTTGTATACTTATAGAACCAACACGACATTGTAAAACAATTTATCTTCCATTTTTAAAAAAAGNATCACAGGGAGCTCAACCTAGTGCTCTGTGACAACCTGGAGGGCTGGGATGGGGGAGTTGTGGGAGGGAGGTTCAAGAGGGAAGGGACCCTTGTATACTTATAGAACCAACACGACATTGTAAAACAATTTATCTTCCATTTAAAAAAAAAGTACCCCCCAAACACACTGCCTGAAAACAACAATAAATGTTTGTTATCTCACAGGTATTAGGGTCAGGTGTTTGGAGGTGGGTAGTTCTATCACTGGGTCTTGTGACGTTCAGCCTGGGCGGCAGTCATCTGAAGGCCAGACTGGGGCTGGAGAGTCTGCTTCCGGGATGGCTCACTGGCAAGCTGGCACTGGCTCTTGGCAGAAAGTGTTGTGTCCTTGCTGTGTGGGTCTCTCCACAGGCTTGTCAAGGGTCCACAACCTATAGCAGCCGGCTTTCCCTAGAGTGAACATTCCAGAAGAAAGCCAGGAGGAAGCGGCCATGTCTTTCGTGACCTTGTCTCTGGAGGCACACACCATGGCTTCTACCATATTCCGTCTGTTAGAAGCAAGCCAGTGAGTCTGGCTCACATTCAAAGGAAGGGGAATTAGTCTCCACCTTCTGAAGGGAGGAGGGTCAAAGAATGTGTGAGTATATTCTAAAACCACCCCTGGCAGCCATATGGTGAAATGGGTGTGTGTCTGGACACCAGAAGTTTCCATAAACGTCTATAGGCTCAGGGGCACAAGGGAAATGGGGGTTGAAACTGCTAGCTGTTTAGCCGGTAAGTCGTGTCCGACTCTTTTGCAGCCCCATGGACTGTAACCCTCCAGGCTCCTCTGTCCCTGAGATTTTCCAGGCAAGAATACTAGAGTGGGTTGCCACGTCCTTCTCCAGGGGGTTTTCCTGAGCCAGGGATCAAACCAGTGTCTTCTGCATTGGCAGGTGGATTCTTTCCTACTGAGCCACTAGGGAAGCCTGCTAGTTGCCACCAAAATCTGATTTCCCCTTGAGCATGTATTTAATTCAAGTCATTCTCATGACAATTCCTCGGTCACAGAACAACACCTTACAGTTCCTGAGTCCTTGCTAAGCATCAGGCACCGTCCTAAGTGCTTTACATTTCATCTCAACACCGACTCAATCAGGCAGGTACAGTTTGACCTCCACTGACAAATACGGAAACTTCGGAGTGGAGAGGCTAAGGAAACTCTTCTAAGGAGGCACAGCTAATAATAAAAAGAGTGGGAGGGCTGGGATTTGAACCCAGGCAGCCGGGTTCCAGCATCCAGGCTCTGGAACACAGCACTGTGTGATAAAGAAAAGACGTCATGCTCCAGGCACCCACTGTGACGTGTAAAATGCGGTGCCCGCTGCTCCATTATTCTCACAGGATTTACTGTGCTCTCTGAACCTTGTAAAGTAATTGACATGAAACGGTGTATTGCCTGAATGAAGGCATGACTTAGCACATTTAACGGTCGTGCCACTTAAAATCTCCATGTGACAGAGGTGGAAACTCAGGATTAGCAGGGTCAAGCCACTTGCGCTGGGTCGAGTAAATAGAGACAGAAGCAGGAGTGGGACCCGGCAGCCAAGGACGGGGTCCCGGCCATGAGCCGCTTCCCTGGGCAACACCAGTGGCCTGGTTTGGCGTTGGCGTGAGGCAGGCGGGAAAGAATGCCAGGGAAAGGATCTGGGAGGGATTTGGCTATGAGCTGGGGGGAGGAGGAGGAGGAATGAGAGATGGCAGTGCCAGCGCCCGAGGTGGGGGTGGGGCAGGGGGGCTGGTTTCCCACAGTCTGCAGCCCAGGCCCCGCCCCCACTCCCCAGTCCTCACAGCGCGGTGGCCGAAACAGTGGCCTGTTCTCAAGCACTGCCGTGGGAGGAGAAATTGGGACAAGACCTTTGGAAGACAGATTGTCAGGATCCCGGAGGGCTGCCCGTCTGCACGTCCCCTCCTCGGCGTGTGAAATGGGTGCACGCAGCCGCCAAGGAAACAGGGATGCCCCCTGTCTTTGTAAGAATCCCCAAACCAGCCCAATGTCCGTCAACAAGAGACTCACTGGATAAATCCGCTGTGTTCTTTTGTAGACTAGTAAAAATGCATTCCTTTTCCCATTTCAAACCAATCAGGGCTTTTCTTTCCTTCCCAGTTACTAGGTGTTAAAAGGGGCTTCCCAGGTGGTGCACCTGGTAAAGAACCCGCCTGCCAATGCAGGAGAAGCGTGTTCTATCCCTGGGTGGGGAAGATCCCCTGGAGGCAGGCATAGCAACAAGCTCCAGTATTCCTGTCTGGAGAATCCCACGGACAGAGGAGCCTGGCGGGCTACAGTCTACATGGGTGGCAAAGGGTCTGACTTGACTGAAGCGACTTAGCAGGCACCCAGGTATAATAAACAAGTGTTACAGTTTTACGGTTTTTAAAAATGTTTTTAGGTTTTTAATGAAAATTTTTTAATTTTTATAAGTTTTTCATCAACATTGTCTTTGAAATATTTAAAATATTCTTAAACTATGAACCTTGCTAACATCTCTGTGTTGCGCCGTTGCCAACTCTGTACCTGGACTGTTACTGACCCTCCTCTTCACAACCCCCACGTGGACATACACTTTGCCTAATGATGTTCATTTGGGCCTCTGGTGTCAACCGCCGGCTGCTGCTGCTAGCGAAGCTCCCTACCACTTATTCACTAGCAAGGTTGGACCTTTCAACCATTAGAACATACGTTTTTAAATTGGTAGGTGCAGAAATGTGGGGCCTTTTTACACTGAGCTTTTGCTAATGCTCAGAGGATGGCTCAGATGGTAAAGAATCTGCCTGCAGTGAAGGAGACCTGGGTTCGATCCCTGGATGGGGAAGATCCCCTGGAGGAGGGCATGGCAACCCACTCTAGTATTCTTGTCTGGAGAATTCCTTGGACGGAGGAGCCTGGAGAACTACAGTCCATGGGGTCGAAGAGTCAGACACCCCTGAGCGACTAACACACTAACTTATGAACTTTGCTGATGCAGTAAGCCGTAGGAGCGATCTGTGTTGTATGTGTGACTTAATAAATGTATGAATCGTTCAACAACAACAACACAACCACTGTGGCTCATTCATCCGATGGAATGTTGCAAGACACTGAGATGCTTTCCAGACACGCACACTAGCTGCAAGGCGTGTATCATGCTTGACAGGCAAGGGAAGCCACATGCAAAAGAAGATAACCACCTACCATTCCGTAGACAGAAAGCTCAAAAGGGGCCAAAGCAAGTATCAGGGTTGGACTCATTTCTGGGCCCATAAATGGAGGAGAAAATCATCAAGTGATGATGGGGAAGTGAGGAGGGCAGGCCTGTGACAGAGAGGCTGGCGGGACTCTTTTTCTTGACCCGCTGGACAAGGGTTTCATTTCATAGCCATCAACTAAGCTGCAAATGACAATTTTCAAATTCATGTATATACTTTATTCCAGTAAGTAAATAACAGAGACTGGTTGTATGGCACAGGGAATTATCTTCAGTTTCTTGTACTGTTGACATTTTGGCCTGGATAATCCTTTGTTGTGGGGGCACCCTTGTGCATTGTAGGATATTTAGAGTATCTTTAGCACCTACTCACTGGGCTTCCCTGGTGGCTCAGAGGTTAAAGCGTCTGCCTGGAATGCAGGAGACCCAGGTTCGATCCCTGGGCCGGGAAGATTCCCTGGAGAAGGAAATGGNTTATAAGTTTTTCATCAACATTGTCTTTGAAATATTTAAAATATTCTTAAACTATGAACCTTGCTAACATCTCTGTGTTGCGCCGTTGCCAACTCTGTACCTGGACTGTTACTGACCCTCCTCTTCACAACCCCCACGTGGACATACACTTTGCCTAATGATGTTCATTTGGGCCTCTGGTGTCAACCGCCGGCTGCTGCTGCTAGCGAAGCTCCCTACCACTTATTCACTAGCAAGGTTGGACCTTTCAACCATTAGAACATACGTTTTTAAATTGGTAGGTGCAGAAATGTGGGGCCTTTTTACACTGAGCTTTTGCTAATGCTCAGAGGATGGCTCAGATGGTAAAGAATCTGCCTGCAGTGAAGGAGACCTGGGTTCGATCCCTGGATGGGGAAGATCCCCTGGAGGAGGGCATGGCAACCCACTCTAGTATTCTTGTCTGGAGAATTCCTTGGACGGAGGAGCCTGGAGAACTACAGTCCATGGGGTCGAAGAGTCAGACACCCCTGAGCGACTAACACACTAACTTATGAACTTTGCTGATGCAGTAAGCCGTAGGAGCGATCTGTGTTGTATGTGTGACTTAATAAATGTATGAATCGTTCAACAACAACAACACAACCACTGTGGCTCATTCATCCGATGGAATGTTGCAAGACACTGAGATGCTTTCCAGACACGCACACTAGCTGCAAGGCGTGTATCATGCTTGACAGGCAAGGGAAGCCACATGCAAAAGAAGATAACCACCTACCATTCCGTAGACAGAAAGCTCAAAAGGGGCCAAAGCAAGTATCAGGGTTGGACTCATTTCTGGGCCCATAAATGGAGGAGAAAATCATCAAGTGATGATGGGGAAGTGAGGAGGGCAGGCCTGTGACAGAGAGGCTGGCGGGACTCTTTTTCTTGACCCGCTGGACAAGGGTTTCATTTCATAGCCATCAACTAAGCTGCAAATGACAATTTTCAAATTCATGTATATACTTTATTCCAGTAAGTAAATAACAGAGACTGGTTGTATGGCACAGGGAATTATCTTCAGTTTCTTGTACTGTTGACATTTTGGCCTGGATAATCCTTTGTTGTGGGGGCACCCTTGTGCATTGTAGGATATTTAGAGTATCTTTAGCACCTACTCACTGGGCTTCCCTGGTGGCTCAGAGGTTAAAGCGTCTGCCTGGAATGCAGGAGACCCAGGTTCGATCCCTGGGCCGGGAAGATTCCCTGGAGAAGGAAATGGCAACCCACTCCAGTACTCTTGCCTGGAGAATCCCATGGCGGGAGGAGCCTGGTAAGCTACAGTCCATGGGGTCACAAAGAGTCGGACATGACTGAGTGACTTCCCTTTCTTGTAATAACCTACAATGGAAAAGAACCTGAAAAAGAATATATATTTATGTATAATGGAATCACTTTGCTGTTAGTTTCAAACTAACACAATATTGTAAATTAACTCTACTTCAATTAAAAATGGTTAAAAAATTGTAGTGAAAGACATACAACACAGCCCTCTGTTTTCACCATCTTTAAAAAGTGTGCAGTGCGGTGGCCTCCGGCGCATCCACATTCTTGTGCAGCCATCGCCATCATCTGTCTTCTGGCAAAACTGAAACTCAGTACCCGTTAAGCTCTAACTCCATTCTTCTCTGCAGCCCCCAGCATCCCATATTCTAATTTGTCTCTGTGAATTTAACTACTCTGTGCATTCGTGCAAGCTACAGTCGTGTCTGACTCTTTGTGACCCCATGAACTGCAGGCTGCCAGGCTCCTCTATCCAGGGGATTTCCGAAGCAAGAATACTGGAGTGGGTTGCCATTTCCTTCTCCAGGGGATCTCGCCACCCGGGGATGGAACCTGAGTCTTCTGCATCTCCTACATTGGCAGGTGGATTCTTTACCACTGAGCCACCTGGCAAGCCTTTAACTACTTTCAGTTCAGTTCACTTCAGTTCAGTCGCTCAGTCGTGTCTGACTCTTTGCGACCCCATGAACTGCAGCACGCCACGTCTCCCTGTCCATCACCAGCTCCCAGAGTTCACTCAAACTCATGTCCATCGAGTCGGTGAGGCCATCCAGCCATCTCATCCTCTGTGGTCCCCTTTTCCTCCTGTCCCCAATCCCTCCCAGCATCAGAGTCTTTCCCACTAAGTTAACTCTTCGCATGAGGTGGCCCAAGTATTGGAGTTTCAGCTTTAGCATCAGTCCTTCCAGTGAACACTCAGGACTGATCTCCTTTAGAATGGACTGGTTGGATCTCCTTGCAGTCCAAGGGACTCTCAAGAGTCTTCTCCAACACCACAGTTCAAATGCATCAATTCTTTGGCACCCAGCTTTCTTCACAGTCCAACTTTCACGTCCATACACGACTACTGGAAAAACCATAACTTTGACTAGACGGACCTTAGTCGGCAAAGTAATGTCTCTGCTTTTTAATATGCTATCTACGTTGGTCATAACTTTCCTTCCAAGGAGTAAGCGTCTTTTAATTTCATGGCTACAATCACCATCTGCAGTGATTTTGGAGCCCACAACAGACTGGTTCCAAATGGGAAAAGGAGTACGTCAAGGCTGTATATTGTCACCCTGGTTATTTAACTTATATGCAGAGTACATCATGAGAAACAGGCAATGCGGGAGATCTGGGTTCACTTCCTGGGTTGGGAAGATCCCCTCGAGAAGGGAACAGCTACCCACTCTAGTATTCTGGCCTGGAGAATTCCATGGACTGTATAGTCCAAAACTGAATTACTTTGCAGTACAGTAGGAAGTGGGCTTCCCTGGCGGCTCATATGGTAAAGAATCCTCCTGTAATGCAGGAAAGCCAGGTTCGACTCCTGGGTTGGGAAGATTCCCTGGAGAAGGGAATGGCTACCCATTCTAGTATTCTTGCCTGGAGAATTCCATGGACAGAGGAGCTTTATTTGTTATTTGTAAATCAACTATGCTTTAATTAAAAAATAAAAATAAATAATGCGGAATGCCGTTTGCTGAATTCATAGTACACACACACACACACCCCCTGACCTGTGCCTGGGTGTCACCCTGAGGCAGAGCTAGCGCCCGTCACTGGGGCATCTCCTGGGGCACTTCTCCCCTGGTTCAGTGACTCTCACACCCATGGGGTGGGGCACCCTCACAGCCACAAACTCCAGGCTCCAAATACTGTCACACCCTCCAGCCAGCTTCCTCTCAGCTCTGGGGTGGCTACCCATTTCTGTTCAGACTTTGGCTGCGAGACTGCTCCTGGGGCCAGGGCAGCCCACACCCTCCAGGTCCCACCTCTTCTTCAAGCTCGGTCCCTCTCTCTGCTTTTCCCTCTTTTTTGTCTTTCCCTCTCTCCGGGTCTCTGCCCTTCACCTTTGGATCTCCATCTTCCCTGGCTCTCCTTTCTCTGGGTTTACTTTTTCTTCCTTCCTTCCTGCCCCGTCCTCTCATCTCTATTCGGGGAGCTGCACACTCGCTGTGTGATCTTGGGCAGGAGCCCTTGCCTCTCCCTGCCTTGATTTCTCATCTGTTCTGTGGCACTCACAGGGCTGATTTGAAGCTGAAGGGAGTTACCACATATCCTCAGGGCACCTGGTATACAGCTGGGGTTCAATCAAGCCCACAACCAACATTGGTGACTCTGCCCCAAGTTCTGGGCTAAGATTTCAGACATGATGGCTCGTTTACCCCTCACAGCATCCTGGTAACGGAGGTAAGGCATTGCTCCCAGCTTTCAGATAGAGACTTAGGCTTACAGGTTAGACTTGCCCAAAATCAAACAAGTAAGTAATGGGATCAGAAATTGGACTCAGATCACCTGAGTGGCCTTGGCCCCACCTCTCACCCTGAGCTGTGAGGCTTCTGTAGTATTAACTTATGTTTATTAATAAATATCAGAATATCTGAGGTCCTACTGACTTTTGAGTCTGGATGATTCTCCCTGTGGGAGCCGTCCCATGCACTGTAAGATACTTAGCCGCATCTCTGGCCTCTGCCCTTGAGATGCAATTTGTTGTTTTCCAGTCACTAAGTTGTGTCTGACTCTCTGCGATCCCATGAATGGCAGCACGTCAGGCTTCCCTAGCCTTCACTGTCTCCCAGAGTTTGCTCAAACTCCTGTCCGTTGATTCTGTGATGCCATTTAGCCATCTCCTCCTCTGTCGTCCCCTTCTCCTCCTGCCCTCAATCTTTCCCAGCATCAGTCTTTTCCAATGTGTCAGCTCTTCACGTCAGATGGCCAAAGTATTGGAGCTTCAGCTTCAGCACCAGTCCTTCCAATGAATGTTCAGTGTTGATTTCCTTTAGGATTGATTGGTTTGACCTCCTTGCTGCTCAAGGGACTCTCAAGAGTCTCCTCCAGCACCACAGTTTGAAAGCATCATTTCTTTGGCACTCAGCCTTCTTTATGGTCCAACTCTCACATCTGTACGTGACTACTGGATGCAAGTACCACCCCCATAAACATGAGCTGGAAGCAGCAGGTGTCCCATTGATCCATTCAGAAATTCTGATTGAGAAGACTCAGCCTCTATCCTCTCCCCTAGCCCCCTCCCTGGCCTCCCTGCCCCAGTCTCACCATCGAGCCCGTTCCAGGGCCCCAGAGTTAATCCAGTCCCTCCTTTGCTATCTGCCCTCCCATGGCTTCCCCAGTGCCCCCAGGACGGAGCCCAGCCCTTCACTGGAGACACCTGGCATCTCCTGCCCTTTACTGTGTAGACTCAAGTGCTCAAGAATAGTTTGGCTCAAGCCTCCAGACCCCTGCCTGGGCAGGTTCCTTTGCGCAGAATGTCTGCCCCATTCTTTCCTTCCCCACTTTGCCCAGTGGACTCAGCTCCACACCCAAGACACAACCTGGCGTGTGTCCTTTGACCAGGGACTCCAACCTATGAATTCAGCCTTCAGATAACACTCATGCGTGAGCTTGAAGAACTCACATGAGCATGTGAATATTCACCATAGCCCTATGCACCCTAGCAGATTAGAGGGGAAATGACCTAAACGTTCATCAGGAGGGGACTGTCAGGAAAACCTCAGGAGGAGACTGTAAAATAAACCAAGTTTATAGGTGCCCACAGTTGCAGATAGGAGCTTCTTCAAGATATGTTATTCAGGGGAAAAACAAGGTGCAAAATCAAGTGGACTCTGTGCCCTGCCCTTTCCTCATTTGCTGTGCGAGCTTGGGAAAATCACCTCACCTCTCTGAACCCCCATTTCCTCGTCTATAAAATGAGATATTCATCATAAAGACTGAGGTGAAGATTACTAACAAATCATGAGAAGGGAACCACGCATACAACTGTTAAATGTGAGTTTTTAGGGCAGAGGTTGGCAAACTTCTTCTGTAAAGGGCCAGTTAGTCCATAGGTTTTGCTTTGCCGGCTGTATGGTCTTTGTCGCAATGGCTCAATACGGTTGTCATTGTGCAGAAGCACAGATCATGCATCAAAGAATAGACCAGGCTGTCTTCCAGTAAAACTTTATTTAACATAAGAGACAGCTGGCCCACGGGTCATGGTTGAGATCTGTGTTAGCATTGAAGAAGAGGTAACTTTATTTTAAAAGGTTCTCTATGCCCCTCCAACCGCCAAACTCGTTTCCCTCAGTTTTTATCAGACTGTATCGTGATATCAATTTCTCTTTCCCTTTAGGGGTCCAGCCCTCCCCACGCTCAGACCTTGAACTCTCTGATCAGGAGCCTTATCTGAGCTCCGTGGGTCTCCAGAAGCCAGCCTACACCCCTGTCCTAGGAGCACAGCAAGAATATTGGTTGAAATCATTCGTTCATACATTCACTCACAGAGACAACACACGCAGGCACTGTTCTAGACACTGAGGCTAAAACTGACCCACACAGACACAAACCCATAGAGCTTATGTTCTGAAGGGAGAGACAGACCATAAATCAAATGAGCACTTCAAACGTGTCACTTTAAGAATCTGCCTTCCAGATTCAGCAATAAAGAGAGAAATTTTGAACAACTAGAGTATTCTGAATTTTGTCATAGTTTGAACGTTGGGAACGAGAAAACATTAGGACTTGGGACTGTCAGGTTTCTGACTTGAGTGACAGAGAGCATGATGATGTCATCAAGAGAATTAGAAGGGAAGTGGACTTGGTGGTGGGGAGGAGAGGACTTTGGGGTGTATTTGGGACATGTAGACTGAAACGTCTACCAGCTAGCTGGACATAAGTGTGGCAGTTAGCGGAGAGTTGAGGACTAGCAACGTTGATTTGGGAGTTACAGGCAGTAGTTACAAATCTTTTTTAAAATATAAATTTGATACTGTATTTAAGCCTTCACTATCATTTATTTGTACACTTAAAGCACAATTCACCACATTCTCAATTTCCATTTTATTTTTGCCATTACCTGTCATTTCATTTGTATCTATTCTTGTTGGTCTTATTTTCTTGGCATAATAAATTGGGATTTTGCCTCTTGAAAAGAAAAAAAAAAAATCTGCCTTCCAATGCAAGGGATGCAGTTTCTTTCCCTGGTTGGGGAATTAAGATCCCAGATACCTGCTATGGGGCAACTGAGCCAGAGCGCTACAGCTAGAGAAGCCCATGTGCTACAGTGAACACCTAGCACAGTCAAATAAAACCAACCAGCCAAACAAAAAACACAAAAACTGTTAGATGGCCTTGTGCGCCAAGGAGAAGTAAATAAAGCGGAAAAGAGAATGAGGCCAAAGGGGGCTGCTGATAATTTCCATCGTTTTGCCAGGGGAGGCCTCAGTGATGAAGGAGACATCTGGATGGAAATGAGGAAATGAGGCAGGAGGGTATGCCAGGGGAAAGCTTTCTGGGCAGCGCGCACAGCACGTGCAAAGGCCCTGGGGTGGGAACATGCTTGGCATTTTCAATGAACAGCTAAGAAATCAGTGTGACAGCAGCTGAGTGTGTGCAGGAAAGAGTGGAAGATCCGAAACAGGGTGAGAGGGGAGATGGGGTGGGTCACGCATACCTTATAAGCTTTATGGTGAGCACTTTGCCTTTCCTCTGAGTGAGGTAGGAGCCAGGGGCGGTGTCTTGGCTGGCTCAGGCTGCCATAAAAAAAATACCACAGACTGGGTGGCTCAGACAACAGGAATTTATTTCTCACAGTCTGGAGGCTGGAAAGTCCAAGATCAAGGTGTCAGCAGATACTTTCCCCAGTAGGAGCTGTTTTCCTGGCATGCAGATGACAGTTTCTCCCTCTGTCCTACAGCAGAGAGAACTTGAGCTCTGGTTTCTCTTCCTGTCCTTATGGGGATAACAATCCCATCCTGGGGGCTTCAGCCTCATGACCTTAGCGAAACCCAATTACCTCCAAAGACCCCACCTCCTAATATTGTCTCATTGTGGGTTAAGGCTTCAACAGAAGCTTTAAAAATATATATTTATTTTTATTGATGTATTTAGCTGCGTCAGGTCTGAGTTGCAGCAGCTTGGATCTAGTTCCCTGATCAGGGATTGAAGCTGGGCCCCCTGCCTTGGCAGTAGGGAATCTAAGTCACTGGACCACCAGGGAAGTTCCAACAAATGCCTTTGGGAGGGACACAAACATTCAGTCCATATTGGGAGAATTTTGAGCAGGGGAGGGGGGATGAGATCTGTTTGAAGTTTTAACAGGATCCTTCTGGCTGTCCCGGAGGGAATGGGCTGTGGATGGAAGCAGGGAGCCCATTGAGGAGGCGATGGATGAGTCTGGAGGGATATATGGGATGAGGGATGAGTGAATATGTAGGAGACTGAGTAAATACAGGGATGGAATAAGCAGGAAGTGTGCTTGTCTTTTGAAGATAAGAATAGAGGGTTAGAATCCTGCCTGTATGGTCTTAATCAAGGAACATCAGCCTCTTGGGTACTGGCAGCCAAGAGGAAGAGAACAGGGTAAATGGAAAACCTGTTTATAATGACCTGAGCCCGAGACATAACTCTGCTTTGCCTATAAGCTTGAATTACTTCTTTCTCAGTTTGGGTTTATACCAACTGTTCCAGGGGTGTGGCTGGTATGTATACTGAGAGATTTTGCACCGTCCTGGGAATATTAGCAAGAGTTGACCGCCCTTTGGGGGAAAAAAAAAAATCCCATGTCTGATAGTAAAGCAGCTCCTGGTTTTTGACTTCATACTTGTCCCCTTGTCAGGCTGGGTTGGTAACTGTTGCTTTGGTGTTGATTGTTATTCATACAAGCCCTGGCAGCTTCTTTGTGTAGCCTGGCAATGAACGTGTAACTCCTCTGGGGGTGGAGGTGTTCAAGTACAGATTCTAAATTACTTTTTTTCCCCCTCCGAATGCAGATTTTGATCAAGGTTTGGGGTGTAGCCTGAAATTCTACATTTCTAAAAGGCTCCTTAAAAAAAAAACTTTACGTTTTAAATTTAAAATTTGTTTTTGGTTGTGCCAGGTCTTGGTTGTGGCACCCAGGATCTTCCATCTTTTTTTGTAGAATGTGGGATCTAGTTCTGGGACCCGGGATTGAATCTGAGCCCCTTGCATTGGGAACATGGAGTCCTAGCCACTGGAACCCCAGGGAAGTCCCTGATTCTACATTTCTAACAAGCTTCCCAGATTAGCTATGCTGCTGACCTGCTGCTCTGGAATTGCCCTTCCAGAGTCAGGCTCTGGAGCGGGGCTTTCTCAACCCCGGCACTCCTGACATTTGAGGCTGACTTCCTATGCACTGTAGGATGTTGAGTTCCATCCCTGGGCTCCACTCACCCCTCCTCCCCAGTCATAACAGCTGTCTTAGTCTGTCTTTAACAAAATGCCATAGACAGGTAGCTTATAAGCAATAGACATTTATTTCTCACAATTCTGGAGGCTGAAAATTGAAGACCAGGGTACCAGACTGGTTGAGTGAGGGTCTAGGCTTCTCATTGTATCCAAATATGCTCGTAGGGGTGGCCACCCCCTTTTGTAAAGTTTTACTTTAAAAAATATTTCTTTTTATTTATTTGGCTGCACCAGGTCTTTGTTGTGGCAGCAGGATGTTCAGTCTTTGTTGTGGCATGCCCCCTGCATTTGGAGTTCAGAGTCTTAGCCACTGGAGTCCCTTGGGGCCCCTTTTATAAAGAGACTAATCCCAGTAGCAAGGGCTCCATCTTCATGACTTAATCACTGCTCTAAGGTCACACCTCCTGATACCATCACCTTGGTAGGAGGATTTCAACAGATGAATCTCTAAGGGACATAAACATTCAGACCTTAGCAACAATCAAACGGTCTCCAGACATTGTCAAGCGTCCCCTGAGTGACACAATTGCTCCCTGCGGAGAATCACTGATCTAATTAGAAAAAGATTAGAAAAAGTTTGACAACCCCTGCACTAGAATGTTTCTTAGGAGCCCGATTGTAATACCCCCAACTGGAAACTACACAAATCCCCATTCACAGTTGGATGAATAAATAGTGTTGTCTTCCTACAATGGAATGTCATCCAGTGGGGGCTGACAAGCTTTTTCTGTTAAGGACCAGATAGTAGATATTTTCAGCTTTCTGTCTCTGCCTCAGCCACTGTGCCATGTGAGTGGCTATGGATGATAGTAGATGAATGGGTGTGGCTGTATTCCAATAAAACTTTATTTAAAAAAACAGGCAACAGACTGGATCTGGCCTCCAGGCTGGAGTTTGCCAACACCCACCACACAACAACGAGAAGGAGCAATCTACAACAGTGACTTCCCTGGTGGTCCAGTGGTTAAGATCAGCCCTGCAATGCAAGGGACACGAATTTGATCTCAGGTCGGCAAACTAGGATCCCACACTCCACAGAGCAACTAAATGGGAGAGACCACTATCCCTGAGCTCCCATTCCACAGCTAGAGCTCCAGGCACCACAGTGAAAGATCCCACCTGAGGCGAGGAAGATCTCCAGTGCCAATGCTGCCAAATAAATAAATACAGGCATACAAAAGAATCCACAACACAGAACCTGGATTATTGTCATTGTTGTTCCGTCACTTAGCCGTGTCCTACTCTTTTCAGCCCGATGGAGTACAGCCCGAAGGCGTCCCTGTCCTTCACTATCTCCCGGAGCTTGCTCAGACTCGTGTTCATTGAGTCGATGATGCCATCCAACCATCTCACCCTCTGTGGTCCCCTTCTCCTCCTGCCTTCAATCTTTCCCAGCATCAGGATCTTTTCCAATGAATCGGTTCTTTGCCGCAGATGGACAAAGTATTGGAGCTTCAGCTTCAACATCAGTCCTTCCAATGAATATTCAGGGTTGATTTCCTTTAGGATTTACTAGTTTGATCTCTTTTCTGTCCAAGGGACTTTCAAGAGTCTTCTCCAGCACCACAATTCGAAAGCATCAATTCTTTGGCACTCAACCTACTTTATGGTCCAACTCTCAGAACTTGGATACATTATGTTAAGTGAAAGAACAGCCTACCTATTCCATTTATATGAAATAAAATCTGGCTTCCTGGATGCACTGGGTTTGTGATAATTCATTGAGCTGTGCACCTGTGGTGTAAGCCCCTCTTTTGTGTGCCTGTTAGTCTAAACAAAGCTGGTAGGGGCGTTGGCTGGACTACAGCAGCTGGGACTCCCCAGAGGCCCCCTGACCTCTCGCTGGAATTGGGATCTGAGGGTTTCGCAGCCTCACAGCTGTTGGGGCTTCTCAGAACTGATGGGAGTGAATTCGACATGGTGGAAACATTCTCAGATTCTTACAGGAACCACACCCCCATGAGTCTACTGCCTCTTAATCTCACTGGTTTCAAACCAGGAAATGAGTAGGAAAAAAAAAACAAAAAACCCCAACAAATTAAACACATCCAAGAGACCAAGGGGAATGTCATAAACACCAGGGGATGAAATGTATGTTTCTCACAGGAGAATGCTGTCAACTCCTCTCCTTCAGGCTGTGACTTGAGGGGCAGAGAGACCTTCCCAGGCTGCTCTATCTGAGGGAACAGCCCCTCACCCCACCACTTCCTGTCCGTCTTCTCTGTTTGTGTTTTATCTTAGTGTGTGTGAGGGGCTGACTTCAACACATCCCCAAAGGCTATGTTGACATCCTAGCCTCCAGAAGCTCAGAACGTGACCTTATTTGGAAATAGAGTCGTTGACCGTATAATTAGTTGAAATGAGCCCATATTGGAGCAGGGTGGACCCCTAGTCCAATGTGATTGGTGTCCTTATAAAAAGAGCACCTTGTGAAGACCTAGCCCTGGGAGAATGTCATGTAGCTACAGAAGTGGAGATTGGAGGGCGGCAGCTGCAAGCTGAGGAATGCTAACGATTGCTGACAGCCACCAGCGGCTAGGAAGAGGCAAGAAAGAATTCTTTCCTACAGGTTTTAGAGGGAAAACGTCCCTGAGGACATTTTGATCTCAGGCTTCTAGCCTTTAGAACCTTGAGACAGCAGATTTCTATTGTTTTTAGCCATCCAGTTTGTGGTACTTCTTCCCCCTCCCCCACTCCCACTGCCCCACTCAGCGTGGGGCATCTTAGTTCCCTGGCCAGGGATCGAACCCATGTGCCCTGCATTGGGAGTGCAGAGGCTTAACCGCTGGACCACCAGGGAAGTCCCCTGTGGTACTTTCTTAAAGGCCACTCTAGGAAACAGATGTAGTGTGTATCACCCTCTGGCTTATTTCCTTGTTTATTCTCATCCTACTGGGATGCAAAACCCATGAAGTTAAGGATCGTGTGTCTTTCTTGTCCACGGCTGCACCACCAGGGAGTAACACAGCGCTTGTCATTAGTAGGTCCTCAATATATATGTGTTGAATTAATTTATTACTCCTGAAAATGTAGAGCAAGCACTTTCTTTGTATTAATACATCAGTGCCCTGTGTGGACAGAGAGGCTGGCCTTGGCATTGAAACTGCCCTCGGTGATCTCCCATCCTAAGGGGACAATTACAGAATACAGACAAAAATAACTGGACAAATCTATACAAAGTGGGTCGGAGGACTTCCCTGGTGGTCCAGGGGCTAAGATTCTGGGCTCCTGATGCAGGATACCCAGGTTCTATCCCCGGTCGGGGAACTAGATCCTGTATGCTGCAGCTAAGACCTTACTTACCAAAACTAAGACCCAGAAGAGCCAAATTAATAAATATTTAAAAAGAAAAAAAAAAGAAGTGGGTTTGGAGGACAAGGCTCTGGAGACTTAGGAAATAGATCAGTGTGGGTTGGGCAATGAGGGAACACTTGAGGGAGGAATCTGGGTTTGAGCTGAGCTTTGACAAGTTGAATTATGTCCCCGACCCTCCAAAGATGTTGGAGTCCTGATCTCTAAGCATCCTGGGACAGATTCTTACAGCCCTCACAAGGAACCAACTGAAGCTACACCTTGATTCTGAACGTCTACATTCCAAAACTGTGGGATGATACATCTGTTGTTTAAGGCACCCATTTTTGTAGAACTTGGTTATGGCAGTCCTAGTAAACTACCAAGATGGGCAAAATTCAGATAAGTGGAAGAGAGAGGTTGGGCATTCAAGTTGAGGGAACAGACTCGGTAAAGGTAAGGAGGCAAGAACCCCCTGGGCAAACACAGAGGATAAAGAACAGGTTCGTTTGATGGGACTGTTCCAGGCTGTATTACAAGGTGCTTTATCTCTAGGACACTTAACCCAGGCATCTTAACCCTGCATCCCTAGGACACTTAACCTCCTTCTCAGTCCCAGGCAGAGAGAATATTTGAGTTGGGTGTTGAAGGATGAATAGGAGTTCACCAAAGAGAGAGGGGGAGAGAATTCTGGGAAAGGGAGCAGTGCTTGTGCAGAGATGAAAATTGAAGGGCTGACATATTGTCCTAGAAGCCCTGGGAGCCCTGGGAGGACTGAGCAAGGGATGAATTCTGGGTGTAGAAAGACCTGGAGCCATATGAGGGACAGGCCACAGGGGAAACCTGGAGGCCTGGAAGGAGAATGAGGTAAGAGTCTGAACTGAGGCTGTGGCCCTGGGGATGGAGAGATGGGCTTGGGCAGAGACAGGGACAAGATGGTCCAGTTGTGGGGGGTAGGCAATGAGAGGCAGTGATGATGGTGTCCCTGTTAGCCAACCTAGATGACTGGATGTATGGAGAGGCCATTTACCAGGAGAGAAGGTGGAGGTATTAGAGCAGGTTTGGCAGGGAAGATAATGAGCCCTGTTTTAGGGTAAGTGCAAGGCACACCCATGAGAGACTTTCTTCCAGGGTGACTGGTCCCAAGTAATGTGGAATTTAAAGAGTTGATTCCTCTGCTATTTGGAAAAGAAAGGGCTTGTTTAAAGGCCGGTATAGTCAAAGCCATGGTTTTTCCATATGGAAGCTGTGATTTTTCCATGTGAAGCTATGGTTTCCCTAGCAGCTGTGGGCTTCCCTAGTAGCTCAGCTGGTAAAGATCTGCCTGCGATACAGGAGACCTGGGTTTGATTTCTGGGATGGGAAGATCCCCTGGAAAAGGAATAGGCTACCCACTCTAGTATTCTTGGGCTTCCCTGGTGGCTCAGCTGGTAAAGAGTCCACCTGCAAAGTGGGAGTTCTGGGTTCCCTGCAATGTGGGAAACCTGGGTTTGATCCCTGGGTTGGAAAGATCCCCTGGAGAAGGGAACGGCTACCCACTCCAGGATTCTGGCCTGGAGAATTCGTGGGGTCGAGCTATGCCATCCATGGGGCCGCAAATAGTTGGATAAGACTGAGCGACTTTCACTTTTCACTTCCATGGTTTTTCCAGTAGTCATGTACAGATGTGAGAGCTAGATCATAAAGAGGGCTGAGCATTGAAGAACTGATGCTTCTCGAAGAGAAGACTCTTGAGAGTCCCTTGGACAGCAAGGAGACGAAACCAGTCCATCCTAAAGGAAATCAACCCTGAATATTCATTGGAAAGACTGTTGCTGAAGCTGAAGCTCCAATACTTTGGCAGACTCATTGGAAAAGAACCGAGGCCGAGCAAGACCGAAGGCAAAAGGAGAAAGGGCGTAGCAGAGGAGGAGATGGTTGGATAACATCGCCGGCTCAGCGGACAGGAGTTTGAGCAGACTCGGGAAGCTAGTGAAGGACAGCGAAGCCTCGCAGCGCTGCAGCCCATGGGGCTGCAAAGAGCAGGACATGACTCAGTGACTGAACAAGAGCAACAAAAGCGTCTTTCTCTCTTTCCCTTTATGTCTCTGGGAATAAGCATACATCAGATAACTTAGTGAAGAAAGTGCCTGGCACTCGGTAAATGCTCATTAGATGGTAATTGAGTGCATTTTTTTTTAATGTAATGAATGCTTATAAAGTGCCAGACGGTTATTATTATGGTTGGATTTTTTCCTCATTCTCACCTCTTCTTTATCTCTTCCTCTCCTCACCCTAGTGGGAAGGCAGTTGTCTGGCATAGTAACACATTTGTGTAATTTTAAGAAAGGCAGTCACTTCTGCAAGACAGGTTGATTTCCCTGGCAGATACTTCTAGAACTTTCCTCAAAGGGAACTGGTGCACGTCTGTGCTGCCAACGTGGTAGCTATTGAGCATTTGAAATATGGCTAGCGGGACTGCGGAACCAGATGTTCAAACTTATTTAACTTTAATTCATTTAAACTTAGACTTTTGAGACTAGTGGCAACCATGATGGTTAATATTAACATGACTGACGGTGCTGAATGTGGGTGAAGAGGTGGAGCGGCATGAACACCCATTTATCGCTGGAAGGAATGTAAATGGTAGGCAGAGTCATATCCCCTAAAGATGTCCATGTCCTAATCCCCAGAACCTGTGAGTATTACCTTATGTGACAAAAGGGACTCGGCAGATATGGTTAGATTCAGGATCTTGAGTTGGGCAGATTCTCCCGGGTTTGACATGGAGCAGAACCCCTACGGTCCCTGCCTACTGCCCCTCACTCACCTCCCCAACCCCATGTCCTCTGCCTGCCTTTTGTCTGTGGAAAGCTTTAGTCAAAGAATGAGTTTACTGAGAGAAATAAGAAATGCAGAAGCAAAGGAAAACAGTCAAGGATACTAAATAATAATAACGTAGTTATTAAGCAGAGTCAAGGGTCTTTAGTTCCTCCTCAAGGGCTATGGGCTTCCTTGGTACCTCAGTGGTAAAGAAACTGCCTGCAATGCAGTTTTTTTATAGGCTTTTTTTTTTTTTTAATAGGAGCAATGGGAAGCTAATACAGTCACCTCCGGAAAAGGTGTGGCATTTTCTTAGACATTAAATTCACATCTACTCTGTGACTAAGAAATTCCACTCTAGAGAAATAAAACCTTGTATCCACGGAAAAGACTGGTAGAAGAATATTGACAGCAGCTTTATTCATAATAACCCCAAACTGGAAATATGTGTCCATCAATAGGAGAAGGGATGAGCAAATGGGTATATGCACACAATGGAATACCAAACAGTGGTAAAAAGGAAGCAACTACAGGGACCTCCCTGGTGGCCCAGTGGTTAGGGATCTGCCTTGTAACACAAGGGGACCTGAGTTTGAGTCTTGGTCAGGGAGCTGAGATCCCACACACTGCAGAGCAACTAAGCTCGGGTGCCACACAGAAAGTTCCTGCATGATGCAATGATGCCAAGTAAATAATAAAAATAAATTTTTTTAAAAAAGGAAGAGACTACTGATTCGTACATCATGGATGACTATCAAAACCATGATGTGGAGTGAAGGCAACCAGGTAGAAGATAACACCTACTGTAGGTTTCTATTTATAAAAAGGTCTAGAACAGATAAAACTTAATCTAAGGTGATAAAAATCAGAACAGTAGTTGCCTGGGGTGGGGTGGAGGCAGGGATTGACTGGGAGGGAACATGGGGAGACTTTCTGGGGCATGACATCGTTCTCTGTATTTTTATAGTTGGGTGTGTATTCGTCAAAACGCATTGAGTGGTATCCTGAGGACTTGGGTGTTTTACTGTATATAAAGAAATTTGCTCATAGACAGATGCACTGAAGAAACAGCAGACTCCAGCTGATTATGGTGTGATGAAGTGTGTAGGATCAACTGGGCTGATTATTTAAGTGAGTGGACAGAGGACAGCGTTTCTTAACTTCAGCGCCATTAGCATTTGGGGCCAGACAATGAGGGGCCGGTCCTGCGGGTTTCAGTATACTAATGAGAGTCTCTCCCACATACACAGGTTGTGACGATTAAAAAATGCTTCCAGAGGTGGCCAAATGTCCTCCCTGGGGGCATGTTTGTTCCTGGTTCAGAACCACTGAGAAAGAAGGAAGGAAGTGTAGTAAAGCAGATACAGTAAGAGGGTAACATCTACAGGATCTAATTAGTGCTACTTCCCCCCTCCACAATGTTTCTATACGCTTGATATGTTTCACAGTAAAAATTAGAGAACAATGCACGTGCCCTAGCATCCGGCAGTACCATTTATTAGAATCCACCCCAAAATAGTCGGACACCACTTAGTGATTAAACAACAACAGAGAGAAACAATTGGTCCTTGTTCACAGAAAGGCACCTATTAGGACCTCCACGTTCTCCCCACTTCCTTGTTTATAAGAGTGAAACACTGGAAACAATCTCAGGAGGTCTATCAGTCTAAATGATCGTCAACCCCTATCAACTGGGGATTGTCTAAAATAAACTGTGGTGCATTTATGCTATGGAATTCTGTGCTGCCTTTTTTTTTTTTTCTTTTTAAATGAGAAAGACACGAATGTGCTAACACAGAGACATCTTGAAGTTATATAGTCGACAGGGTGCAGCACTGCTTGTAGACCCGGACAAGGGCGCTGCAGGAGTGATGGATCTGCCCTGGATCCTGATCGTGGTGGTGGCTGCATTTGTCCAAACCCACAGGACTGTACACTAGAAAGAATGAATTCTGCCTCGGAAAGTTGTACACATACTGATGATGTGTGTGTGTGTGCTGTGTGCTCAGTCGCTCAGTCATGTCTGGCTCTTTGCGACCCCCTGGACTGTAGTCCACCAGGCTCCCCTGTCCATGAGATTCTCCAGGCAAGAATACTGGAGTGGGTTGCTGTTTCCTTCACCAGGGGATCTTCCACACCCAGGAATTGAACCCGGGGCCTCTGGAATTGTGAAAAGTGAAAGTCATTCAGTCATGTCCAACTCTTTGCAACCCCATGGACTACAGTCCATGGAATTCTCCAGGACAGAATACTGGAGTGGGTAACCTTTCCCCCCTCCAAGGGATCTTCCCAATCCAGGGATCGAACCCAGGTCTCCCACACTGCAAGTGGATTCCTTACCAGCTGAGCCACAAGGGAAGCCCAAGAATACTGGAGTGGGTAGCCTTTCCCTTCTCTAGCGGATCTTCCCAACCCAGAAATCAAACTGGGGTCTCCTGCATCACGGGCGGATTCTTTACCAACTGAGAACTGTGAGGGAAGCCTGCATTATAGGCAGATTCTTTCCTGCCTGAGCCACCAGGAAAGCTCATATTGATGATGTGATTATCTGTTTGTCTACAAATTATACCTCCACGAACCCAATGTGACTATTCTGAGAAAGAATCTGTAGGCTTTATCAGATGCTGAAGGGATCCGTGACAAAGGCAAGGATCATCCGNTAATCTTTCCTTACTTACCACCCTTTCTCCCTGGATCACCTGGCTCCAGCCACACTGGCCTCTCACAGTGCCACAGACATAGAGGCACATGCCTGCCCCAGGGCCTTTGCACGAGCTGTTCTTCCAGCCTGGAATGCTTTTTTGTCTGACATTCCCATGGCCCATTCCCTTCATCTCCCTCAGGTCTTCATTCAGATGCCACATCAGAGAGGCTTTCCNGCTCCAGCCACACTGGCCTCTCACAGTGCCACAGACATAGAGGCACATGCCTGCCCCAGGGCCTTTGCACGAGCTGTTCTTCCAGCCTGGAATGCTTTTTTGTCTGACATTCCCATGGCCCATTCCCTTCATCTCCCTCAGGTCTTCATTCAGATGCCACATCAGAGAGGCTTTCCTTGGCCACCCCAATTAAAACTTCAATGCCCCTCAACCCTAACAGTCCCTGTTCTCTGCTTCATTCTGCCTCTTGGCATGCATCATTATTTAACATACTGTATAATTTACTTATTTATCTTTGAATCTGCCTCCTGGGTTTAGAGCAGCACTAACTCACAGAAACACAATGTAAGCCAAATGTGTAATTTAAAATTTTCTAGCCACATTAAAAAAAAAGAAATAAAAAGGAACAAGTGACCTAAGTGCTAATGATGTATTTTTTTAATCCAATATGTTACCAAATGTAAGAAACACGAATGAGCTTTTTGTTGTGCTGTCTTTGAAACTGGGTGTGTGTCTTATGCTCAGAACCCATCTCAATATGGATTCTCTGTTTCAACTCTCCAGTAGCCACACATGGCCGTGGCTCCTATGATGGCCAGATCAGGGCTAGAATGTAAACATCTTAGGAAGGCAGGAATCTTTTTCTGGCTTGTTCTTTGCTATATGGCTGACACCTTGAACAGTATCATAGCCTGACTTATTAAAGAATTAGTTTTAGAAAATGTATTTGATTGAAATATAGTTGATTTACAACGTTGTGTTTATTTCTTCTGTATAGCAAAGTGATTCAGTTATACATATATATTCTTTTCCATTATGGTTTATCACTCTACACTGAATAGAGTTCCCTGGGCTACACAGTAGGACCTTGTATCCATTCTATCGGTAATAGTTGGCATCTGCTAATCCCAAACTTCCAATCCTTGTCTCCCTCATCCCCCACCCCTTGGCCCCTGCAAGTCTGTTCTCTATGTCTGTGAGTCTGTTTCTCTTTCCTAGATAAGTATATTGGTTACATATTTTAGATTCCACATATAAGTTATATCATATGGTATTTGCCTTTCTCTGACAATTCATTGAATATGATAACCCCTAGGTCCATCCGTGTTGCTGCAAATAGCATTGCTTCGTTCTGTTTTTGAATGGCTGAGTAGCATTCCATTGTATATATGTACCGCATCTTTATCCACTCATCTGTCAATGGACATTCAGGTTGTTATTCAAGAATTATTGAATTGGGAATTTGCTGGCGGTTTAGTGGTTAGGACTCCCAGCTTTCAGTGCCAGTGGCCCCTGTTCAGTCCCTGGTGGGGGAATTAAGATCCTGGAAGCCTCGTGGTCCAGCCACACACACACACACACACACACACACACACACGAATTATTGAATGAATGAATGGAGAGGTGGATGGTAGAATGGGTAAAAGGTCTGTGAACCCATTTTGCAGAAGTGTAAATTGAGGTTTGGTGGGGAAGGCAGTGGCGACTGTCAGGGGGATCTGGGGTGGGGATGGAACCCCTCCTTGACCCCGGTCCCCTGCTCTCTCCCTGCAGACCATGGCAGCTGTGACCGTGTCGGTGCCCGGGCGGAAGGCGCCCCCCAGGCCGGGCCCGGTGCCCGAGGCCGCCCAGCCGTTCCTGTTCGCGCCTCGCGGGCCGGGCGTGGGCAGTGGGCCCGGGGGCTCGGCCACGTCCCCGCAGGTGGAGTGGACGGCGCGGCGCCTGGTGTGGGTGCCGTCGGAACTACACGGCTTCGAGGCGGCGGCACTGCGGCACGAGGGCGACGAGGAGGCCGAGGTGGAGCTGGCGGAGAGCGGCCGGCGGCTGCGGCTGCCGCGCGACCAGATCCAGCGCATGAACCCGCCCAAGTTCAGCAAGGCCGAGGACATGGCCGAGCTGACCTGCCTCAACGAGGCCTCCGTACTGCACAACCTCCGCGAGCGCTACTACTCCGGCCTCATCTACGTGAGTGGCCTCGTTCCCCGGGAGGGCCTTGCCTGGGCTGGGGCGGCTGGGTGTCCCAGCCCAGCTGGAACCGACGTGAGGCTGTTTCTAATTCTCCCCTCAGGACGGGTGAGGATGCCCACCCTTAGTTGCCAAATGATAAATTATTGGATTACCAGGACTGCCTCAGACCCCATTGCAGGGGTCTCATATTATACAGGAGATGCTCCTTATTGGGCTTCCCCTGTGGCTCAGTGGTAGAGAATCCGCCTGCTAATGCAGGAGCCCCCAGAAGAAGCGGGTTGGATCCCTGGGTNTGCCAAATGATAAATTATTGGATTACCAGGACTGCCTCAGACCCCATTGCAGGGGTCTCATATTATACAGGAGATGCTCCTTATTGGGCTTCCCCTGTGGCTCAGTGGTAGAGAATCCGCCTGCTAATGCAGGAGCCCCCAGAAGAAGCGGGTTGGATCCCTGGGTAGGGAAGTTCCCCTAGAGAAGGAAATGGCAACCCACTCCAGTGTTCTTGCCTGGAGAATCCCAGGGACGAGGGAGCCTGGTGGGCTGCCATCTATGGGGTCACACAGAGTGGGACACGACTGAAGCGACTTAGCAGCAGCAGCGGCGGCAGCAGCAGGATTAAGACAGGACTGGCCATAGTGAGACTGACTGTGCCCGAGTCACTGTTAACCTTTCAATGTCTCACGTTTAATCTTAACAGCAAGCAGGTGGGGTAGGGCAGTGGTTCTTAGCTCTGCCTTCTCATTCTAGTCGGCTGGGGAGTTTTTACAAAATACCAGCACTGGAGCCCTGCCCCACCCCATTTGAATCAGACTCACTGGGGGTGTGACCTGGACACGGGCATTTTTAATAAGCTTCCAGGGTGGTTCTAATGGGCAGCCAGAGTGTCGCTCAGAGCAAACAGGATTAGAGACGTTGACAAGAATGTCGACAATAATAATGAGAAATGATGATCGTGGGTGGCTAGCAANTGGACACGGGCATTTTTAATAAGCTTCCAGGGTGGTTCTAATGGGCAGCCAGAGTGTCGCTCAGAGCAAACAGGATTAGAGACGTTGACAAGAATGTCGACAATAATAATGAGAAATGATGATCGTGGGTGGCTAGCAAATATTTATTGAGCACTTAACCATGTGCCAAGTACTGGTCTAAGTGCTGCGTGTGGGTTATCAGCTCACTTCTGGGCTGGGGACTTGTCCTTATCGCCTGATGTGTCAGGAATGTTAAGTGACTTGGGTCCCAGGTCACATGGACGTGAAGGATTTGAACCCAGGCAGCTGGCCGCAGAGTCACGCTCTGAAGCCCAGCTTAGAGGGCTGGAGTCTCACTGCCTTGCTCATTGAAACTGGCCCGTCGAGAATAGCCGCAAAATATCTCCCTAAGACCCCAAAAGGAAAAGTTTTATGTGTTTTAAAAAGCGCAAAACTTTAGTGAATATGTCACTAAATGATGAGATGTATCAAAAAAAAAAAAATAAGCTGGCCTCAATGTCCACCCTGTTAAGGGTCATAAGCACAAGATGAGGATATTTTTATGAATTCTGACTCCCGTTTTGGGAAGAGACTGAGGCCGTGAGAGGGGCAAGTAGCTGGCTCAGGGCCCCTCAGCTTTTGGTGGCAGAGGTGGGATGTGACCTCAGGATTATCTGGCCCTGGATTGAGGTGACACCTTCTGCAGCCTATGTTGGGCCCTTAGGATTCCTCACTTGCCTTTGTGAGCCATGGGAGCTCTGTGAGCCTCTGTCTAGGCCACTGCCCTGAACCTCATCAAAGTCAGGGGATCAGAGAGGCACCCAAAACCCTGAGCCACCCCTTTCCTGTTAATAAACACTCTCAACCCTCATGGCAACATTGTAGGGTATCTCCTATCATCCCCATTCTATTGGTGGGGACACTGAGCCTCCGAGAGGGGCCAAGACTTAGGCCATGCCCCACCAGCTACCAACCAGCTTAACTGGAATTTGAACCCAGGCCTTCTGACTCCATAACCCCCATTCTATCCACAGCAGTGGGAAGATCACTGGGAAAGTTCAGGGCGGGGAAATGGTGAGGTCTGAGCGAAGGCTGTGGTCTGAGAGTCCGAGAATTGGGCCCTGACAAATGAAAGTGAGATGAAAGTTTCCGGAAGCCCAGACAGGAAGGAAATTGGGCCTTAACAATAATCATTAGCACTCAGGGAGTGCCTGCTTTCTCCGTGAGGTGCTGTTCTAAACTTCATTTCAGTATGATTTTGTTGACTTCCTCACCACATAAGTCTGTGAGGTAGGGACTATCACCTCCTCTGCCCACGGCTTGGAGAGGAAAAGACATTGTCCAGGGGTAGTCAACAGCTAACGTATTAGGCGTGCACAGGTACTTCCCTGGTGGTCTAGTAGTTGAGACTCAACGCTCCCACTGCAGGGGGTGTGGGTTTGAGTCCTAGCCGGGGAACTAGGATCCGGCGTGCTTCGAGATCCAACATAATTGAGTAAATAAATAAAAAATAAGCATCCACAGGGCTCCAGGGCCCACACTCAGCTCGGTATTTGCAACATGAACTTGTGGGTAGCTCCCCGAAGCCCTCTGTAGAAGCACTGTTCCCCTCCCTGTGTGATGAAAAGGTGACCCGGGAAAGTTAAGGTGTGTGCTCAAGCCACCCAGCTAGAAGATTCGACTCAAGCTCCACCTGGCTTGTCCTCGGGCTGTGCTTAGTAAATACTAACTGGCCAAAGGGAAAGACAGTGCTTCCCAGTGGCAAGGGAGAGGGGGATGTCCGGGATTCCAGAAACCAGTTCCTGCTGCTCATAGGCTATTTGGCCTGGTGTAGTCCCTTCCCTGGGATGCCCAGGGCAGAAGGGGACCCCATCTACTGGACACTGGCCGTGCCCTCTGCTCCAGGAGGCACCTGAAGATGCTTGGCATCATGTCACTCTCAGAATCCTTCTAGATGGTGGAGGTTCAGAGCTCCATTTCCCCAGAGCTGGAAACTCACGCTCGGAAGAGGGCAAACACCTGGAGTCGAGTCACACAGGCTAGAAANGAAGGGGACCCCATCTACTGGACACTGGCCGTGCCCTCTGCTCCAGGAGGCACCTGAAGATGCTTGGCATCATGTCACTCTCAGAATCCTTCTAGATGGTGGAGGTTCAGAGCTCCATTTCCCCAGAGCTGGAAACTCACGCTCGGAAGAGGGCAAACACCTGGAGTCGAGTCACACAGGCTAGAAACGTGGGATGACGCAGCACCTGAGTCTGAGTGAAGTCTTAGCTCCCAGGTGGGCTGGGAACCTGAGTGTGTCTCAGCATCGCGACTGGAGCGCCTTTGACCGCCCTGCCTTGGGCTGTCTGGTTTTTATTCAGTCTTCCTTAATCCCCACCGCCTCTGTAATGAGCTGGGGAGGGTTTCTCAGGGAGGAAACCGAGACTGGAGGAAACCGAGACTGAGAGGAGAGTCGCTGGGCTGCAGAGGGGCGGTGGCAATGGGGAGTTGGACCTGGTGGATCCGCCTTCAGAGTCCTGCCCCAGGCCCTTCCAGCCAGGCTTCTGCAGCTGTGCACTGGTCACTCAGGTGTCCCCGGCCCTCTCTAGGCGCACCGGCCTCAGCCCTTTCCCCCCTGGCCTTGGCAGCCAGCTCAGGTTCCCTCTAGGGTGTTGCCCTGGCGATAAGGTATGGCTGGCAGGAGGGGGCTGGGACGGGGATGGGGTGCAGGAGGTGGGCTCCTCCGCCAGCCAGAAGTGGGGGCCGGGGCGCCAGCAGCCATGAGATACCCTCCCTGGGAATGTGGTCTGGCTGCCCCACCCTTTGAGAGCTCTGGGGAGCTGCTGGCGGGGCGGGCAGACACCCAGCAAACCGGTTGGTCTGCTCCGGGCTGGCCACCCACCCTCCCATCCTTAAAAGCTTGGCACCGCGCAGCCTGCGGTGGCCACACCCTCACTCTGCTTGAGAAGCTAAAGTTGTCTGGGAGCTTAAAGCAGTTCTGCTATCAATCGACAAGTAAACAGCTAGTCATTTAACTTGCTAAGTAGCTAACTAGCTGCCCAAGAAGCTAGTTGGTTTCATAGTTAACTAGCTGAGACCCTGGGGCTTCCCTGGTGGCTCAGTGGTAAAGAATCTGCCTGCTAGTGCAGGAAACATGGATTCGNAAAGCAGTTCTGCTATCAATCGACAAGTAAACAGCTAGTCATTTAACTTGCTAAGTAGCTAACTAGCTGCCCAAGAAGCTAGTTGGTTTCATAGTTAACTAGCTGAGACCCTGGGGCTTCCCTGGTGGCTCAGTGGTAAAGAATCTGCCTGCTAGTGCAGGAAACATGGATTCGATCCCTGGGTCCGGAAGATCCCCTGGAGAAGGAAATGGCAACCCACTCCAGTATTCTTGCCTGGGAAATCCCATGGACAGGGGCCTGGCGGTCCGTGAGGTCGCAAAGAGTCGGACATGACTGAGCAGCTAAACGTCAGCTGAGCCCCTAAGCAACTCTCTGGCTGTATTAGCTAGCTTGACCCAGCTAAGTTAACTAGTTAGCTCTCTGGATTGTGTTAGCTAGGTGGTCAGCTGGTTCTCTAGCCGGTCTAACTGCCTTGATCCATCCTGTCTCTCATCTACCTGAGGCTCTGTTAGAGCTGGAACAGTGCTTAAATGATTACCAGGTCCTGAACTCAGGTCTAGCAGGTGTGTGGACAAATTCAGGGCATCCATGAACTTAGATACAAAAAAAAAAAAAAAATTACATCTTTATTTTCACGCACCTCAAACCTGAAATTTTGCATGTCCTCCAATAAGAGGGAACCACCAAGACCGTTGTGGATGCAGGTCCTGTGAGTCTGTTATCAACAGAAACCACAGACATGCTCCCGTCAAGTTTCAGCGGCTGCAGATACAGGAAGCACTCTTCAGAAATATTCTATGTGTATTCAAGCAGATTCAGAAAAGTGTTCTTCTTGCAAAGTTCTTGTTTCCTTTCTGTGATGTTGTTTTGGAGATAGTTCTCTGTCTGTAGAGGCCAGAAACCTCATAGGAATTCACTGTATGACCATGCATCCAGACCGTTTCCGGTCCTTCGTTATTTTAAAAGAATGATGCTACAGATGAACTTGCACTTGGTCCTTTCATGCGTGTGTGAGTCCAAGCAGTGACAGGGCTACAAAGCCTCCATTCTCTCTCCTTGTGAATCCTCATTCATACAGCACCTTTGTGCAGTTTGGAAAGCTTCTTTTCAACCATCAGCCTGAAACCATAACAAATGCTTAAATCTACACTGTCATTGTGTGAGTGGCAGTCCCTTTGCTGGATGCCGTTGTGCAGAAGCTGCCCAGCTGTACATGGCAACTCCATGCTGCCCCTGGGTCGCAGGCAGGTAGCTAGCTGAGGCCCTCTCCCTTCTTGCCCACTGCAGACGTATTCCGGACTTTTCTGTGTGGTCATCAACCCATACAAGCAGTTGCCCATCTATACAGAGGCCATCGTGGAGATGTACCGGGGCAAGAAGCGCCATGAAGTGCCGCCCCACGTGTACGCAGTGACCGAGGGAGCCTACCGAAGCATGCTCCAGGGTGAGTGTGGGGTGGGGGCTGCTGGAGGTGCCTCTTCAATGGGGACTGGGCTGGGGGTCAGGATTAGATGTCAGCTCAAGGATTTTTAGACTCTGCCAGGCTTCTTTGTGGGGCGGGAAGGAATACAAATGGAGGGCCGAGTGGGCAAGGCTCTGAGTTCCACCAGACAGGTCCCTTTTCATCTGCCTCTGTTTACCCCTCCCCGCAACAAGCATCACTTGGAAGCTCATTGGTTTCAAGCTTCTACAAAAATTCCTCTCGAAACAATGACCCAAGGGTGTTCATTCATTCAACATTTATGTTGCTGACATGATCTACATTGTTATGAANCGGGAAGGAATACAAATGGAGGGCCGAGTGGGCAAGGCTCTGAGTTCCACCAGACAGGTCCCTTTTCATCCGCCTCTGTTTACCTCTCCCCGCAACAAGCATCACTTGGAAGCTCATTGGTTCCAAGCTTCTACAAAAATTCCTCTCAAAACAGTGACTCTTAAGGGTGTTCATTCATTCAACATTTATGTTGCTGACACGATCTACATTGTTATGGATGAATGCCACCCCTTAGAGAATGGTAGCATGGGCTCGCTGTGTACAGCTGGGCAGGTTGTGCGTTGTATAAGGATGTCCATCAGAGGGTTGCCATTTACTCCATGACAGTTGATTACTCAGGGAAAAATCCCATAATTCCATGTGGTACACATAATACACTCTATTTATTGTAGGTCATCTATTTTAATAAATATTTGTATATATTAAAAACCATATTAAACATTTTAAAGTTTGTATCTTTCTATCATGACATTAATAGTAGGCAGCATATAAGCTGTATTGACAAAGCAGTGGTTCCCAGAGTGTAGTCCTCTCATCACCAGCCTCAGCATCACTTAGGAACTTGTTTGAAATGTCAACTCAGCCTTTACTCTTGACCTGCAGAGTCAGAAAGCCTAGGGAGAGCCATGGACCTTGCCAGTTTCCACTGTCCTTGGTGTCTAACACTGAGTAGGTGGTCTGTGTGCATTTATTGAAGGGATGGCTCAGATGGTAAAGAATCTGGCTGCAACGAGGGAGACCCAGGTTCGATCCCTGGGTCGGAAAGACCCTCTGGAGGAGGGCACGGCAACCCACTCCAGTAGTCTTGCTTGGAGAACTGCAGGGATAGAGGAGCCTGGAGGGGGAGGCTACAGTCCATGGAGTCACAGAGTAGGACACGGCTAAATGACTAACCCAGCAACTTGTCAGACCCAGGATGAGTGGAGGAGGAGATANCACGGCAACCCACTCCAGTAGTCTTGCTTGGAGAACTGCAGGGATAGAGGAGCCTGGAGGGGGAGGCTATAGTCCATGGAGTCACAGAGTAGGACATGGCTAAATGACTAACCCAGCAACTTGTCAGATCCAGGATGAGTGGAGGAGGAGATAGTGGGGATGGAGCTGTGCTCTCTGCCCTCAGGTTGGGCAGATGACCCCCAGTGGGCCATCAGTCACCATCACTACATTCTGTGGCCCGTTTGCTATTACAAGCTGAGCCTGGGGTCTAGGATCTCACTCACACATCTTTGAATCTCATCATTCAGCCTGAGGCGGCACATAGTAGGGGCTCAAATTGAAGTTTGTTGAATGAATGACATTCTGGTAGGTTGGAGTTTGTTGTCTTCATTTTACAAGTTAGGACACACTGAGGCTCAGGGAGGGACAGCTGCTTTCCCAGAGTCACATAGCCAAAAGAGGCGAAGTCAGGATCAGGTATTAGAATCTAGGAGGATCATATGTCAAAAACCCAGCTTTTCCTGAGCCCTTGGGAAGGATTTTGAAAAGAGGGTGGCCGGCATCTTGCTAGAAAAACCCTCCCAGGTGACCCATCCCCCTCTGTCCCTTACAGATCGTGAGGACCAGTCCATTCTCTGCACGTGAGTAATCCTGAAGGACTTCCTGGAGGAAGTGGGATCCCGGCTGGGCATGGCTCTGCTTGGAATGGACGGGGCTTACCTGGTGACTTGGGCTGACCCTTTTTGCTTCTCTTTGTGCCTCCCCCCCTTAGTGGGGAGTCCGGGGCCGGAAAGACAGAAAACACCAAGAAAGTCATCCAGTACCTCGCCCACGTGGCATCATCACCAAAGGGCCGGAAGGAGCCTGGTGTGCCGGTAAGTGACCTGCCTTGGGATGTACTCTGGAGCCTGCCACCAGATGCTCCCTCCCTCTCAGGCTCTGCTTCCCCTCCTAACTCCTTGCCTCTCATGGAAGAACACAGTCACAGGCCTTCTCCTGGCTGCCCCTGCCCCACCCCCACCCCTGAATCCCTACTATGTGCCTGATATATAGTGCTGGGAGCCGAGGCAGGATGGACACAAAAATTGCAACAGCCAGTCCTTTGCCTCGTTGACCCTTGGAACATATGTTGCCTCTGGCACATAATAGGAGCTTACATCCCAGAGCACCCACTATGTGTCTGGCCTGTTTAGGTTCCTGCAGTGCCCTGGTTTGCTTTGTGAGTGAGCGTTTATATAGCCCTAGTCCTTTGACTTATATTACCGTAACACCCCAATGAGGTGGGTGTGGTTTTTCCTGCGTTAAAGATGGGAAAGCAAAGTCACACCTGGGGCTAGGTCCAGGTCACACACCCAGAAAGTCCAAGGTCACACACCCAGAAAGGGCTAGCCCAGATTCAGACCCCAGGTGATGGGGCCGCCGCCTGCTCCCCACCCCCAGGCACCCCGCTCCACAGGCCAGTTTCCCCAGCCCCTGTCTCTCTATCCCCCCCCCTTCCCCCCCCCCCCACNGTCACACACCCAGAAAGTCCAAGGTCACACACCCAGAAAGGGCTAGCCCAGATTCAGACCCTAGGTGATGGGGCCGCCGCCTGCTCCCCACCCCCAGGCACCCCGCTCCACAGGCCAGTTTCCCCAGCCCCTGTCTCTCTATCCCACCCCTTGCCCCCTCCCCCAACCTCAAGCTCACCTGTGTGTCCGTCCATGTTCCATGTGCCGTGTCCTGGTCCGTGTCTCGTGTCCTGTGACTTCCTCAGGCCTCCGCCAGCGCCGTGTCTTATGTGAGTAGCAGGGGATCATCTCGAGTCCTGCCACCCCTAATACCACCCGGGTCACCCCAACCCACAGTCTTCCTGGCAGACAGGTCCCAAGGCACTGACGGTCACCCCTGCCTGAAGGCCACATTGTCACTTCTGATGGTCCTACTATGCACAACAGGCGCCACGCTGTCATTGCACGCAGCCCTACAGTGGGCACACACCCAGGCCCCCCACTGTTGGTTATGGCAGCCCGACTGTGTAGTGAAGGACAGGGAAGCCTGGCGTGCTGCAGTTCATGGGGTTGCAGAGTCAGACACACCTTAGCGATTGAACAGCTGTGTGCACACACCCAGGGCCATTTAGTGTGGGCCTGTTGTGCATGTGCAGACCCTCCCACACAGCTGTGTATGTTAGCCCTGCTGTATCTGTGCAGAGCAGCCACAGATCCCAGTGGGAAACAACCCAGAGCCCTTAACTGCCATCTNCACCTTAGCGATTGAACAGCTGTGTGCACACACCCAGGGCCATTTAGTGTGGGCCTGTTGTGCATGTGCAGACCCTCCCACACAGCTGTGTATGTTAGCCCTGCTGTATCTGTGCAGAGCAGCCACAGATCCCAGTGGGAAACAACCCAGAGCCCTTAACTGCCATCTATTGTTGATCTGCTAAATGTATGTAGACAGAGCCCACGGACACCACGCTGTCACACAGCCCACACTGCCATTCATGGTAGGTAGGCCTACTCTGTACTCCCAGCTCAGGCTAGTGTCTGAGGGCTCACAGGGCATTTAAAGAAATAGTTGGGATCTTTGAGAACCTGGCTAGGCAAAAGGAGAAGAGGGTTGTCATGTATTGAGCACCTACTGTGTTCCTGGCTCTGACACCCAAATGGCTGTAGGGAAGCTCAGAATAAGATCTCTGGCCATGGGGGCCCGAGGAGGGATAAATTGGCAGTAGGTGATTAACACATGCATGCTACCACATATAAAATAAAGAAACCACAGGGATATACTACATACCCAGGGAACAGCTGAACCTCCCTGGTGTCTCAGACAGTAAAGAATCTGCCTGTAGTGTGGGAGAGCCGGGTTCAGTCCCTGGTTCAGGAAGATCCCCTGAGGAAATGGCAACCCACTCCAGTATTCTTGCCTGGAGAAGTCCATGGACAGAGGAGCCAGCTACAGTCCACGAGGTTGCAAAGAGTCAGACACAACTGCACAGCTAGCACTTTCATAGGAAACAATAGTCAATATTTTGTAAGTTTTAAGGGAAAAGAATCAGAAAAAAAGAATATATATATATATATCTCCAAATCACATTGCTGCACACTTGAAACTAACTCAATATTGCAAATCAACTGTACTTCAATTTTTAAAAAGTGCTGTCTTGAAAAAAAAAAAAGTCCCCACTCAAGGATTAGCCTGACTGGGGAAGGAAACTACCATTTCTTGAATGTGTACTCTGTGTCAAGCAGTTTGAAGAACTTTACATAGATGGTATAGATTTTTCTTTAGGTCCACAAGTGATACATGAGTATGCATTCACTGTAACAACAACAACAAACAAAGCAGGCAAAATGAAATTCCTCATTACTTCTCTCAGTACTCTTTCCCTGGAGTGGCTTGCTCTGTTGACATTTTGGTGTGTATCCTTGCAGACCTTTCTCTAAATGTCTACAAACGTGTACCTATACGTATAGATATGGGAGTCTTGTTCTGTGGTGGTGTTTTCTCGGTTCATTTTTTTTTCTTTAAATCGGATCACATTGTAGGTGTTGTCCTGAGACTTGCTTTTTTTTGTTTTGTTTCCGCTGGACAATGGATCTTAGAGAAGTTTCCTCATTCCCTTCACAACAGACTGAAGGGCAAGCCCAGATCCGGGAAAGCTGGCACACGCCCAGACAGACACACAAAGGCCCCTCACACGCAGACACTCAGCCAGACCCCCAACCCCAGCGGGGCCAGTGCCCTCACCCCCCCAACCCCGCCACTGACCGGCCATCCCCCGACCGCCTGCAGGGTGAGCTGGAGCGGCAGCTTCTTCAGGCTAACCCGGTCCTGGAGGCCTTTGGCAACGCCAAGACCGTGAAGAATGACAACTCCTCCCGCTTCGTGAGTGCTGGGGGGGCGGGGCCCGGGCTCGAGATAAAGAACCGGGAACTGGGGGCAAAGGAAGATTGAGGGGAGACAGGACGTGTGGGTCCGTAAGAGGGGAGGGGCCAGAAGGATGCAGGGGAACTGGGGACCTGGGTCCTAAGGGAAGAAGTCAGAGGCGCATGAACCTTGAATCCTCCCCGGGAGGCGCCCCTCCCCACTCCATCCCGGCCCCCGCTGGATCGGATGGGATTCAGATGTAGGGAGATCGTCAAGAGACAGGCTGACTCTCGGAGGGGTGAGTGTGGGTTGGGGGTGCTTCCCAGGTCCTCAGGACCTTCGGCTAAGCCCCTCCACCCGCCTCCCTCCCAGGGCAAATTCATCCGCATCAACTTCGACGTTGCCGGGTACATCGTGGGCGCCAACATCGAGACCTGTATCCTCTCACCGCCCAGAGGGGGCGCCCGGGGGCGGGGAAGAGCGGCGGCCGCCATAGAGGGCGGCCCTCGGGGTCTCACCGCGTATAGGAAACAGGGGTCCACACTCGCCCGGAACCCTGGCTCCCTGCTGCCGACCCTGTGCCTCCGTTTCCCGCTCTGCAGAAGGAGAGGGACGCTAGAACCTCAGGAAGGGGCAGGCGCAGCGTCTCCACGTTGGGGGAGGACGGCGGGGCCCCCGTAGCCTTTAAGAGAACGCCCTCCCAACCTCGCCACGGGGCGGAGGGCACGCGAGCACAGAGAAACTATGCAGCCAAAGCGGAAGGCTTGTGGGGGCCCGACACTGGCTTCCAGAGCCCTGGCCCGGTGGAGTCACGTGGGGCGTACTTAATCCCCAGGTGTTCCAACACGTGTTCCAACAGCTACACTCATCAGGGACTCCGCACTGGAGGTTTTTATTGGGGGCTGGTCACATAGGCACCACCTGCCCAGCGGGTACCCAAATTTCAGAGTCCGGGAAGGAAAATAGATGTTCAGCAGAAAGCATGTTGGTTTACACAGTTTAGGTGCAAGGAGCCCGTGCTATCAGCCTGAAGTTCAGATTCCCAGACACCAGCCAAAGACGGGCCTTGCAAGCCTGCTGACTCCCGCCAAGCTGTGTCCAACTTTCCCCAGCCGTGGCAAAAATGTTCCCTAGAACTCTCATGGACGGAGGAGCTTGGTAGGCTGCAGTCCATGGGGTCACTAGAAATCAAACACGACTGAGCAACTTCACTTTCACTTTTCACTTTCATGCATTGGAGAGAGAAATGGCAACCCACTCCAGTGTTCTTGCCTGGAGAATTCCAGGGACTGGGGAGCCTGGTGGGCTACCGTCTATGGGGTCGCACAGAGTCGGACACGACTGAAGCGATGTAGCAGCAGCAGCAGAAATTTACAAGATAGAACCCAGGAGTGCGAAGCTTAAGAAAACAAGGGAAGACATCACACCAACCCTGGGTTTGGATCCCAGCTCTGCGGCTTTGAGGCTGGGGGCCCTTAGGCCTGTGATTTGACCTCTCTGGGCCTCAGTTTCCCCATCTGTAGAAGGGGGCAAATCATAGAACCTACCCTTGAAGGGTCTGAAGGACAACGTGAGGTACATTCTTAGCACGGCTCCTGCCACACAAGCACTCAAGAATGAGTTACCTGGGGACTTGCCTGATGGTCCAGAGGTTAGGACTCCCATGTTCCCCATGCAGAAGCCCTGGACTCGATCCCTAGTCAGTGGAACTAGATCCTGCATGCTGCAACTAAGACCCGGTGCAGCCGAATATATATATATATATATATATATATATAAGCTTATTTTTAAGAAAGGAAGACTGAACTACCTGAGACTTCCCTGGTGGGTGGTCCAGGTTAGGACTTGGTGCTTTCACTGTCAAGGGCTTGGGTTCAATCCCCGGTCTGGGAATTAAAATCCCACAAGCCACTGCAAGGATGGCCCAAAAGAAAAAAAGAAAAGAATGAGCTATCATTATTAAAAATGAATGATTAAGTTAGCACTGTCCTTATAATGTTAATATGTTAATAGTGTTGGTTAATAACTGTGATTTGTAATGTGGGCGATATTAATAACATCATATTTCCATCCCTGGGGTGTCAGCTCACTGTCCCATACCTGTCCCCTCTCCCTGTCATCTAGGGAGAGATTGAGAAGCAGTGTGTTGGCAAAGAGTTTTTCCTAAGAGGGCTTGTGTGTGTGCGCTCAGTCGTGTCTGATTCTTTGCGGCCCCATGGACTGTAGCCCACCAGGCTTGTCTGTCCATGGCATTTCCCAGGCAAGAATACTGGAGTGGCTTGCCATTTCCTTCTCCGGGGGATCTTCCCAAGCCAGGGATCAAACCCGTATCTCTTGCATCTCCTGCATTGGCAGGCAGATACATTACCACTAGAGGCGAAGGGAATAAGGAAGGAGGGACCTCCCTGTCAAGCCCTGGGCCCCATAGACTCTACTGCTGCCTGGTAAGCACTTCCTTGGGCTCAAGGCCTTGTGACCCCTGCAGCCACCAGCCCCTGATCCCTACAGTTCCTGGGGCCCATCACCCCACTTCATGGCGCTTCCTGCTCACATAGCTTCTTAAAGCTCAGGGCTCTCTCTGCCCCGCCCCCTCCTCCATCCTGCCACCTTGAGCCTCCGTGGACCCCAGGGCTCCAGCAGCCTCTTCTGTTCACCTGTGTCTTCCCTTATCAGCTTCCGAATGCTAACTTTCTCCTGTCCACACTCCCCATTCCACTGGGGCTGCTCCCACTGGGCATGGTTCTCCTGCTTGGCTGTCTCTGCCTCAGGGCCAGTGACCAGGCTGTGGACTGATGCTCTCGAGGCTGGTGACACCCCCAAACAGATGGATTGGTCCCTTTCACACCAGCATCCCTCATGACCAACATTTCTGGAGGGTTGACTTTGTGTCTGGGGCCACCCTGAGAACTGTCTGTCTGTTAATTCAGTGCTTCATATCTGCAACCCTGTGAGGCAGGTGCTATTTTTTTTAAGGCTTTTTCTTTTTTAATATGGACCTTTTTTTTTTTTTTAATATCCTTATTAGTTACAACACTGCTTCCATTTTATATTTTGGTTTTTTGGCTGCGAATGTGGGGATCTTGGTTCCCAGATCAGGGATTGAATCTTCACCCCCTTCTAAAACTTGGAAGGCCAAGTGTTAACCATTGGACTGCCATGTTCAACTCTCTGCCACCCCGTGGCCTGCAGCCCGCCAGGCTCCTCTGTCCATGGGATTTCCCAGGCAAGAGTACTGAGTTNCGAATGTGGGGATCTTGGTTCCCAGATCAGGGATTGAATCTTCACCCCCTTCTAAAACTTGGAAGGCCAAGTGTTAACCATTGGACTGCCATGTTCAACTCTCTGCCACCCCGTGGCCTGCAGCCCGCCAGGCTCCTCTGTCCATGGGATTTCCCAGGCAAGAGTACTGAGTTGCCACTTTGTCCTCCAGGGGATCTTCCTGACCCAGGACCTGAACCTGTGTCTCCTGCATTGGCAGGCAGATTCTTTACCCCTGGGCCACCTGGGAAGTATCATGTGGTTGGTGGTCCATGAGCATAGGACACAGATGGTTATACCAAATATCAATTGTTTATTTCCCTTTAAGGCATCTTGCCGGAGAAGGCAATGGGACCCCACTCCAGTACTCTTGCCTGGAAAATCCCATGGACGGAGGAGCCTGGAAGGCTGCAGTCCATGGGGTCGCTGAGGGTCTGACACACCTGAGCGACCTCACTTTCACTTTTCACTTTCCTGCATTGGAGAAGGAAATGGCAACCCACTCCAGTGTTCTTGCCTGGAGAATCCCAGGGATGGGGGAGCCTGGTGGGCTGCCATCTATGGGGTCGCATAGAGTTGGACATGACTGAAGTGACTTAGCAGCAGCAAGGCGTCTTGCCAATTTTTAGTGTGTAAACCAGCCATCTGGCTTTCCCAGAAGGGAGAAGCTGAGAGCCCAAGTATGAGGAAACTGAGGCTGGGAGGGTCATGATGACAGGAGGTGTTTTTTTTTTTGGCCATGCCACGTGGCATGTGGGATCTTAGTTCCCTTACCAGGGATCAAACCTGCATCCTTTGCATTGGAAGTGCAGAGTCTTAACCATTGGACCACCAGGGAAGTCCTGACGGTAAGCATTCTTATCCATGGTAAAGGACAAGCTAGGCACCTGCTCAGGTGTTGGCTACGTAATAACTCCTTTACCCCCAGGGCACCTCAGGGACTCCTGGATGGGTGTTAGTATCAGGCTCCTTGCACAGGTGAAGAAACTGAGGCACGAGGCTAAAGTGGCACATGCCCACAGTCACTGGTCCAGTTAGGTTGCCCGCCAGGTCTGTGAGCGCCTCTGCTGTTCCATGAGCGAGCAGGAGGGGTCCCCTCCTCTGCGGCACCTTGACTCGGCCCACCCAGACCTGCTGGAGAAGTCGCGCGCCATCCGCCAGGCTAAGGACGAGTGTAGCTTCCACATCTTCTACCAGCTGCTGGGAGGCGCCGGGGAGCAGCTCAAGGGTCAGTGTCGGGCGGCTCTGGGGGACTGGGCTCGAGTTGCATGCGGACCCCATGGGGAGGAGGACGTGGTGGCGCTAACCTTTGTCCAGCTCCTGCTCTATGTCAGGCTCCTGCTGGGTGGCAGCTTCTCTCACCTCCCGGATCCGCTGCCTCGACTTCCACCGCCCCCAGACTCTGCTGTCCTTTGGCTCCTGCTGTCTCGTGGGTCTTGCTCATGCCAGCTCCGCGGGGACACGGCTCCTGCCCACCTTCTCCTGAACCTCCAGGGGGCTCTGCTTCCTCCAGCCGCGTGCTGTGGCGACTCCAGCTTTGCCGCTGCGTGGTTCCCAGTGATGATCGTGGCTTCTGAGCCCCTGCCTCCTGGCTCCTGTCTGAGACCCCTTCTGTCTCCTGCTCGGCGCCCCTCCAGCCTTCTGGCTGCGGAAACGCCCCAGGCTCTCTCTTCTGTGGCGGCCCCCGCTGCCCTGCGGCTCCCTCACATTCTGGCTCCTTCCAACCTGTGGCTTGGGCCGCCTCTTGATCCCTCCGCACCCAGCCTCCCGCTCCCGGTGGCTTCCGAACCCACACACGCTCTGCCGCCCGAGCCCTGCTGTCCCGTGGCTTCTGCTAACTCAGGCACCCGCAGCCCTGTTGCTTCTGCCAGTGGGTGCCTCTCACCTGCTCTGGGCAGTTCTGCGTCTTGAGAATCACTATGAAAGGAAGGAAGAGGAAAGGTCTGAGATGTGCTAAGTACCCACTTCACAGGCCAGCCCTTCCCACCAAACCCGTGAAGAAAGGATCCCGACTCATTTGACAGAGGAAGAGACCGAGGTTCCTAGTGGGGCAGTGATGCACGTCCTCGGGTGACTAGGAAGACAGGACGTGAGTCTGACGCTACGGCTCATCCTTGACCTTGGCCCCTGCCGTTACCCCTACAGCTGACCTGCTCCTGGAGCCCTTCTCCCACTACCGCTTCCTGACCAATGGGCCGTCTTCCTCTCCGGGCCAGGAGCGCGAGCTCTTCCAGGAGACGCTGGAGTCCCTGCGGGTCCTGGGATTCACCCATGAGGAGATCACCTGTGAGTAAGCCCAGACCCTGCCTGGTAAAGGGTGGGGGTGGGCTGCACGGGAAGGAGGGGCACCTGGCCGTTCATGGCTCAGTTTGAAAACTGCAACAGGGAACGGAGCAGGGAGGGAGCTTTAAATAGGGGATCAGGAAGGACGTGGTGAGATGGTGATTGCACGAAGGTCTGGAGAGCCCACATGTGAATGTTGGTGCTATCAGGGAAGAACATACTAGGCGGCGGAGGGGAGGGACAGTATGTGCAGAGGCCCTGAGGCAGGAAAGGCATGGTGTGTTTGAGGCGTTGAAACTTCTCTAGGGACTTCCCTGGTGGCCCAGTGGTTAAGACTCCAGGCTTCCACCGCAGGGGCACAGGTTCGAGCCGTGGTCGGGGAACTAAGATCCTGCACACTGCTCGGTATGGCCAAAAATAAAAAAGAAGGAAACTTGTCAAATTCTCTAATGGCCTCAACTAGTCAGTGACACAGGTGGATGGGGAGATGAAGCCGCAGAGGCAGTTGGGGTGGGGGACTTTGTTCTGAGGGCACTAGGGAGCCATGGGAGGGCTGGGAGCCACAGAGGAGCAGCTCTGGGTCGTGTGAGGCTGGAGGAGGCTGAAATGAGGGTACAGGGAGACCCTGACTGTGGCCCCAAGTCTGCCCTGGAGCACTGGGTGAAAACACTCAGCTCATCAGTCCATGTTCTGCTGTTTTGCCTCGCCCCTTTCTCACCAGACAGTACATTCTGACAGTAGTTAATCTACAGTACTGTTTTCATTTGCCAGGGCTGCCGTCATAGAGTACTAGACACAAGTGCCTTGCTTGTGTGCAAAGTCGCTCAGTCGTGTCCCACTCTCTGAGACCCCATGGACTGTAGCCCTCCAGGCTCCTCTGTCCATGGGATTCTCCAGGCAAGAATACTGGAGTGGCTTGGTATGACATCCTCCAGGGGCTCTTCCTGACACAGGGATCGAACCTGGGTCTCTTACTTCTCCTGCATTGGCAGGTGGGTTCTTTGCCGCTAGCACAGTCTGGGAAGGCCAAATGAGTGCTTTAAACACGTGAAATCAATCATCTCCCTGTTCTGGAGGCAGGAAGTCTGAGATCAGGGTGTTGGCGGGGTTGGTTGGTCCTGGAATATTCTGCTTCCTTCCTTTCCCCTGGCTTCTGGTGGTCTCCTGGCAATTTTGGCTTCCTCTGGCTAGTAGAAGCATCACCTGATTTCTGCCTTCAGCTTCACGGGGTGCACCTCCCTGCCTGCGCGTCTGCCTGCAACCTCCCCTTTTTATAGGACGCCCGTCATTTTGGATGAGGGGTCACCGCATTCCAGTGTAATCCCGTCTTCACTTAAATAATTGCAGCTGCCATGACCCAATACCCAAATCAGGTCACGTTCTGTGAGGTTGCAGGTGTTAAGACTTTAATATATTTTTGGAAGGAGTAGAGGGACAGGGTTCAACCTGTGACACGTATGTAGAGGGCGAATCTCAGTCTTTTTTGTGGCTGCCTGGCATTTCATTGTTTGGATGAACTGTGATTCCTTTCACCAGTCCCATAGAGAAAGACCCTGATTTCCAGGACTGAGTAGGGGCGGGACTGGGTCTCATTCTCCTCTGGTCTCCAGCGCTGCAGGAGGCCCCGGGAACTATTGTTGGCTCCAGGGCCAATGGGGAGGGCTGGAGACCCAGTGCCAGCTTGGCTGTCCACCCAGGCTGCAAACAAGCCAGGCTTCCTCGGTCATATTGACACAGGGTCCCAGGCCTCCTCGCTCGATTTCCCAACCGCAGGTTGCGTAACTGCCCCGCCTGTGTGTCTCCGCTCTCCTCCCTGGGCAGCTGACAAATTTCTGGAGGGAAGTGACCGTGAGGGCCTGGGCCCCGCAGGTCCCTCCTGGCCTCTGGACACAAGTTGCCTCAAGTAACCCTCCTGCAGTGTGGTGGGCACGGCCAGCAGCCCCGATTTTTGCAAACCTGAGACAAAAATTTTGCAGCACCAACTTCGTGTGTAATGACATAATCTGATCAAAGGTCATCGTGTGAAAACCGAGTCTCCCCCAGCCTCCCTAAGCCCTAGTTTGCCCGCCGTTAAGCTTCCTGCATCTCCTGCCATAAATATCTTAGACATGAAAGAAAAGACACAGTATTCTCCAGTTCCAGGACTGAGGTTCAGGCATGTGTGTGTGTTCAGTCGTGTCTGATTCTTTTCGACCCCATGGACTGTAGCGCGCCAGGCTCCTCTGTCTATGGGATCTCTCAGGCAAGAATACTGGACTGGGTAGCCATTTCCTCCTCCAGGGGATCATCCCGACCCAGGGATCGAACCCACATCTCCTGCAGTACTCTTTCACTGTATTGATGAACTGTGACTCTTGGAACGTGTCTGCCCCTTGCAGACACACTCTTAAGCATCCCATTGCTGTTGGGAGACACATACCCCCCAAAAGGGGCCAAAAATATTCTTTTTATAATTAACAAAATTTATTTTTGGTTGTGCTGGTCTTCACTGCTACTTGGGTCTAGTGAGCCCAGTTGTGGCGAGGTTGGGGGCGGCTGCTGTTACAGTTACAGTGTGCGGGCTTCTCACTGCGGTGGCCTCTCAATGCAGAGCAGGGGCTCTCGGATTCCGGCTCAGTAGTTGTGGTGCCCAGACATAGTTGCCCCATGGTATGTGGGTATCTTCCGGGACCTGGGATCGAACCCATGTCCCCTGCATTGACAGATGGATTCTTAACCACTGGGCCACCAGGGAAGTCCTAAGAACATCCTTAGGAGTAGGTCTTTGTGCTCACAGGTGAACAGAACTGCAGCATCAGTTCTTAGCAATGAAATTTTGAGTCCAAGGAGAAGTGCCGTTTTTAAATTTTACCCAGCTTTGACGGACATTTAAACGACTGTTTGAGATATTCATACACCAAACATTCACCTATTTGAAGTGTATGAGTCAGTGGCTTTTAGCTTCACAGAGTTGTGCAGCCATCACCAAAATCAATTTAGAACATTTTCAGTGACCCAAGAAGATAACGTGGGCCCCTTTGCCGTCTTCCTGCCAGTTTCTACCACTAGCCTCTCAAGATCAAGAATCCCCAGGCGCCAACAATGACCTGCTCATGGCTTCTTGGTCTTCAGCTCTGATCTCCATCCCGTCACCGCCATTTTCCTTCCCCCCACTTTTTTTTTGGTGGCGCCCCGTGGCCTGTGGAATCTTATCTCCTCGACCAGGGATGGAACCCGCGGCCCCTGCATTGGAAGCGGAGATTCTTAATCACTGGACCGCCGGGGAAATACCTGCTGTTTTTAGAATCGTGCTGAATCGACCTCGCCGCCGTCCATAAGGGGGCGCTAGTTTCCAAACCCTGCCTCTGTCGCACCTGTTCCCGACGTGGATGCCGGCAGCCAATGTTGTCACCTTTTTTGCTTCTGCTGGTGTGGCAGGTGGCTGGGGTCTCATAAGAGTGTGATTTTGTATCTCCCTTCCAAGGAGTGGGGTCAGATGGTTTTGTTTATTTTTTGTCTCTAGACTCTCCTTTGGACAAAAGAGACAGACACACATAACCCTGGCAGTCCAGTGGTTAGAATTCATAGGTTTGGGATGGCCCTGGGTTCGATCTCTGATCTGACAACTAAGATCCTACAAGCCTCACAATTCGGCCAAAAGACAAAAACGAAAAAGGAGACAGAGGTCCAGGGAAGTGGGGTGTCCGTCCTAGTCAGTGCAGTTGACCAGGAGGTGGCGGAACCCAGTTTGACTCCAAAGCCAGCCCGTGCTCTGCTCCCAGAGAGGCAGATGGGTGCCTCTGGGTCACCCTCGGGAGGCCCAGGGCGGAGAGCACTGGCGGCCGGTGGAGGGAAGCCCTCCACCCCACGCTGACTTCCCGTCCACACTGGCGCCGTCAATGCTACCGGGGAGGTTGCGCAGGGAGCCTGGCACGCAGAGAGGCTGGCTCGTGCTCATGTGAGGCTGTCAGAACATCGCCAGCCCCACGCCCCCACCCCCGCAGGCTAGGGCTTGCTTGGGCTGAAGTCACCCAGTGACCACTGACTGCCAACCCCTCGGGCGTCAGGTTCACCAGGTGCTCCGCACCCACGCAGATTGCTAAGCCAGCCGTGAAAGGCCATTTAAAGGCCACCGGGGCAACGCGAGTCTGAGTCAGGCCTGAGCTGACGTTAAGGATCAATGATCATTCAGTTGATGGTGGCCTTGTCCATCTATCAGGAGACATCCTCATCTATTTATCTTTTGGGAGGTGTCTCTCTGCTTCCCGCCCCACAAAACCTCCCAGTGTTTCCGGGATTCTTGGCTGTCCCCATCTAGCCAGCCCCCTGACCCCAGCCCCACCCCGCCCACTGTGCTGCAGGGGGAGGGGGTGGAACCCGAGGTCCAAGAGGCCATCCGGCTTGCCCAAGGTCACACAGCCAGAGAACACCTCCACTAGTTAACCCTTTGTCTTGAATTCATTCTCTNTGTTTCCGGGATTCTTGGCTGTCCCCATCTAGCCAGCCCCCTGACCCCAGCCCCACCCCGCCCACTGTGCTGCAGGGGGAGGGGGTGGAACCCGAGGTCCAAGAGGCCATCCGGCTTGCCCAAGGTCACACAGCCAGAGAACACCTCCACTAGTTAACCCTTTGTCTTGAATTCATTCTCTTCATTCATTGGACACCTGATGGAATCTGCGAGCCAGATCTCTGCAGGCACTGGGGGAAAGGAACCGTGGCCAAAACAGAACAATCCTCTGCCCCCTGGAGCACTGAGACCCAGGGAGCATCAAATGACACCAGTAGATTAAAGTCGATCCACTGGAAGAGTGACGCCTGGAAGGTTCATGGGCGTGGGGGCTGGAGAGGCGGGGCGTGCTGTCTTGGTAGGGGCGGGGCAGCCCCTGGAGGGGGCGGCGCTNTCAGTTGCTAAGTCATGTCCGACTCTTGTGACCCCATGGACTGTATGTAGCCTGCCAGGCTGAGTCCATGGGGTTCTCTAGACAAGAATACTGGAATGGGTTGCCATTCCTTCTCCAGGGAATCTTCCCAACCCAAGGAGCAAAGCCGCGTCTGTTACATCTACCTGTACTGGCAGGCGGGTTCTTTAGCACTAGGGCCACCTGGGAAGCCCAAACTTATAGGTTGAACCTGATGAAATTGCCTACCGTTTTCCACCTGCCCAAACTGCCATCCACTTGCGTTCCCCTGCTGGCCGCCGGCCGGTGAGTGGCGCCCCCGTGTGGTGGCCGCTGACCTCGTGTGTCTGTCACTGCTCTCCGCAGGCGGGGAAGCTGGACCCCCGGCTGGTGCTGGACCAGCTGCGCTGTAACGGAGTTCTGGAGGGCATCCGCATCTGTCGCCAGGGCTTTCCCAACCGCATCCTCTTCCAGGAGTTCCGGCAGCGGTGAGCGGCATGGGGTGGGGTGGGGCCAGGTTTGGAAGCCACCCGCATCTGCATTCAAAGCTCCGCTTTCCCCCCGCGCCTACTTCTGGGCGGGGCGGGGGTGTGGCCTCGGCGCCAGGGGAGGGGTGGGGCCTCTGGGCGAGTTNATCCTCTTCCAGGAGTTCCGGCAGCGGTGAGCGGCATGGGGTGGGGTGGGGCCAGGTTTGGAAGCCACCGGCATCTGCATTCAAAGCTCCCCTTTCCCCCGCGCCTACTTCTGGGCGGGGCGGGGGTGTGGCCTCGGCGCGAGGGGAGGGGCGGGGCCTCTGGGCGAGTTCCTTTGGTTGCCGAGTCTCAGCTTTCTCTGTGTTGTGGGAAAGCAACGTCCCCTTCAGTGGGCTGCCCAAGAGAAAGGGCATAGAGCACTCCGTTGCAATCGGTTATCGCAACAAGCGTTTCTTATAAAAATGCAGTCGAGCAAGAGAACAGAAAATATCAACATATAAGATCCCTAGTGATTGAGAAATTCTTATACACACGTTTCTCAATCGCCAATAAAAACTATGGCACTTTAATATTTGACATTAATATATTATATATATTATATTTATGTGCATGTATATATACGGTAAATATTAAAACAAAAGTTATGCTTCACACAAGCTGTATGTAGCAGAATCATTGGCTAGAGAATGAGAGCCCCATATATAATTTAAAATTTTCCTATTAGCCGTATTTTTAAAAGTAAAAAGAAACAGGGGGAATTAATGATAACAAGAGAGTTTATGTAACCCAATACAGCCAAGATATTAGATCATTTTAACATGTAATCTGGAGAAAGAAATAGCAACCCACTCCTGTATTCTTGCCTGGTAAATTCCATGGACAGAGGAGCCTGGCAGGCTACAGTCTGTGGGGTCACAGGAGTCGGACACAACTGAGCACGCATGCAACATGTAGTCAATATAAAAATTTAGTAGCGAGACATTGTGCATTATTTTGTTTCTTACTAAATCTTTGCAGTTCAATGTATGTCTTCCACCCATAGCACATCTCAGCTTGGACACAAAAATTTCCAGTGGTCAAAGGGAAATATATTCCTATTAAGACAATGAAATTGTGTTGAAAAGAAACTTATTTGCACTGCTTCAGTTTTTAAATTGAAGTTTCATTTAACTGAAATGAAATGCAATTACAAATCCTGGTTCCCAGTTGCCCCAGCCATCTTTCCAGGGCTCTTTGTAGTTGCATGTGGCCAATAGCATTACATTGGACAGCTCAGGTCTGCAATTTCCTACTCAAAGTGTGGCCCTGGATCAGCAGCATCAGTATCACCCAGCAGCTTATAAGATATGCATATTTGGGGGCCCCTCCCCAGACTTACTGAATTAGGATCTGCATTTTAGCAAAATCCTTGGTGACTGAGAAACTCTGATACATGCAGATACACACACACATTTCCCAATCAGCAGTTAAAAAACATGGCAAAGTAACATATGATGTTAATATATCATGCATATGATATATGTGTGTGTATATGTTGTATATATCATATCCATATTTTTAATGAAATGTCATGATCCAGGGAGCAGGCACAGCAGGAGAAAGGTGCTGAGGATGGACACGTATGTGTTTAATGAAATGTACTTTTCAAATTCGGATTTGCACAGAGAAATGTGAAAGAAACAGCTGTAAGGCACTTAACTCAGGACCTGACACATAATAAGTTCAAAAACATCAGCCCCCNAGGCACAGCAGGAGAAAGGTGCTGAGGATGGACACGTATGTGTTTAATGAAATGTACTTTTCAAATTCGGATTTGCACAGAGAAATGTGAAAGAAACAGCTGTAAGGCACTTAACTCAGGACCTGACACATAATAAGTTCAAAAACATCAGCCCCCATTTCTTACTATTCTCACACTCCTGAGACACACCTTTTTTTACATCTCAGTGGCCTACGCACACATGCATGCGTGTGTGTGTGTGCGTGCTAAGTCACTTCAGTTGCATCCAACTCTTTGCAACCCCATAGANATCCTCTTCCAGGAGTTCCGGCAGCGGTGAGCGGCATGGGGTGGGGTGGGGCCAGGTTTGGAAGCCACCCGCATCTGCATTCAAAGCTCCGCTTTCCCCCCGCGCCTACTTCTGGGCGGGGCGGGGGTGTGGCCTCGGCGCCAGGGGAGGGGTGGGGCCTCTGGGCGAGTTCCTTTGGTTGCCGAATCTCAGCTTTCTCTGTAACGTGGGAGAGCAACGTCCCCTTCAGTGGGCTGCCCAAGAGAAAGGGCATAGAGCACTCCGTTGCAATCGGTTATCGCAACAAGCGTTTCTTATAAAAATGCAGTCGAGCAAGAGAACAGAAAATATCAACATATAAGATCCCTAGTGATTGAGAAATTCTTATACACACGTTTCTCAATCGCCAATAAAAACTATGGCACTTTAATATTTGACATTAATATATTATATATATTATATTTATGTGCATGTATATATACGGTAAATATTAAAACAAAAGTTATGCTTCACACAAGCTGTATGTAGCAGAATCATTGGCTAGAGAATGAGAGCCCCATATATAATTTAAAATTTTCCTATTAGCCGTATTTTTAAAAGTAAAAAGAAACAGGGGGAATTAATGATAACAAGAGAGTTTATATAACCCAATACAGCCAAGATATTAGATCATTTTAACATGTAATCTGGAGAAAGAAGTGGCAACCCACTCCTGTATTCTTGCCTGGTAAATTCCATGGACAGAGGAGCCTGGCAGGCTTCAGTCTGTGGAGTCACAGGAGTCGGACACAACTGAGCACGCATGCAACATGTAGTCAATATAAAAATTTAGTAGTGAGACATTGTGCATTATTTTGTTTCTTACTGAATCTTTGAAGTTCAGTGTATGTCTTCCAACCATAGCACATCTCAGCTTGGACACAAAAATTTCCAGTGGTCAAAGGGAAATATACTCCTATTAAGACAATGAAATTGTGTTGAAAAGAAACATATTTGCACTGCTTCAGTTTTTAAATTGAAGTTTCATTTAATTGAAGTGAAATGCAATTACAAATCCTGGTCCCCAGTTGCCCCAGCCATCTTTCCAGGGCTCTTCGTAGTTGCATGTGGCCAATAGCATTACATTGGACAGCTCAGGTCTGTAATTTCCTCAAAGTGTGGCCCTGGATCAGCAGCATCGGTATCACCCAGCAGCTTATTAGATATGCATATTTGGGGGCCCCTCCCCAGACTTACTGAATTAGGATCTGCATTTTAGCAAAATCCTTGGTGACTGAGAAACTCTGATACATGCAGATACACACACACACATTTCCCAATCACCAGTTAAAAAACATGGCAAAGTAACATATGACATTAATATATCATGCATATGATATATGTGTGTGTATATGTTGTATATATCATATCCATATTTTTAATGAAATGTCATGATCCAGGGAGCGGGCACAGCAGGAGAAAGGCGCTGAGGGCGGACACGTATGTGTTTAATGAAATGTACTTTTCAAATTCGGATTTGCACAGAGAAATGTGAAAGGAACAGCTGTAAGGCACTTAGCTCAGGACCTGACACATAATAAGTTCAAAAACATCAGCCCCCATTTGTTACTATTCTCACACTCCTGAGACACACCTTTTTTTACATCTCAATGGCCTATGCACGCATGCATGCGTGTGTGCGTGCGTGCTAAGTCACTTCAGTTGCACCCAACTCTTTGCAACCCCATAGACTGTAGCCCACAGGCTCCTCTGTCCATGGGATTCTGCAGGCAGGAATACCAGCGGATCTTCCCGACCCAGGGATCACGACCGTGTCTCTTAGTCTCTTGCATTGGCAGGGGAGTTCTTTACCACGAGCGCCACTTGGGAAGCCCCAATTACCGATGGTGTTGGTGTAATTAAACACTTGTAATCAGCACGTGCTGTGTCCCAGGAGGAGAGCTTTTATTGATGACATTGCTCTTGGTGGTGATATCAATGCTCTCAGCCTGGTGAGCGACCCTCGGTGATATTTGAATATTTCTTTCTCTTACTGTTCCTATTGTCATTGTTATTATTGCTGTTTGTCCCTCTGAGCCCAGTGCCTGGCCATGGTGACAGTATGCAGTTGCTCTTCACCCTACCCCACCCCTCTCCCCCCATTGCAGGTATGAGATCCTGACACCCAATGCCATCCCCAAGGGCTTTATGGATGGGAAGCAGGCCTGTGAGAAGATGGTGAGTGAGAGGTGGAGTGCGTGTGTGTGTGTGTGTGTGTGTGTGTGTGTGTGTGTGAATGGTCTCAAGGGGTGGAGAAGGTTGAGCTGGAAACCTCCCCTCTCCTCGCCCCTCCTCCTCACAACCCCTCCCCCACCCCCACAGATCCAGGCCCTAGAATTGGACCCCAACCTCTACCGCGTGGGACAAAGCAAGATCTTCTTCCGGGCAGGCGTTCTGGCCCAGCTAGAAGAAGAGCGGGACCTGAAGGTCACAGATATCATCGTGTCCTTCCAGGCAGCTGCCCGGGGATACCTGGCTCGCAAGTAGGGCTCCACACTATCTCTTGGGGTCACACTGGCCAAGACTGTTTCAGGGAGGGTTGATCAGATGTCCCCAGAAGCTGGTTCAGGGAAGGATTGACCAGATGTCCCCAGAGATGATGCAGGAAGGGATTGACCAGCTGGCTCCAGATGGCAGGACCTCTGAGATGGTAGAAGGGCTGAGACACAGAAGGATGGAGCTACTAGATGCCCAGGCTTCTTGGTTCTACAGTCCCTGAGGCTCCTGAGTGATGCTGGGCCCGCAGAGAAGAGTTCAGTTCAGCCATAGCGTGACCAACCATCCCAGTTTGCCTGGGACTGGAGGTTTCCTGGGATGCATGATCTTTGTGCTAAAACAGAGGAAGCCCCAGGCAAACCGGGTTGAGGTGGTCACCCTGGCGGTCGGGTACCTCGGGGGACTCCAGTCTGGAGGCAGAGACATACACCAGCACACAGTGTCACAGTCCAGGGTGAGATGTGCTTCAGTGGGGATCTACAGCGAGAGGGCCTGCAGACCAGGTAGATGGAAGACCATGGGAAAGGTGTTCCAGGCAGGGGTGAGAGCCTGCCAAGGCCTGCTGATGTGAGCACCTGGCACATTTCAGGAAGGCGGGGAGTCTTCAGGAAAGTCCCCTTCTCCCTGGGAACTGGCCCAGAGGAAGGATCAGAGAATAAAGGACTCCCCAGACATGAGGCTGAGGGCCAGGGACTGTGTCCATGGGCAGTGGGGAGCAGCAGAGGGCCAGGTCAGCTGTGGGCATAGAAAGACCTCTCTGGAAGCATGTCAGGGATGGGTTGGAGGCTGGGAAGGAATCTGGGGTGTCTGGTGGGGTAGAAAATGAGATCTGAAGTGGAGCTGAGGCAGGGGCAGAGTCAAGGGCAGAAAGACACAACAAGATTTACCGACAATAGAACAATGCTCACACATGGCTGGTGCGGCTAAGTTGCTTGTTATGTCTAACTCTTGTGACCCCATGGGATGTAGCTCACCAGGCTCCTCTGTCCATGGGATTCTCCAGGCAAGAACACTGGAGTGGGTTGGAATCTTCCCAGCTCAGGGATGAAACTCAAGCCTCTTTCATCTCCTGCGTTAGGAGGCGGGTTCTTTACCACTAGTGCCACCTGGGAAGCCCAGTAGGCATTTAATAATGGTTGCTAAGGGGACAGGCGGAGAAGGCGATGGCACCCCACTCCAGTACTCTTGCCTGGAAAATCCCATGGATGGAGGAGCCTGGTAGGCTATAGTCCATGGGGTCGCTAAGAGTCGGACACGACTGAGCGACTTCACTTTCCCTTTCACTTTTCATTTTCATGCATTGGAGAAGGAAATGGCAACCCACTCCAGTGTTCTTGCCTAGAGAATCCCAGGGACGGCGGAGCCTGGTGGGCTGCCGTCTATGGGGCTGCACAGAGTCGGACATGACTGAAGCGACTTAGCAGCAGCAGCAAGGAGATAGGGCCTGGAGGGGCCGTGTCTCCCTTTTCCCACCCGCCTGTCTCCCCACCCAGGGCCTTCCAGAAGCGGCAGCAGCAGCAGAGCGCCCTGAGGGTGATGCAGCGGAACTGTGCGGCTTACCTCAAGCTGAGACACTGGCAGTGGTGGCGGCTCTTCATCAAGGTGAGGGCACCTGGAGGGGTGGCCCCAGTGGCAAGGAGACAGGTCCTTGGGGCCAGGTCTGCTTGGGCAAGTGACTTCCTTGGTTTAGGCCTCAGTTTTCTGCACTTGTAAAATGGGACCAGGCAGCCCAACTCTTGCTCCTTGGGATTCTTCAGTTAACAAGTGACAGAAAATCCGACTCAAACCAGCATGGGTGATGGATTCGGGATAGCTTTAGGTGCAGCTGGGTCTAGGGTTGTGTTGGGTGTCCCTAAGATCCCCTAGAATTCAGTGATTCACTGGAAGGACTCAGAGAACTTAGAAAAACTGTTACGCTCATGGTTACAGTTTATTACAGTGACAGGATGGACACTGAAGTCGGGAAAGGTAAAAGGCGCATGCGGCGTAGTCCAGACTTCCATTTGGGTTCTTTAGGTGTGGGTGGGGCTGGCCTGTCTCTCCAGGCAGAATCACACAGTGGTAAAGCCCACCACGGACTTGGACCAAGAACTTTGAGGCACACTGTGAGTGGCCAGTGGCTGCTGTAGGGCTTGTCATGTACCCTGGACTTAAGTTCTAGACTCTTGGTAAATATGAAGTCATTCATGCATTCTGAAAACCTTGTGAAATAGGGAATGCTATTATTCCCAATTTTGTTTGTTTGTTTTTTGGCCCCAGCGAGGGACATGTAGGATCTTAGTTCCCCGACCAGGGATCCAACCTACACCCCCTTCATTGAAAGCCCGGAGTCTTTTTCTTCTTTTTTTAAATTTGTGGCCAAACCAGCGGGCGTGTGGGATCTTAGTTCCCTGACCAGGGGATCGAACCTGTGCCCTCTGCACTGGAAGGCTGAGTCTTAACCACGGGACCGCTCGGGAAGTCCCTCTCATCCCACTTTTATAGATGAGGTAACACAGCCAGTAGTGCAGGAGCTGGCAGGGGAACCCAGGAGTGGGGCTCTCCTCAGAGCACGAGCTGTTAGCTTCCGAGCCCAGTGGCCTCCCACGGTGGGAGCCAGCCATCCACACCCCGCCTGTCCCTGCAGGTGAAGCCGCTGCTGCAGGTAACGCGGCAGGATGAGGTGCTGCAGGCGCGGGCTCAGGAGCTACAGAAAGTACAGGAGCTGCAGCAGCAGAGTGCCCGCGAGGTGGGCGAGCTCCAGGGCCGGGTGGCGCAGGTAAGGGGCGGGGCTGTCGCGTGGGGGCGGGGCGGTGGGCAGGACTGCTGGTGGTGGGCGGGGCTTCCGACGGAGCCCTTGGCGGGAATAGGCTGCCAGCCGAATTTCGAATTTCGCTGGGGCGGAATGGGGGCGGAAACTGTGGTGTGGTGAGCAGTGAGATGCAGGGAGCAGGGTCCTGGGGATGTGGCCGAGGTATCTGTGGGAGTGGGGCTGGTGCTGCTGAGACAAGATGCTCGGGTAGCTGGGCCAGCACGGGGGCAGGGCAGGAGCCCAGTTTCGTGGTGGGGCCACCCTCCGCAGGCGGTGGGCCTTCCACTGTTACCAGTATTTCTGGTATCTTAAAATAACGCCGAGGCAAAGCCCTTCTCGTTCACTTTTTCTGTTTGCTTTTTCGGAGTTATTTCCTTTGGTTGAATTTCTAGGCGTGGGAGTAGTAAATGCAATGTGAGCTGACAGAAAGTCCTCCAGAGGCCATTTCTCTGGAGGATGGACTGGAGATGGAGAAGCTGGAGGCTGGGAGGCCGGGAAGAGTCCCCTGGGAGAGGGTGAAACCTGATCCAGTTAGGGTTATGTGGGCAGAGTGGAGGGGCAGGGCGGGAGGGATGGAGGAGGACTGACGGATCATTGGCAAGTGAGGGAGAGGGCGGAACCCAGCGGGCTGACTCGGTGACTGGGGCGCATCCTGAGATGACGGGCAGGTTGGGGGACTGTCTTCCATCCCTCCCTCCTGCCCCCCCCAGCCCCCCAGGGCAGACTAGATCAGGGGGCAAGAGACCCTGGTGCTCCGCGGAGGGCCATCCTGGGAGCACTGCCTAGCAGCCGCTGACCCCCCATCTCCACCCTCTCCCCAGCTGGAAGAGGAGCGTGCCCGCCTGGCAGAGCAGCTGCGCGCAGAGGCAGAGCTGTGTGCTGAGGCTGAGGAGACCCGGGGCCGGCTGGCAGCCCGGAAGCAGGAGCTTGAGCTGGTGGTGTCCGAGCTGGAGGCCCGCGTGGGCGAGGAGGAGGAGTGCAGTCGCCAGCTGCAAACCGAGAAGAAGAGGCTGCAGCAACACATACAGGTCTGCCCACCTCACCCCCCTGCCTGCCTGCGGAGGCCACCTCCCCCTACCCCTTCTGTTGACCCCGCCCACCTCTGCTTCAGCAAACCCTGCCTCTTAAAAACAAGTCTCAGTTCAAAGTGGCTTAAGCAAAGAGACTACTTCTGTTTGTTCGTTTCAAATAATGGGAGACTCTAGACCGTGTAAGCTTCAGGCATGGCTGGATCCAGGTGCTCAAGCAGTAGCCTCAGTATTCTGCCTCTCTCCATCTCCGGCTCCATTTGCCTCTGTGCTGCTGCATTCCCAGGCTGGCTGCCCTCGCGTGGTTCCCCTTCAGAATCCACAGATGTGTTCTACACTTAAGGCACATCTCAATTCAGATGCTAAATTCTCACTGGCAGGACTTCATCCGCATTTGTGCTTCATAACTTCTTCAGTGGAAACAAGTAGATTCACATCCCCAACTTGGTCCAAACATACTTCAAAGCTTCCCAATAATTAATTGAGTGACTGGTTTTCAATTTAAGAGAAGTTGAGTTAAATTGAAAATTCAGCTCCTCAGTCAGACTGGTCACATTTTGAGAACTCAGTAGCATTTTAATCACTGCATCTTGACCCCATTGCAGAGGGAGAGCTCTGCCCTGCAGTTATGGAGATGGCCTAACACACCACACCTGATCCTGGACAGATGAGCTAGAAGGCAGGTTACTGGTCACAAATACTCACAGCCTGAGGGAGGTGGACACTATGACCCAGAGAGTCACAGTGGGGTGAACCAGCTGCTGCTGTGGGAGGCAGGCTTAGTAGTAACAAGAGAAGGAGGTGACCCAGGTTCCTGCAGGAAGATGTGATTTGGTTTGTTTATTTAACTAATTTATTTTTTGGCGGCACCACATGGCATGGGTGATCTTAGTTCTCTGGCCAGGGACCCCACCCCCATGCCTCTGAACTCATGCCTTCAGCCTTGGAAGTGAGGAGTCCTAACCATTGGACCACCAGAGAAGTCCCAGTTGCTTTGTTTAAATAATTCCAAGGACTAGCAGGTAATTGAAGTGCACTAGATAGGGATAAGCAGATACCCTGTCTGGTCCCCAGGATATAATTTCTGTATCCTGTAGAGATATTGTGTACATATATCTGTACAGACAGTGTAGATAGGGTATAGATACTGTATGCTGGGCACCAGGTTCAATGTCTCCAGCAGTGCCTGGCCCCCCTGCCAGACACTCTATCAATGTTTATTGAGCCACTGAATGAAAGTAATGGTTGGGTCCTTCCCAGCCCCGCCAGACCGTGGACCTGTCTGAACCACGAGCCCTGGGGGTCTGTGAGCCATCCCCACCACCCCATCCGTCCCATCACACCCCAGTCCCCAGCCCCTGGGTCCTCAGCCCACCTCCTCCACACTCCAGGAGCTGGAGACTCACCTCGAGGCTGAGGAAGGGGCCCGGCAGAAGCTGCAGCTGGAGAAGGTGACGACGGAGGCAAAGCTAAAAAAATTGGGGGAAGATCTGTTGCTCTTGGAAGATCAGAACGCCAAGCTGAGCAAGGTCGGTGGCCGGTGAGCCCCAGGGGTGGAGGGCGTGGGCCCACTGGTGGGCTGGGTCCCTCTCTGCATCACCCACGCCCAGCATGCCCCACCTCTAGGAGTCTCCGGACTCTCCATCTTGGCTGTGTCTCCCTTGAACTTTTCCCATCTGCTGGCCTTTCTGTCACAGCTTCACTCCAGCCAGTGTTTACTAAGCAGCTATTATGAGCCATTCTTCATCTCTGTGTCATCAGACACCCCAAAGCCTCATTGCTAAAATCACCCCTCATTTCATTACACCCCATTGTTCTGTGGGTCCACTGGGCTATGGTCCCCTTAGAGAGTTGCCATGACTTGATGGCAGGGGCTAGAAGGTGGTATCTGGGTGCTCCTTCATGCAGCCTCTCTGCTCACAGGAAAGCCTGGGTTTCTCATCTGGCAGCTTAAGACTCCCAGAAAAAGCAGCAGAAGCAACCAGGCCTCTTAAAAGCCTGGAACTGACATCACTTTCTCTGAATTCTATACATCAGGTGTTGGCAAAGGTTTTCTCTAAAAGGTCGGATTCAGGGCTTTTAGAGGACATTCAGGGCTCAGCAGGCTGCTCTGTTTCTGTGCCAGCCACTCAATTCTGCTGTTGTAATGTGAAAGCAGCCACAGATGGCCTGTGATCAAATGGGCGTGGCTGCGTCTCAATAAAACTTTATTTATAAACACAAGCAGTGGGCCAGGTTTGGCCTGCAGGCTGTGATTTTCAGACCACTGAGCTTAAAGCAGACTCAGTCTAGATTCAAGGGGTGGAGAATTGGACTCTGCCCATGGCTGGCCATGTGGTGAAGAGTCTGCCACCATCTTTAACATGCTCAAGGTTAAACCCCTGGGCTAGGCACAGGGGATATGGCATTTAACTAACTAGAAAAACATTTCTGTCCTCACAAGGGTGTGGGCAAGGGGGATGCTAGCTGAGTCACCCCAGGAAATCAACATAATCATACATTGTGAACTAATTATAAACTGTCAGAAAAGAACAGAAAACTGTGGAAGGGGATGGCCTGACCCAGGCGTGGTCAGGACAGGCTTCCTGGAGGCAGTGGTGCCTGAGTTGAGAGCTCAACGATGCACAGGAGTCTTCTGGAACATTCCCTGGATGCAATGGCTCTTCTCTGCTACTCTGTTCTATATCTTCCTTTTTAAGGTAGTGCCAACCNGGAAGGGGATGGCCTGACCCAGGCGTGGTCAGGACAGGCTTCCTGGAGGCAGTGGTGCCTGAGTTGAGAGCTCAACGATGCACAGGAGTCTTCTGGAACATTCCCTGGATGCAATGGCTCTTCTCTGCTACTCTGTTCTATATCTTCCTTTTTAAGGTAGTGCCAACCCACTGCCTAGACTTCCAAAACCACTCACAGTATAAAAAATGCTGCTCAAAAAATACATAAACGAATAATGAAAATAAGTAAAAATTAATAAAAAGACAGAAAAGAAAAAAGTGCTGGTCCAGGCCAGTGCTTCTCAAAACTCCCATGTGCCCAAGACTCACAGGGAGAACTTGTCAGAGTGCAGATTCTGACTTGGCAGGTCTGGGGCTGGGTGGCCCCAAGATTCCATTCCTAACAAGCTCCCATTTGGTACTGATGCCGCTGGTCCGTGAATCAGACCTGGAGTAGTGGCGAGGCTCCAGAGCTCACCCATGCACGCAGCTGAAGTACAAGGATGTTCAATGCGGTGTCCTTTATAATAGCAGGTGATGCGAACCAACATGAGCATCCATCCGAGGACCGTCGGCTTAATGAATAGGGATATCCTTCCAATAGTGGGAGTCTATGCAGTTAACAGTCTGATGGGGGTGTGATGGGTTCATAGACACTAGGCAAAGGGTGGGAGCTAGAAGGGTCAGGGAAGGAAGGAGGTGAGCAGAAACATAGATGGGAATGACAGCCGAGATGAGGGCGAGCCTCTGACTCCCACCCCCACCTCCCACTGTGCTCAGGAGCGGAAGCTGCTGGAGGAGCGGCTGTCCGAGTTCTCATCCCAGGCAGCGGAGGAGGAGGAGAAAGTCAAGAGCCTCAATAAGCTTCGACTCAAATATGAGGCCACCATTGCGGACATGGAGGGTGAGCTCCCGCCCCCCAGTGGGGGCCTAGGCACGCTCCAGCAGGGGTGAGGGTGGAGTGGGGGGACAGCCCTCATATGCTGTGGGGCCTCAGTGGTCATATCTGCTAAATGGGGGCAGAAAAGAAGGCTGGGGACTTGTATGTCCTCCTTCCCAGCCCAATTCTCTTCCTCTCTCCTTGGTCTCTTGGGTGACTCTAGCTGATGGTCCCACTAACTGTTTCAGACACTTTTTTTTCTCGCTCTGTGCCTTGCTGAGGACTCAGAAGCAGAAACAGAAGAGGGGGAGCACAGGAGGAGGTTGGGGAGGCAGGGAGAAGAGGACAGGGCAGAGCCAGCCTTCCAGCCGGCAGGGGCCAGGGCGAGAGGGGAGGACGGCCTCTGGAGTCTGCTGCGGATCGGGGCCAGTGGGCTCTCCCAGGGGTGGGGAAGCTGGGAAAGATGGGGAGGGGTGGAAAGAGAGGCTGAGCTCAGCTTGACGCCCCGAAAGTGCTTGCGATGACGGGCTTGCGATGACGGGCGAGGAGGCTGGGGGTCTCCCTGGGGGTTTGGGTCTGGCTCTGTCATGCGTGGCCCGCCCCCTCTCCCGCCTCCAGACCGCCTCCGGAAGGAGGAGAAGAGCCGCCAGGAACTGGAGAAGCTGAAGCGGCGGCTGGACGTGGAGGGCTCGGAGCTGCAGGAGCAGATGGCTGAACAGCAGCAGCGGGCGGAGGAGCTGCGCGCCCAGCTGGGCCGCAAGGAGGAGGAGCTGCAGGCCGCCTTGGCCAGGTGCGGGGTGGGCCGGCGGGGCGCGCGGCACGAGGGCGCCGCCTAGCGGCGATGGAGGCACCCGGCTGAGACCCGCTAACCCACAGAGCCTCAGTGTACCCTTCTGTAAGATGGACACAGCCAGAGTTCCAAGCCCTCCTGGTTAAGGGAAAACTGAAAGCGAGCCCTGCGTGTCTAGTAACTAAACAGTTTCTTGCGCTGAGACCAGAAAATACTTTTTTCTTCACTCCCCCCCATCCTCTCCCCAGCCTCTCAAAGCTGAACAACTCAGAATCCGCTGTGATTGGATAAGTGATCTGGCAGTCTTAGGAGTCATATTCATCATAATGCCAGTCATTCACAATTATTGAGCGCTTACTGTGTGCCACATATGGCGCTCACTGTTTTAGATGCTTTTCACCCTTGCAACCTTAGGTGCCCTTGTGTATGGATGCAGCAGGATTTCAGAGCAGCTAGAGTTTGGGGAAACATGCATTGCAGAATTGATGGAACAGGGTTTGGTGGAGGGGGGTTAAGAACGTGCACCCTCCAGCCTGACTTCTGAGTTCAAATCCCAACTCCTCCCCTTTCTGGCCACATGAACTTACCCGAGTAACATCACCTCTCAAGTCTTAGTTTCTCCATTTGGAAAATGGGGGTGATTATAGAAGCTCTCCCAGGGTTAGTGTAATAGTCGCTTAGTCGTGTCAGACTCTTTGTGACCCTATGGACTGTAGCCCACCAGCCTCCTCTGTCGAGTGGATTTCCCAGGCAAGAATACTGGAGTGGGTTGACAGTTCCTTCTCCAGGGGATCTTCCGAACCCAGGGATTGTAACCAAGTCTCCTGCATTACAGGCAGATTCTTTACCATCTGAGCCACCAGGGAAGCCCAGGGTTAGTGTGGGGGTTAAATAAGAAGGCGCTGAGGACATGCTTGGCACACCCTAAGGCCTCAGTTGATGCTATGGTGTGTCTGCTCCTACTTTCCATTATTACTGTCATTTTTTTCCATTTTGCACTGAGGTGAAATTCACATAGCAAAATTAACCATTTTAAAGGATACCACTGAGTGGTGGTTGGTACATTCACAATGCTGTACAATCACTACCATCACCTCAAAAAAATTCCTATTAAAAAATCACTCCCCATCTGCCCCCTCCCCTCAGCCCTTGGCAACCACCAGCGTGCGTTCTGTCCACCTAGATTTTGCCGATTCTTGCTACTTCTCATAAGTGGAATTGTATAACATGTAGCCCTTGGCACTTGTATTACTGTTTCCATTGCCACCCTCGTGGCAGTCCTGTGATGTGGGCGGTCATGCTCTCTCACAAAGCGGGAGCTTGCAGTGCAGAGAGGTTGTCACTTGCCAGGGCAGGTGGCCAAGCAGGGGACACAAACTGTGATTGGCATATTTCCCTGAGCTGTTTAATCCGCAGTCCACACTGCCCCTTCATTCGGCTCCTCTTTGCAAGAGCTTGATCCTAGAGGGTTTATGAGGAGGAGTTCAGGGGTCAGCCACCCACTGACCACGCAACCAGAGCAAGTACTTTCCCACTCTGCGCCCCAGTTTCCTGTGTGAGCATGAACATCACATGGGATGATAAGGCAGAGGGCTCTCCAGTGGAGGGAACTTAGTAAGTATCCTCGTGATACCAATGGTGTCATCCCCATTTTACAGCTAGGGAAGTCGAGGCTCTGAGTCCTAGAGGCACGTGTCCAAGGACAGACTGGGATTCGAATCTGGAAATGGCCACGTCTAGTCCCTCCACGCCCCTAGAAATCATCCCCACTCCCTGCCTGTCCTTGTACTAACCCCCTTGGTCCTTGTCTACCCCCAGGGCAGAGGAAGAGGGTGGAGCCCGGGCCCAGCTACTCAAATCCCTGAGGGAGGCGCAGGCTGGGCTGGCCGAGGCCCAGGAGGACCTGGAGGCTGAGCGCGCAGCCAGGGCCAAGGCGGAGAAGCAGCGCCGGGACCTGGGCGAGGAGCTGGAGGCACTGCGGGGCGAGCTGGAGGACACGCTGGACTCCACCAACGCACAGCAGGAGCTCCGGTGAGGCTGGGCGGCCAGCAGCTGGCACCCGTTGGGCACCTGTGGAGCCGGGTTGGGAGGAAAGGAAAAGGATGTGGGTCCAAACTCTCCATCTGCACAGGTGCTGAGCCATTCACCAGCTGTTTTCTGGGTACTGGCTCTGGACCAAACTGGGGACATAAATGGATTAGACTCAGGCATTGTCCTCCGGAGCTCCCAGCCTAGGAGTAGGCAGATTCAGGCAAAGACAGACCCCGTCCAGAGCTAAGCAAGCTTTAATGGAGTAGGACAAGCCATTGTGGATGATCAGAGAAGACCCGTGTATCACTCTATGGGAGGGAGTCCAAGAAGACTTCTTGAGAAGGGGGCGTTTTGAATAGGGTTTTGACAGATGCATAGGAGCTCACTCTTAAAGCCACACTCCTCCTGCAGCATCACCACCCATACTCCTTGGGGAATATAGAATGAAGTCCCTATCCTTGGAGGGAAAGAATAAGAGGAGGCACAACCGGCTGTCAGGGGCTGCGCTAAAGTCCCAGTCTTCCTCTATTCTGAAGTTCTATTCCCTGTCCTCCTTCCCCCAATAAAAGGTCCAAGAGAGAACAGGAGGTGACGGAGTTGAAGAAGGCTCTGGAGGAGGAGACGCGCATTCACGAGGTGGCAGTGCAGGAGCTGCGGCAGCGCCATGGCCAGGCCCTGGGAGAGCTGGCGGAGCAGCTGGAGCAAGCCCGGAGGGTGGGTTGGGACGGCGCTGGGGTTTCTGGGGAGCCATGGGGAGGCAAAGTGGGATGCTGGGTGGAGGAGGTATGTCTGGCTGGTCCTAGGCCAGCCCGCCTTTCTTCTCAGGTATTCATGTCTCTGATCCATCTTTTTTGAAAAAAAAGTAATCTTATTTATTTATTATGGCTGTGTCGGGTCTCATTGCTGCTCGGGCTTTGCTGTAGTCATGGTGAATGGGGGCTGCTCTCTACTTGCAGTGCTCGGGATTCTCATTGCAGTGGTTTTTCTTGTCGCAGAGAAGGCTCTAGAGCTTTCAGGGTGCAGTGGTTGTGGCTCCCAGGCCCTAGAGCACAGGCTCAATAGTTGTGGCCCCAGGGCTGAGTTGCTCTGCAGGCATGTGGGATCTTTCTGGACCAGGGATCGAACCCATGTCTCCTGCCTTGGCAGGTGGATTCTTTACCACTGAGCCACCAGGGAAGCCCCCCGATCCATCTTTCATTCAGCGAACGTTCGTTGAACATGTGCTATGTTCCCGGTGTGATACTGAGGGCCCCAAGTATGAACCAGACAGTCAGTACCCGCTTTTATTGTAGAGATGGTGTTTTAGCAGGAGAGGCAGAGTGTAAACAATCTGAACACATTCATAGTCTAGATCAGGGTTATAAATGCTATGGGAAAATGATGAACAAAAAGTGGGGTCAGAATGCTAAGTGGGGCGAGGGGGGCATTTTGTGATTTGAAATAGAGAAGGCCATGGAGAGATTCTATGAAAAGGTGACCTCGGAGTAAAAAGCTGAAGGAAGGGGCTTCCCAGCAGGCTCAGTGGTAAAGAATCTGCCCGCCAATGCAGGGGACATGGGTTCAATCCCTGGGCCGGGAAGATCGCACATGCCTTGGGATAACTAAGCCCTTGCACCACAACTACTGAGCCTGTGCTCTAGAGCCCAGGAGCCAAAACTACTGAAGCTCGCATGCCCCAGAGCCCATGCTCCGCAACAAGAGAAACCACGGCCATGTGAAGCCCATACCTGGCAACTAGAGAGCAGCCCCCGCTCACCACAGCCTGAGAAAGCCCCCCCGAGGAAACAAAGACCCAGCACGGCCAAAAACAAATAAACAAGGTCATAATAAAAAATTAAGGAAGCGAAGGGTGACCCCATCTTGGCATCCTGGGAAACATGCTCTGGGCAGAGGGAACAGTCAGTGCAAAGGCCCTGGGGCAGGAGTGCGCCTGGGTCTTTAAGGAATGGTGAGGGGTTCCAGAGGGAATAGTGCAAAGGACATGGGGCATGCGTGTGCCTGGCCTGGTAGTGAAAGGGAGTCATAAATCTCTGCCATCTCTCTCCCACCTCAGAGCAAAGGCACATGGGAGAAGACCCGCTTGACTCTGGAGGCTGAAGTGTCTGAGCTGCGGACGGAGCTTAGCAACCTGCAGACCGCGAGGCAGGAGGGTGAGCAGCGGAGGCGTCGTCTGGAGTCACAGCTGCAGGAGGTGCAGGGCCGCGCGGGAGACGGGGAGCGGGCCCGAGCAGAGGCTGTGGAGAAGCTGCAGCGAGCCCAGGTGAGTGGGGCGGCCCGCTCAGCCATGGTGTCTGCTGTGTGACTTTGGGTGAGATGCCTGCCGTCTCTGGGCTTTGGTTTGGTCCATATCAACCCTGCTGTCCCTGTCAACTTCTTCAGCATTATCACACATTAACAGCTAGTATCTGGTGAGTGGCTCCTATACACCAAACATCCTGTGTATTTTTACTAAAGCCTCCTGGCCCTCCTCTGAAGGAAGTGCTAATATTGTTCCCATTTTACACACAGGGAAACTGAGGCCCAGGGAGGTGAAGCTGGTTGTCTAAGGTCCCTCAGAGCCAAAACATGAATCCAGGCATGACTAACCTTGCGGCTCTTAACCCTGCCACAGTGCCCACCTTTCACCCTCTTATATTCTGGCCATAAATAATCCATGGTCTGATTAGAAAAACCCAGGGCAAACATTTAAACCTGCAGGTAGAAAATGTCATACTGTGATTGTTAGGAGAGAGATGGGTTTTTTATTTTAATTGTATTATGTTTTTTAACTAAATGACCAATACCTGTTTATTGCTGAGAACATGAGGCCAGGAGCTGCATCCAGGATCATTGGGGTGGTGATTTGGGTACCAGGAGAACAGCTTTATTGAAATATAACTCACATACTGTATAACTCACCCATTTAAAATCAAACCAGTCCATCCTAAAGGAAATCAACCCTGGATATTCATTGGAAGGACTGATGCTGAAGCTTCAGCTTCAATACTTTGGCTACCTGATATGAAGAGCCGACTCTTAGAAGAGACCCTGAGGCTGGGAAAGATTGAGGGCAGGAGGAGAAGCGGGTGACAGAGGATGAGACCGTTAGATAGCATCACTGATTCAATGGCCATGAGTTTGAGCAAACTCCAGGAGATAGTGAAGGACGAGGAAGCTTGGTGTGCTACAGTCCATGGGGTTGCAAAGAGTTGGACACCACCGAGCAACTGAACAGTGAGTTTTAGTATATCCATAGAGTTACATTGATCACCATAATCTAATTTTAGGACATTTTCATCACGCTGGAAAGAAATCCTGTACGAGAGTTAGGGTTAAGGTCCCCCAGTCTCACCCCCTGCCCTAGCAATTACTGTTTTTTGTCTCTTTAGATTTCCTATCCTGGACACTTCATAGAAATGGAATCGTACAACAGGTGTCCTGTGTCTGACTTCACTCACTTAGCATAATGTTGTAACGGTTCTTCCATGTCGTAGCATCTATCTGTACTTCGTTATTTTTATGGCTGGATAATATTCCATTGTCTAGAGAGACCACATTTTGTTTATCCAGTCATCTGTGGATGGACGTTTGGGTTGTTTCCACCTTTTGGCAGTTGTGAATACTGCTTCTGTGAGGACCCTTGTACAGGTTTTTGCATGGACTTGTTTTCATTTCTCCTGGGTACAGACCCAGGAGCGGAATTGCTGGGCCCTGTGGAAACTCTGGTTTAACATCCTTGGTGGCTCGGATGGTAAAGAGTCTGCCTGCAATGCAGGAGACCTGGGTTCGATTCCTGGGTTGGGAAGATCCCCTGGAGAAAGGAATGGCAGCCCACTCCAGTATTCTTGCCTGGAGAATCCCATGGACAGAGGAGCCTGGTGGGCTGTGGTGCATGGGGTCACAAAGAGTCAGACAAGACTGAATGACTAACACTTTCACTTTCACGTGGAAACTCTGCATTTAACCATTTTAAGGAGCTGCCAGACTGATTATCGTGGCAGCTGCACCCTTTTACATCCCCACCAGCAGTGGGTAGTGGGGATCTGAGGCAGGGAAGCAGGGGGGTCAGCTGGCAGGAAGCTGCCATGATAAGATGCCCCTTCGCCACAGGCTGAACTCGAGAATGTGTCCGGAGCCCTGAGTGAGGCCGAGTCCAGAGCCATCAGGCTGAGCAAGGAGCTGACCAGCATGGAGGCCCAGCTCCACGATGCCCAGGTGACTCCAGCTCCCATCTCACCACCCGCTCCCTAACCCAGACCGTGCCTCCCACCCTCCTGCCCACTAAACATCATCCTCCCGTCCACTTGCAGGAGCTGCTGCAGGAGGAGACCAGGGCGAAGCTGGCCCTGGGGTCCCGGGCGCGAGCCCTGGAGGCGGAGGCAGCCGGGCTGCGGGAGCAGCTGGACGAGGAAGCCGCCGCCAGGGAGCGGGCGGGCCGCGAGCTGCAGGCCGCCCAGGCCCAGGTGAACAGCCCTGCAGGGAGATCCCCCACCCGGCTCCTCCTGGGTTCCATGGCTCATGGGGTGACCCCACAGGCCAGCACGTCACAAGACAGACCACTGCAAGCCAGACTCCCCTTCTCTCTGTCCCCACAGCCCCAGCCCTGTGCAAACTTCATCCTCTGTCACCTGGGTCCTCCTCTCAGCCTACCTTCAAACCTCCCTGCCTCTAGTCTCTCCCCTTCCGGCTCATCCTTCATGTGGTCTTTCTAATCCCCAAGCTGGTGCTGCCCTTTCTTTGCTCACAGACCTTCCAGGGCTTTCTAGCTACCCGCCCTGGACAAAACCCATGCCTCTCAGCAGGTTGTCAGAGAACTTGCATTCTCTGGGCCTTCTTTCACCATTAGCTGTATTCATCTCTCATCTCTCTTTCCTCACTTCATGTAGGAAAACGCTTTTCATTTTTTAGGACTTAGCATCCACCTCTCCTGTTCTGAGAAATTACTACCCCTCTCTGAGCTCCCTTAACCCTTCTTTCTCCTTTCTCCCTACTCCAGTTACCCTGACTGGCTAGAACTGTCATTGCCCATGAGTCCCCCCGCTAGACTGAAAGCTCCTTGAAGGTGGGACCCCATCAGAGTTAGATCTGGGTCCCCAGCCTAAGCCAGCATAGTGCCTGATGTATGGGATGCCTTGAGAAATGCCTGTTGAATGAATGATGAATGTATGCCTGTGAATATCCTTCTTTAACTGGAAAACTCCTATGCCTACTTCAAGATCCGTCACAAATGCTCCATCCTCCAGGAAGTCTCTTGATTGTTCTCAATAGATTTTTGAACCCATCTGGTGGACTCCTGTGGCTTCCCTATTTCTACCTTAGCCTCTATCATCCTGGTTGTGACACTCAGTCTTCTCCATCAGACTGGGGGTTCCCCAGGGCAGAACCCAGGTCTGATTCATCTTCTGGGTCCTGTGGGAACCATTTGAACGTCCTGGAGGAGCTGGGGCTCTGAGAACTCACAACCGCACCCCTACTCTTCAGGCAGAAGTGCCCAACGGAGTGAATCATTTCCCTCTTTGGGCCTCAGTCTCCTCATCTGGGAAATGGGGCACCCCCACCAACTCACACCTGGGTGGCCGACACGGGTGCCACCTTCCCTCTCTCTCCTCACCCCCAACCCCAGCTCTCAGAGTGGCGGCGGCGCCAGGAAGAGGAGGCAGGGGCCCTGGAGGCAGGGGAGGAGGCTCGGCGCCGGGCGGCCCGAGAGGCTGAGGCCCTGAACCAGCGCCTGGCAGAAAAGGCAGAAGTGGTGGAGCGGCTGGAGCGGGGCCGCCGGCGGCTGCAGCAGGAGCTGGACGATGCCACAGTGGACCTGGAGCAGCAGCGGCAGCTCGTGAGCGCACTGGAGAAGAAGCAGCGCAAGTTCGACCAGGTGAGGCACCTTGGGTTAGCCACCTGGGGAACTGGGATGCTCACCCATGCTGCCCGTCACGGTCATTGCGAGCGATCAGTAACAGGTGACGTCACAGCTCAGCTGTGAACCTGCGAGGACCTTCGGGCAAGATGCCTCTTCCCTCTGAGCCCCTGTAGGATAGAACGCCCATTGATCCCGGCTTATATCTCCTGCCCCCAAATAATTACTGCTGGTACCCACTGTTACTCCCAAAGGTGTCCTGCAGATACACCCGAGGGTACTTAGGAAGGCAATATGAAATAACACATCTTGCTTCTCCTGCTGACTCAAACTGTGGACCTCAGGCAAACTGCTTGTCCCATTTCAGCTTCAGTTTGCTCATCTAGAAAATGGGGATAAGGGAATTCCCTGGCAGTCCAGGATTAGGACTCCATGCTCTCACTACGTTGTTGTTGTTCAGTCACTAAGTCGCGTCCGACTCTTTGCGACCCCATGAACTGCATCGCTCCAGTGTGATCCCTGGTTGGGGAACTAAGATTCCACAGGCTGTGCTGTATAGTCAAAAAAAAAAAAAAAGAAGAAGAAAGAAAAAATTGAAAGTGGGGATAATACTAAGCATCTGACAATGTAAGAATGGAATAAAATAAACCCCAGAGCGTTAAGATCAGGCAACCCTGAGGTTCACATCCCAGTTGGGGCCCTTTCTGGCTGTGTGGCTTGGGCAAATCGCGCAATCTCTCTGCCTCATTTTCTTCATCTGGAAAATGGGAGAGTCCTTATTTTTGCCTTCATTTCTGAAAGGAATTTTCACTGGCTGTTGAATTCCAGGTTTTATTCTTTCCACACTGGGAAGAGATCATTCCATGTTCTGGGGCATCCACTGTTTCATATTTAAAGTTAACAATCCATCTAAGTCATGGTTTCCCTGTAGGTAATGTGATGTGGTTTTCTCGCTGGTTCAGACTGTTTTCTCTTTATCTTTGCTTCTTAGCAGTTTGACTGTGATATCCAGCTGTGGGGTTTTGTGTTTATTCTACTTCAGTTTGCCAAGCTTCCAACAGCTTTGGGTTAGTGTTCTTGATCAGGTGTGGAAATCTTCAGCCATTATTTGTTCAAATATTTTTCTGCCCCATTCTCTTTCTTCCCTCCTCAAACTCCAAATACATGTATGTTCGATTGCTTAATACTATTTCATAGATCATTGAAAAAATTTTTAAAGAATTAATTTGTGTTTTTTATATATATATATATATATAGAGAGAGAGATAGTTAAAGCAGGAGATGGCAAGAGTGAACATTGACATCATAGGAATCAGTGAGCTAAAATGGACAGGAATGGGTGAATTTAATTCAGATGTCCATTATATCTACTATTGTGGGCAAGAATCCCTTGGAAGAAATGGAGTAGCCCTCGTAGTCAACAAAAGAGTCTGAAATGCAGTACTTGAATGTGACCTTAAAAATGACCCAATGATCTCAGTTCATTTCCAAGGCAAACCATTCAACATCATAGTAATCCAAATCTATGCCCCAACTACTGGATGCCAAAGAAACTGAAGTTGACCAGTTCTATGAAGACCTATAAGGCCTTCTAGAACTAACAGCAAAAAAAAAAAAAAAAATGTCCTTTTCATCATAGGGGATTGGGGTGCAAAAGTAGGAAGTTAAGAAATACGTGGAGTAACAGGCAAGTTTGGTCTTGGAGTACAAAATGAAGCAGGGCAAAGGCTAACAGAGTTTTGCCAAAACAAACTGGTCATAGCAAACAGTCTCTTCCAACAACATAAGAGCTGACTCATCGGAAAAGACCCAGATGCTGAGAAAGATTGAGGGCAGGAGGAGAAGGGGATGACAGAGGATGAGATGGTTGAATGTCATCACCAACTCGATGGATATGAGTTTGAGCAAACTCCAGGAGATGGTGAAGGACAGGGAAGCCTGGCATGCTGCCATCCGTGGGGTCGCAAAGAGTCAACACAACTTAGCCACTGAACAGCAACAAATATACATATACATATATATATATTTGCATGTCTTGTTTTATTGTTCATCAATTGCTATGTCATAAAAAAACAGTGAAGGTTTGAAGTAGATTTTAAATTTTTATGTATTTTTTTCCCTACTATGAGTGCAAGAGGAAAAGAAAACCCTTTCCTCTTTTGGGTATATAAAGTGAGGGGCTGATCAGTTTGATCCATTTAAGGTTTTTCCATTTTCTGGGTCAAAATTTCCTTTCATTTAATGTTTTTTTAGTTTATTTACACTGTTGCATTAGTTTCAGTTGTACAGCCAAGTGACTCATATATTTATGTATGATACATATATTCCTTTTCAGATTCTTTTACTTATAAGTTACTAGAAGATGTTGAGTAGAGTTTCCTGTGCTTTACAGCAGGCCCTTGTTAACTATCTGTTTTATATATAGTAGTGTATATAGTAGTGTATATAGTAGTGTATCTGTTAATCCTAGATTCCAAATCTATCCATCCCCCCTTTCCCCTTTGGTAACCACAAATGTGTTAGTTTGTTTTCTATATCCGTGAGTCTGTTTCTGTTTTGTGAATAAATGCATTTAATTACATCACTTTTTAAAAGATTCCACCTAGAGGTGCTATCATATGATGTTTGTCTTTCTCTGTCTGGTTTATTTCTCTCACTGTGACGATCTCTAGGTCCATCCATGTTGCTGTAAATGCCGTTATTTTGTTCTTTTTCATGGCTTAGTAATATTCCGTTGTATATATAGGCCACATCTTCTTTACCCATTCCTTCATCCATGGACATTTAGGTTGCTTCCATGTCTTGGCTATTGTAAATAGTGCTTCAGTGAACACTAGGGTGTATGTACCTTTTCGAATCAAAGTTTTCTATGCCCAGGAGTGGGATTGCTGCATCATATGGTAACTCTAGGACCTCCCAGGTGGCATAAGTGCTAAAGAACCTGCTTGCCAAAGCAGGAGACACTGAAGACTCGGGTTCCGTCCCAGGGTCAGGAAGATTCCCTGGAGCAGGGCATGGCAACCCACTCCAGTATTCTTGCCTGGAGAATCCTATGGACAGAGGAGCCTGGCGGGCTACAGTCCATGGGGTCACAAAGAGTCTGACAGGCTGAAGCGACAGAGCACTGTGGCACATGGTAACTCTATTTTTAGTTTTTAAAGGTACCTCCTCACTATTCTGCAGAGCGGCTGTACCAATTTACATTCCCATCACCAGAGTGATCCACTGAAGAGTGAGCTGGTCTGGGACCCAGTGGAAACTTTGATCCCTCTGCCTCCCTCTTGTGTCTCTGCCTCTGTCTGTCTGTCTCTCCGTCCTCGGCCCCTCTCTTGTCCCCATCCCCTTGTACACTCCTTTTAGCTAACCTGTCTCCTCCATCCCATCTCCCTCACCCCGGAAGCTCCTGGCGGAGGAGAAGGCGGCGGTCCTGCGGGCAGTGGAGGAGAGGGAGCGGGCGGAGGCCGAGGGCCGCGAGCGCGAGGCCCGGACGCTGTCCTTGACCCGGGCCCTGGAGGAGGAGCAGGAGGCGCGCGAGGAGCTCGAGCGGCAGAACCGCGCGCTGCGGGCCGAGCTGGAGGCGTTGCTGAGCAGCAAGGACGACGTCGGCAAGAGCGTGAGCGGCCCCGGGTCCCCGGGACACACAGACATACACACACACCACACACGTGGGCGACCACGCGCCCCACCCCCACCCCGTGACGCTAGGGCACACAAGCACATGTGTGCGCTCTCCCACACGGAGGGCGAAGGGAACCGGCGTCGGAGAGTCCCCGTGTTCACGCACACACCCGGAAGTGAGGAAAGCCAGGCTTCAAAAGGCAAGGGTTCATGGGCCCAGCACACGGGGAGAATCTTCCAGCAAACGTGTGCACACACTGAGCACGTGAGCTTCTTAGAAAACATCCATGTGCAGGTGCGTGTTCATGACATGTGAGTGGACTCTCCCGTCAAACACACTTGCTCACGTGTACACACTGGGAACGAGAGCCGCTCACGCCGTGTGTAGGCGACTCCGGACGAGAAGGAGCTAGCATGGACGTGTCACCTCGCTGCCTCCCCCTCGTCTACCAAAGCTCCCCTCCCCTCTAGCCCAGCATAGATCTCCGGGCCTGACCTCCCGCCTCCTCGGTGGTCCAGGTGCCCAGGGTTCACTCTCCTTCTGCCCCCGAACCTCCCAGGTGCATGAGCTGGAGCGAGCCCGCCGGGTGGCCGAACAGGCAGCAAGCGACCTGCGCACGCAGGTGACGGAGCTGGAAGACGAGCTGACGGCAGCCGAGGATGCCAAGCTGCGCCTGGAGGTGACCGTGCAGGCCCTGAAGGCGCAACACGAGCGGGACCTGCAGGGCCGCGACGAGGCGGGCGAGGAAAGGCGGCGGCAGCTGGCCAAGCAGGTATGGGCAGGGCGCCACCCAGCTCCACGTGCCCGGAAGTCTCACCCACCCACCTGCCACTCTGGGTTTCTACCCAAGTCCCACCTACTAGCCAGCCATCCTCCTGTTCCCCAACCCACCATTACCCGAGAACCCATACGCACAAGAACCCATTCTGACACCCGCCATCCACTAACCGGTCCACCCAACCACCATCCCACCTACTGAGCCAGCTGCCCAGCCGCCCGCACACAGCCTCCCTACCAGCCAAGACTTCTGCACAACCACCTCAGCATCCGACTTCTCTATCCACCCAATACTCACTCCAATCAACCTCCTCTCTCCAGCCCAACCGCCCCAGTATCTACCCACCTCCTCTGTACCCTCAACCAACCCGTATACCCATTTACCTACTCATTGACCAGCTTGTCTTCACCCCACTTCATCTGTGACCTTCCTTCCTTTTTCATTTATTTCTTCACCTGCTTCCTCATTCACTCCATATTTCTCTCTGCACGTTCATTCATTCATTCTTCATTCAGTGGAGGAATTTCCTGTGGTCTGCAGTGGGCAAGGCTTTTCACTCGGTGATGTGTGCTGAGCTTGGGAGGGGCAGGTCAGCCCTGAGTATCAGAAAGAGCCCTCTGGGGCCATGTGGGCAGCAGACTGGAGCAGGGGAGGCTGGAGTTGGGAAGCCCAGAGCAAGTGATGAAGTGATGATCCAAGGCTAGGATGGGGAGCAGTATCTGAGCGTTTCTTTTTAAATCTCCCTTGGCCCCACTGATCCAGCCATGGGTTCATGCACAATTTTGTCCTGAGGGCACCAAGGAGCCAGCCACAGGAGGCCATGAGCAGTGTTAGCTGTGAGTGTAGAAGGACCTTTCTAGAGCCTTCAGGAATGGGCTAGAGAGTAGTGGTGGGAGCAAAGAGGAGGCTTGGGCAAGAGGGAGGGATAAGGCCTGAGCCAGGGCTGTGGGGTTGGAGAGGATGGTTGGGTTTGTGGCGGAGAGAGGCAAGGGGCAGGAGGAGTGGGGCTGGAGACCTGGGCAGGGGCTGGAGGATAGACCTCTATGCCACTGGCATGGTGGGAGCCTGGCCTCCTGTCTCCTGAGCCTGTCCCTCCCGACCTCCTCTCTCCCAGCTGAGGGACGCAGAGGTGGAGCGTGATGAGGAACGCAAGCAGCGTGCTCTGGCCGTGGCCGCCCGCAAGAAGCTGGAGGCCGAGCTGGAGGAGCTGAAGGCTCAGACCACGGCGGCCGGGCAGGGCAAGGAGGAGGCGGTGAAGCAGCTTCGCAAGATGCAGGTAAGGGGTGGGGCTTAAGCCGCGGAAAGGGGTGGGGCTTAAGCCGCGGAAAGGGGAGGGCCTGGCCTTGCTCCCAGACCAGCTCGGACCCCGCCCTCTGGATCCCAAGAGCAGCACCCATGTTAGGCAACAGCTCTATCCCAGCCCCAAAGGCTCATTTGGTTCTTTTTTATATTTTTTAGTTCCTTTGCTTAAATTGCTTAGTCTTTGGGACTTCTTTGCGGCCCAGTGATGAAAACCCTGTGCCTCCACTGTAGAAGGCACAGGATTGATCCCTGCTCAGGGAACTAAAATCTCACATGCCTCTGGATAGGGACATAAATAAATAGTTGCCAGGTAGCAAAGTGGCCGAAAGTGTAAACGCCAGGGTCAGGCAGCCTGGATTCAGGTCATGACTGTGCCATTCACCACCCTGAGTGCTTTGCTGAACCTCTCTGTGCCTCAGTTTCTCCATCTGTAAACTGGGTAGGAAAATAGTCCCCACCAGCTGGAGTTGTGAGGCTTAAGGTTTTCAGTACGTGTACAGAATAGAGATTGGCCAAAGGTAAGTGATCAGTGTTTTCCAGCACTTTTTTGTGACCAAGCTGCTTGACTTGAAGATCTTAGTTCCCCCACCAGGGATCGAACTCGCGTCCCCTGCAGTGGAAGCGCGGGAGTCTTAACCGCTGAACCACCATGGAAGTCCCTCCCAACTCTATTACTCCAGAGTCCACATATTATCCCCACTTTACCCTTGCTTTATATGCTTTTTTTTAAAGAAGTGAGGCCCAGAGACGAGGGGAGAGCTGGCCCATGGTCAC
>SJYA01002418.1:1138327-1150579 GCA_006410615.1 Neotragus moschatus
CTCATTGACCAGCTTGTCTTCACCCCACTTCATCCGTGACCTTCCTTCCTTTTTCATTTATTTCTTCACCTGCTTCCTCATTCACTCCATATTTCTCTCTGCACGTTCATTCATTCATTCTTCATTCAGTGGAGGAATTTCCTGTGGTCTGCAGTGGGCAAGGCTTTTCACTCGGTGATGTGTGCTGAGCGTGGGAGGGGCAGGTCAGCCCTGAGTATCAGAAAGAGCCCTCTGGGGCCATGTGGGCAGCAGACTGGAGCAGGGGAGGCTGGAGTTGGGAAGCCCAGAGCAAGTGATAAAGTGATGATCCAAGGCTAGGATGGGGAGCAGTATCTGAGCGTTTCTTTTTAAATCTCCCTTGGCCCCACTGATCCAGCCATGGGTTCATGCACAATTTTGTCCTGAGGGCACCAAGGAGCCAGCCACAGGAGGCCATGAGCAGTGTTAGCTGTGAGTGTAGAAGGACCTTTCTAGAGCCTTCAGGAATGGGCTAGAGAGTAGTGGTGGGAGCAAAGAGGAGGCTTGGGCAAGAGGGAGGGATAAGGCCTGAGCCAGGGCTGTGGGGTTGGAGAGGATGGTTGGGTTTGTGGCGGAGAGAGGCAAGGGGCAGGAGGAGTGGGGCTGGAGACCTGGGCAGGGGCTGGAGGATAGACCTCTATGCCACTGGCATGGTGGGAGCCTGGCCTCCTATCTCCTGAGCCTGTCCCTCCCGACCTCCTCTCTCCCAGTTGAGGGACGCAGAGGTGGAGCGTGATGAGGAACGCAAGCAGCGTGCTCTGGCCGTGGCCGCCCGCAAGAAGCTGGAGGCCGAGCTGGAGGAGCTGAAGGCTCAGACCACGGCGGCCGGGCAGGGCAAGGAGGAGGCGGTGAAGCAGCTTCGCAAGATGCAGGTAAGGGGTGGGGCTTAAGCCGCGGAAAGGGGTGGGGCTTAAGCCGCGGAAAGGGGAGGGCCTGGCCTTGCTCCCAGACCAGCTCGGACCCCACCCTCTGGATCCCAAGAGCAGCACCCATGTTAGGCAACAGCTCTATCCCAGCCCCAAAGGCTCATTTGGTTCTTTTTTATATTTTTTAGTTCCTTTGCTTAAATTGCTTAGTCTTTGGGACTTCTTTGCGGCCCAGTGATGAAAACCCTGTGCTCCACTGTAGAAGGCACAGGATTGATCCCTGCTCAGGGAACTAAAATCTCACATGCCTCTGGATAGGGACATAAATAAATAGTTGCCAGGTAGCAAAGTGGCCGAAAGTGTAAACGCCAGGGTCAGGCAGCCTGGATTCAGGTCATGACTGTGCCATTCACCACCCTGAGTGCTTTGCTGAACCTCTCTGTGCCTCAGTTTCTCCATCTGTAAACTGGGTAGGAAAATAGTCCCCACCAGCTGGAGTTGTGAGGCTTAAGGTTTTCAGTACGTGTACAGAATAGAGATTGGCCAAAGGTAAGTGATCAGTGTTTTCCAGCACTTTTTTGTGACCAAGCTGCTTGACTTGAAGATCTTAGTTCCCCCACCAGGGATCGAACTCGCGTCCCCTGCAGTGGAAGCGCGGGAGTCTTAACCGCTGAACCACCATGGAAGTCCCTCCCAACTCTATTACTCCAGAGTCCACATATTATCCCCACTTTACCCTTGCTTTATATGCTTTTTTTTTTAAAGAAGTGAGGCCCAGAGACGAGGGGAGAGCTGGCCCATGGTCACATAGCCAGCGGCTGGGAGCAGAGTGCAGAAGCCCAAGTCCTCAGGACTCTGCTTGCTCACGGGGAGCCCCCACAGGGCTGACTGAGAGGGTAGCGGNCCTCCCAACTCTATTACTCCAGAGTCCACATATTATCCCCACTTTACCCTTGCTTTATATGCTTTTTTTTAAAGAAGTGAGGCCCAGAGACGAGGGGAGAGCTGGCCCATGGTCACGTAGCCAGCGGCTGGGAGCAGGGTGCAGAAGCCCAAGTCCTCAGGACTCTGCTTGCTCACGGGGAGCCCCCACAGGGCTGACTGCGAGGGTAGCAGGGCTGGGGGCATTCTCTGTGACCCGGCTGGGCCCACTCACTCGCTCCCTTGCGCCCAGGCCCAGATGAAGGAGCTGTGGCGGGAGGTGGAGGAGACGCGCAGTTCTCGAGAGGAGATCTTTGCCCAGAACCGGGAGAGTGAGAAGCGTCTCAAGGGGCTAGAGGCTGAAGTGCTGCGGCTGCAGGAGGTGATGCTGGGGTGGGCGGGGCTCAGGAGGGTGGGGTCCTGGTGGGCAGGGCCAGGAATGTCCCTGAGCCCCGCTAGGGTCCTGAACTGGAAAGCCCACAAGGTCGGTGTGGGATGGGCTAGAGTAGGGAGACTGGAGGCAGGGAGGCTGGAGAGGGACGATGAAGCGTGAGCCGGAATGCAGAAGAGGGAACAGAGAGCGTAAAGGAGCAAGATGGACAGGGCTTTGGGTGGTAAGGCGGCAGAGGAGGGGAGGAGAGGGGGTCTGGCCCAATGACTGAGGGAAACTGGAGGAGGAACTGGTCCGAAAAGGGATGCTGGGCTCAGTGAGAAGGCCGTGAGGTATTTGCCGCCATATCAAAAAAAAAAAAAAGAAGGCCGTGAGGGTGAGGGATCCGGGTAGGCGGGCAGCAAGAAGTAGACATGGATCAGGGGCTGCGGAGATGGATTTAGGAGACATCTGCCTATAGACTGAAGCTCATTCAAAGGTTATCCAGGGGCAGCATGTCCAAGTGCAGTGAAAAAAAGATCAAGAGACTTGAGGCGTGAGGGGTAGGGAGGCCAGTGCTCAGCCAGCCTCCCACCACCGCAGTTGACCACCTGCCTATTTTGCTCGTTGCAGGAACTGGCCGCTTCTGACCGCGCCCGGCGGCAGGCCCAGCAGGAGAGGGATGAGATGGCAGATGAGGTGGCCAACGGCAGCCTTAGCAAGTGAGTGGACCCTGGTAATATGGGGCAGGGCGCCCTCTTCTGGCCGTCCTGTCCTCACCTCCCGCGACCTGGCCCTGCCTGTTCTCCCTAGAGCTGCCATTCTGGATGAGAAACGTCAGCTGGAGGGGCGCCTGGGGCAAATGGAAGAGGAGCTAGAGGAGGAGCAAAGCAATGCCGAGCTGCTCAATGACCGCTACCGAAAGCTGCTCTTGCAGGTGAGCACAGCTGGATCACCCCCTGCCAGCCTGAGGCCCCACTGACCTAGGGCCGTAACACCTTCCGTCCTCTTTTTCAGTCCACATAGGAAAAGGGAATATTTGAGTTGGGTTTTGAAGGTTGAATAAGAGTTCTCTAGGTGAGGGAGGAATAGATGCATTCATTCTGTTGTGCTTCTGAGGCTTCTCGAAGGCTGGATCCAGGGAGCATGATGCTGGTAATATAGTTTTCATTCCAAGGCCTCTTCTCCTGGCTTGCAAGTGGTGACTTATAGGTGGCCATCATCTCATCTGGCAGTCACTGGGCTCGACTTTCTGTGCACGTGGGGGGAGCAAGAAAGAGCAAGCTATCTGATATCTCCTTATAAGGGCACTAATGCCATCGTGGGGGCCCCACTCTCTTATCCTCNCCAAGGCCTCTTCTCCTGGCTTGCAAGTGGTGACTTATAGGTGGCCATCATCTCATCTGGCAGTCACTGGGCTCGACTTTCTGTGCACGTGGGGGGAGCAAGAAAGAGCAAGCTATCTGATATCTCCTTATAAGGGCACTAATGCCATCGTGGGGGCCCCACTCTCTTATCCTCATCTAGTCCTAATTACCTCCCAAAGGCCCCATTTCCAGATACACACTGGGGGTTAGGACTTCATATAAATTTGTGGGGCAACAAACATTCAGTCCATAATACACCAGTTCCCAGGAAGCTAGCCTGGTGACCTCAAAAGCATTTAGAAGCCAACCTGGAAAAGGTCCCAACTGGCCCCAAATGAAGCAGCTTGAGCTTCAACCAGGGTCATAATTACAACTGATTTAAATCCATCAAATCTGTTTAAACCCTCAAGTACATAATGACATTAAAAAAAAAAACAAACTAGTCACTGTATTAGCTGCCTGAGGCTGCTGCAACCAATTGCCACAAACTGGGTGGCTGAAAAAGACAGTAACTTGTTCTCTCACAGTTCTGGAGGCCAGAGGTCCAAAATCAAGGTGTCGTCAGGCTCGTCCTTTCTGAGGGAACGTCTCTTCCAGGCCTCTCTCCTGGTTGCTTGTCAGCAACCTGTGGCTCGTAGATCCATCAGCCCGGTCTCTGCCTCTGCCTCACATGACCTTCCCTGTGTCTTCTCTGTGTCTGTGCCTCCTTCCCTTTTTGCAAAGACACTAGTCGTATTGGATTTAGTGCGAGGCTGCTCAGTTGCTAAGTCACGTCTAACTCTGCGAAACCATGGACTTGAGCCTGCCAGCCTCCTCTGTCCACGGGATTCTCCAGGCAAGAACACTGGAGTGGGTTGCCATTTCCATCTCCGGGGGATCTTCCTGACCCAGGGTTCAAACCTGCATCTCCTGCATTGGCAAGTGGGTTCTTTACCACTGAGCGACGAGGGAAGCCCATCGGATTTAGGGCCCACCCCAATCCAGCATGGGCTTCCCAGGTGGCTCAGTGGTAAAGAACCCACTTGCCAATGCAGGGGACACAGGAAACTCTTGGTGGGCTATAGTCCATGGAGTCACAGAGTTGGACACAACTGAGCGACTAACACACTCCAGAAAGGACGGAGGAGAAAACTGTAGATTAAAAGAGACTTAAAAATCATGTACAGAAAAATTTTAATGGGCAGCATTCAACTATAGAATCTAGGGATGCATCTTTGAATAATAAAACTCAAAAGAAAAACAAAAAGCAAGGAAGTGATCACCCTAGGAGTCAGGAGGGGGGGAATTCCCTGGTGGTCCAGTGGTTAAAACTCTGCACTCCCAATGCAGGAGGCTCGGATCGAACCCCTGGTTGGGAAAATAAGATCCCACAAGCTGCATAGCACATCCAAAAGAAGAAAAATGTCAGGATGACATGTTGTTTGGGGTGAAAGGAAGAGGTTGTTAGTCGAGTGGATGCATGAAGTTCTGTTTTTTGACCTGGGCAGGGGTGACAATGATGTTTGCTTTTATTAACCTATACTGGAGTGGGTTGTCATTCCCTTGCCCAAGGGATCTTCCCAACCCAGGGATCAAACCTAGGCCTCCTTCATTGCAGGCAGATTCTTTACCATCTGAGCCACCAGGGAAGCCCAACCTATTAAGCCACATAGTTGATCTGTTTTTTGCTTTTTCTGTCTCACGGTTTTATTTTCCAATAAAAGGTTAAAAAAAATAGCATATGCTAATCACCAAGTCGGTCTCTTCCTGTGAGGGTGAAATGAAGTAAAGTATGAATCAGACTGCATCTGACTCATTTCCGTGTCCCCAGCATAGCATCTCACTCAGAGTACGAGATGAATAAATAAACAGGCACTATTATTAGGGGTGTGGTTACACATTAGCAATATAGTAGCTCCTGTTAATTGAGCCTGCACTTCTCGAAACGATCCTGTATATCATTCTATCAAAACCACCTGAGGTGCTTGTTGAAAATGTGGATTCATGGACCTCATTCCAGACTTGCTGAATGAGAATCTCTGGAGGGTGGGATCCTGTGGTCCTTTTTTTTTTTCTTTTTTTTCCCACAAGCTCTCTGGATGAGCCTGGTGCAAACAAAAATGTGATAACCCTTGGAATAGACTCATTCACAGTCAAAGATAGAATTGACAGCATTTAAACAAGCCTGTGATAGTTATCTGGACTGTTTATTTATTGGGCTGAGTTGTACAGCATGTGGAACCTCAGTTACCCAATCAGGGACCGAACCCGAGCCCCCTGCATTAGAAGCTCAGAATCCTAACCACTGGACCACCACTCTCCTCTTGTGGTCTTATTAAAATAGCAAAAACCTATCCCAAAGGTTAAAACCCAGAGCTGCAACCGCTGTTAGCTGATAAGCCAATCAAGGAAAAGTACATTTATTGAGTGTTTATTATGTGCCAGGCTCTGTGCTATGCACTTAACAAGCATCAACTCACTTAGCTATGGGAGGTTCTGGCATTCATCTCCCACCTTCCCTCTGAGACTCCACCATGACAGTCCTGCCTTCCCCACTGCTACAGGTAGAATCACTGACCACAGAACTGTCAGCTGAGCGCAGTTTCTCAGCTAAGGCAGAGAGTGGGCGGCAGCAGCTGGAGCGGCAGGTCCAGGAGCTCCGGGAACGCCTGGGTGAGGAAGACGCTGGGGCCCGAGCCCGCCAGAAGATGATCATCGCCGCCCTCGAGTCTAAGTTGGCCCAGGCTGAGGAGCAGCTGGAGCAGGAGAGCAGGTCAGTGGGAAGGGAGGGCACAGCTGGAGGGCAGCCCTCACATTCTGAGCAATGAGACAAAGGGGAGCTGTGTTACAAGCGCCTGGTTTAGAAACATCCAAAAGGCCTCATAACATTAATGGTGGATGGTTTCCTGTGTCATTTAGGATGCTCTGTGCTGCAAGTAAGTGCATTCCCACTATATAATTTAAACAGTAACTTAGCAGTTAGCTATAGCTGCATAACACGTGTTAGTCACTCAGTCATGTCCAACTCTTTGTGGCCCCATGAACTATAGCCCATCAGGCTTCTCTGCCCATGGAATTCTCCAAGCAGGAATACTGGAGTAGGCTGCCATTTCCTTCTCTAGGGGATCTTCCTGACCCAGGGATCGAACCTTGGNTGCATTCCCACTATATAATTTAAACAGTAACTTAGCAGTTAGCTATAGCTGCATAACACGTGTTAGTCACGCAGTTGTGTCCAACTCTTTGTGGCCCCATGAACTATAGCCCATCAGGCTTCTCTGCCCATGGAATTCTCCAATGGAGTAGGCTGCCATTTCCTTCTCTAGGGGATCTTCCTGACCCAGGGATCGAACCTTCGTCTCCTACGTTGTAGGCAGATTCTCTACTATCTGAGCCACAAAGGAAGCCCCGTATGCAGGGAAGCTGCCTAACAAACCACCTTAAAATTTCAGTGACTTAAAACAGCAATAATTTATTATTGTTCATGAGTCTTTGGAATGGCTGGTAGGTTCTGCTGATCTGGGTTTGGTGAGCCTCACTCACGCATCTTTGCTCAGCTGAAAGTCGGCTAGATGGATTTGCTGATCTTGGCTGGGCTCTCACATGTCTACAGCCTTGCCTGGGACAATCTGGCTAACTTGTCTCTGCTCTAGGTTGATCCAGGCTTGTTCATATGACAGAGTGAAGGTTCCAAGAGAGAAGGTTTCTTAGGGCCTAGACTTGGAACTGGTACAATGTCACTTCTGCCATATCCTGTCAAGCAACCCACGTGGCCAGCTCAGACATAAGAGAATATCCAGTCATGGTTGCCAAGCACCACCCATTGCTAGGGGCCCCATCACATGGACTTCACCCTAGTATGATGGTCCATGTAGGAGAGAATGGATGAGCATCAGGATAGGGAAATTCGGGAGACAGGAGATAAGGATGGTGCCAGGTGTCTGACCTGCAGATCTGGGTGGATCATGGGGAACTGGGAGGAGGAGCAGGTTTGGGAGAAGGCATTGAGCCCAGTGCAGGGTGTACAGGTCTAGTGGGCAGCCAAGGTTGGGGGCTGAACCAGGCTAGAGCTCAGGAGACAGATTTAGTGGACACCAGGCTGTTGATGGTTGTAGAAACCTGGGGCACAGCTGAGTGTGTCCAAAGAAAAGTGTGTGAGTGAGAAAGGAAGACAGCAGAGATGGCTAAGGATGGAGTCTTGGGCTCCCAGAGTGTTCTACAAACACAAAGAGCTTGAAAAGGAAATTGGGAGAAGAGAGGGAGAAAGAAAATTCCAGGCCAGGCAGAAGGGAGGTCAGGTGGAAGATGATAAGTCCTAAACCCCTGGGGGCTGGGGCTGTGAGGCTGAGGAGGGGCAGGGCAGAGTCTGGGGGTAGTGGGGCAAGGTTTGGGTACTGACAGGCTGGGGGTGGGGCAAAGGAGAGAAAATGGGTGAGGATGGTGCCTGGCGGTCTGATTTGGAGACTTGCGGTCAGTGGATCAGTTCCCTAAGAGGAGGAAGATTGGGAGAGGGGTGGAGGATACAGTAGAACATAAGAGACCTAGTGGGATGTGGAAAACTGGTGTAGTCATGGAGACACTTTTAGAAGCATCAAGCATCTTTGCTGAAGTTAAGGATTAAGTGCCCTGGTGGTAGCCAGGCCTCAGTAGACTGTGGGAGCCAGTCATGGGTGGGTGGGAAGGCCACTCCAAGAACAGGCAGCTGCTGGACGAGGCTTGGCAGGGATAGGCAACTCTTTTGATTCTCCCCTTCGTGCCTCTCCTCAGGGAGCGCATCCTCTCTGGCAAGCTGGTGCGGAGGGCTGAGAAGAGGCTTAAAGAAGTGGTGCTCCAGGTGGAGGAGGAGCGGAGGGTAGCTGACCAGCTCCGGGACCAGGTGAGCAGCTGACATCATGGAGAAGCAATGGGGGTGGGGACCACTGGCCGAGAAGTAGCACGTGACATCTCTAGAGGTAGTGAGCTCCCATCACAAGAGGTAATGTGTGAGTGCCGGACTAAAGCCGAGTGCAGATAACATCCTGGGCCTTGGTGCATCAGCGGAGAGCCTGAATCAGTGCCTTTGTGATCTGTAAATTCTGGAATCTAGGAAAAGCCCTGGTGGGGAGCTGAGACAGCTAATGAGAGGGAAGAAGTTAAATCCTACCTGGAGGCTAGGCCACAGCTTAAATAATAAAGTGGTATTTATTGAGAGCTTTCTTTAGCCAGTGCTAAAGACATAACATGTAGTAACACTTAAGTCTAATCAGAACTCATGAGGTAGGTACTATTATTTTCCCTCTTATTCATGTCAGAAAATGGAAGTAACTTGCTCACAATTATTTATTTAGTAAGAGATGGAGCCAGAGTTCAACCTTCAGCACTTTGGCTGCATATCTGTGCCCTTAATTATTTATTGATCAGTGAATGTGTCCCACATACTGTGCTCCCTACTTAAACAAGAAGACAGCATGCTTGCATTCTCTTATCAACTCCATTTCACAGGTGAGAAAATGGAAACTTTAGAAGGGGGTATAATCCAAAGTCACACAATTAATAAAGACAGTCTGGATCAGATCCTCCTAGACCCTCTTGCCAGCTTCCACCCCAGGCTCAAATGTGACTGACTGTGTTTGCTGTGCCCTTAAAAGCTCAGCTGTTTTATTCGCCAGTTGTTTCACAAAACAATTGTTGAGCACCTGCTCAACCTGTGTGCTAGGCACTGTGCAGAGCATTGGAGATATGGCTGTGAACGACACAGAGAATGTCCCTCCCCTTATGAAGTTCACATTTTCAACACAGGAAGAGGAAGACACCACCGTAAACCTATAAACAGGCAAAGATAATTATAGATTGTGAAAGGGGTTATGAAGAAAAAAGAGAATAAAGAGAGAGGGGAATACAGAGGACTGGAGAATCCTCCCTAGATTGGGAGGGAGGTGGTCCGGAAGACCTTTCTAAGGAAGTGACATTTGAATTGATACTGAAGGGTGAGAAAGAGCCAGAAAGAGGGAATAGCAGGTGCAAGGACCCTGGGCTATGGAAATCAGCTCAGTGAGTCCCAAGCAAAGAAGCAGAGCAGAATAACTTGAGAGAAGAATGGGGTTGGAGGCGTTGAGTGATATATGAGGTTAGAGAAGTTGGCGGGAGGCAGATTATGTGTGTCCTCTCTTTGGAGAGAAAGATGGCAGGGTCTGGGGGAGGGTCTCACTACGGATAGCCTGATCCATGTGTTTATGGGAAGACGACCATGCAAGAGCCTGGAACGCCAGGCTGAGGTGCTGGCTGGGACCTTGTCCCGGGGCACTGAAGAACCATGGGAGGACCTTGAGCAGGGCAGAGGCAGGGTCAGATCCGAGCATAGAGAGATTCCCTCTGAGGCCGAGTGGAGGTGGTCTCGCGTTTGAGCCTGACCTGGAGGCTGGTGAGAGGATCTAGGAGAGCAGAACAAAAGTGTGAACAGAAGGCAGGGCATGTGACAGTCAGGATAGAGGAGGGATGGAGATGTGAGGAGCTCTGGGTGAGAGCCGCACCCAGAGACATGACCTGACTCCCCGGCTCCCGCGAAAGCTGGAGAAGGGCAACCTTCGAGTGAAGCAGCTGAAGCGGCAGCTGGAGGAAGCCGAGGAGGAGGCTTCCCGGGCCCAGGCGGTCCGCAGGAGACTGCAGCACGAGCTGGAGGATGTCACAGAGGCCTCCGAGTCCATGAACCGGGAGCTGAACACGCTGAGGAACCGGCTCCGGTAAGGCCACCCAGTGCTCGCGCAACTTCTCTGCATAAACCCCCAGCTCCCCCCGTCTTCGCTCTGTGCCCTCAACGCTCTGTGTCCCCTCCCCATTTTATTCTGTTTCTCCGTATCCCCCCCGCCTCTCACTTTTCTCTCTCGCCTCCTCGGGTAATTGCCTCTTGGTCTCTCCTCCTCTCCCCCCAGGCGCGGACCCCTCACCTTCACCACCCGCACTGTGCGCCAGGTCTTCCGGCTGGAGGAGGGCGTGGCGTCCGACGAGGAGGCGGCGGCGGAGGAGGCGGAGCCGGGGTCCAGGCCGCCCCCGGAGCCTGAAGCGTCCGCTGCAGCCCCACCGCAGTGACCCTACCCTGACCCCAGCCGCCGGGCCCTCCCTCCTTGGCCCGCTCCCGCCAGGTGTCTGTCCTGAGAACCGCCCTCTGGCTTCTTGCACTTTGGAAGTACTGCCTTCCGGCCTGACAGCACTTATCCAGCCCACTCCGGGGGTCCCGGGAGACTTCCCCGTGAACCCCTAAACAGAGGAGCGGGCAAGCAGTGATCTCGGACTGGGGCGATCTCACTTGGGAGAAATTCGGGTGTGGTCGGCAAGCTGGGTTCCCATCCAGTTCCAAATGCTTCCTTCGGTTATGAATGGTCTTTGTTGGGAAGGGAGTTTGGCTCTCCACGCCCCTTCCCCTCTCCCCACCGCCTCCCTCTTTCCCTCTCTCTGTCTCTCCACTTACCCAACGACCCCAGAACTTACGAGCAACAGCACCCTGAACTCCACGCGGCCCTCAGCCTTTGACCTTTGCAGAAGGGCAGGATAAGGGGACCTCACACATCCCCCCTCCCCTCAGGTTCCCTCTCCTTGCTCTTGTGTGATCACAGTTCAGCTGGAGTTTCCCATGGGGGCTGGAGGAGGCCCCATACCCTCCCAGCCTTCAAACTGTGGCAGAAATAAACTCCAACCCCGACTGGACCCTGAGGGCTATGTGTGTTCCTCCAGGGGTAGGGAGACAGGACGGGCAAGGGGCGGTGATGCATGGGGCTGGGGGGAGGGGGAGGGGCGTAGTTGGTTGGTTCTAATTTAGCAGGTCAGTGTCGGGGACCTCCCACTCACCCAGCATTTAATGTGGAAGAAATCATTCCCCTCTCATCCGGCCTCCCTCCGAGGTATCCCCTCCATTATACAGATGGGAAAACTGAGGCTCAGTGCTGCAGGGCCCCTGGCTTCACGCCTCCCAGTCAGCGAGTGGTAGGAGGGGGAGCTGCACTCTAGCTGGCTCTCAAGTCTTTGCAAAGCAACGACAGTAGTGACTGTTGAGCTGTTTGTTGAATACTATTTACTGAGCTGTGCTAAATTTGGGACATTAGTCTCAACCCGTAGATGCAGAGATTTCATTGTTTTCCAGCGTCTAGAACACTGCCTGGTGTAGTTAACCTTTTTATATTTGCTGAATGACTAGATCACCCCCTCCTTTTTCTATTGGTTAAATGAATAGAGCACCCCCTCCACTTTCTGAGTGGTGGAAACAAGCTCAGAGAGGTTGAGAGACTTGCCCAAGGACAAACAGCTACTAAGAAATAGAACCCAGTCTGGCTTCAGAGTGGGTAACCCCTGAGCCCACACTGGGGACCCAGGTCCATCCCTTTTCTGGAGACTAGAAACCCTCAACTATGAGCTCACATGACCTGGGTCATATGACTTTCCAATTAGGGCTATCAGTTCAATTCAGTTGCTTAGTCGTATCCGACTGTTGGGAACCCCATGGACTGCAGCATGCCAGGCCTCCCTGTCCATCACCAACTCCCGGAATTTACTCAAAATTTCTGTCCATTTAGCCCGTGATGCCATCCAACCATCTCATGGATCCCCATTTTTACCATCAGGGAAACAGGTAAACACTTGCTCCCTCCCAAATCACAAGGTGAGAGCCGGCGATGAGGGGCATGTCTGCACCCTCAAAGTGCATGCCCTTGCCATTTAATACGACCCCTGCTTTTGAAGACCCAGCCCTTAGGTCTGCCCC
>SJYA01002418.1:1156142-1214485 GCA_006410615.1 Neotragus moschatus
GGGAGGGGGGGTGGTGGGGGCGGGTCGGGCTTGCAATAGTTGGGCGAGCCAGGCTGCGGGGGCCGGGGAATGTGTTTGTTCTTCTTCTTGGGCAGCTTCTGTTTGGCCATGGCCAGCGAATAGTACATGCCGAAGTTGTTCACAATGACAGGCACCGGCATGGCGATGGTGAGCACCCCGGCCAGGGCACACAGCGCCCCGACCAGCATCCCCGACCACGTCTTGGGGTACATATCTCCGTAGCCCAGGGTTGTCATGGTGACCACGGCCCACCAGAAGCCGATGGGGATATTCTTGAAGTAGGTGTGGTTGGAGCCCAGGATGTCGTTGGGGTCGGCGCCAATGCGCTCAGCGTAGTAGATCATGGTGGCGAAAATGAGCACACCCAGGGCCAGGAAAATGATGAGCAGCAGGAACTCATTGGTGCTGGCGCGTAGCGTGTGGCCGAGCACGCGCAGTCCCACGAAATGCCGCGTGAGCTTGAAGATCCGCAGGATCCGGACGAAGCGGACGACCCGCAGGAAGCCCAGCACGTCTTTGGCGGCCTTGGAGCTGAGGCCTGAGAGCCCCACCTCCAGATAGAAGGGCAGGATGGCCACACAGTCAATGATATTGAGGCTGCTCTTGAGAAATTCCACCTTGTCTGGGCAGAAGGTGATGCGCATGAGAAACTCAAAGGTGAACCAGACCACGCACACGCCCTCCACGTAGGTCAAGAAGGGCTCCGTCTCCACCTCCACATTGGTGACATTCTCCGGCGGAGCCCCAGGGATCGGGGAGGCTTGCGTCACTGTCTTGTTACTGATGTGGATGAAGCCTTCATGGGTCTCCAGGCAGAAAGTGGTGATGGAGATGAGGATGAAGAAAAGGGAAGCGAAGGCCACATACTGTGGGGCAAGGTGGGAGAAAAAGCACAAAAGGTGACCCAGGCATCTGGTCAACCAACCATCTACCCAAGACCCTCCCAGTGGCCCCTTTCTCAGACCCAAACTCCAGGGGAATCTGGGTTTCCCAGCCCCAATGCGTCCATTGCTTCTTGCATCCTGTTCTCTCTAAAGCTTGCAAAACGATCAGAGGCAGCTCTCCCCCAGCTCCAAAGAGGAGCTGGCCCCAGCCGCAGCAGCAGATGGTCCACTTCTTTCCTGGAANTTCTCAGACCCAAACTCCAGGGGAATCTGGGTTTCCCAGCCCCAATGCGTCCATTGCTTCTTGCATCCTGTTCTCTCTAAAGCTTGCAAAACGATCAGAGGCAGCTCTCCCCCAGCTCCAAAGAGGAGCTGGCCCCAGCCGCAGCAGCAGATGGTCCACTTCTTTCCTGGAAACAGCAATTTCTGGCTCTGTGCTCTGTCTCCTAGACCACCCCCCCACCACCCTCCTGTTCCCTGTGTCGTATCTCAGGGGTCCCTGGCAGGGTCCAGTGATTCTGCTGGGGGATGGGGGAAGGGAGACTAAAATCATGCATCCTGTGTCTCAGAAGCTTTGGGGTTTGGCTTGGAGCTGGAGGGAAGGGGAGAAGGTGGGTGGGGAGGCAGAACCAGGAGGTGGTTAAGAGTAGGAAAGCCTAGGTTTGAATTCAGCTTTTTCTTTGCCTAATTGGGCAAGGAGATTAAGCCTTCTGAACCTCAAGTTTTGGTGTTTTATTTTTACAGGATTATTGTAAGGATTACATTAGATGAATATACAAAGGATTTGGCTCCAAAACCAGTGCTTGAGCTTTTGTTAGGGTATAGGGGCATCAGTTAAAGGGGGGCCAAGGTTGAGACCTCAGGTGCCAATGTTTAAGGACCATGATGCTCGAGAAAACAGGGGAGGCTAGGTGAGGCCCTCACCCAGAGAAAACAGCAAAGGGGTGGACCCACGGAGGAGAGGAGCAGTGTTAGGGCTCTGAAGAAAGAAGGAAGTGAAGGGTCAAGACTGAAAAAAAGGGAAGATGATAGGGGTGGGGTTTAAGGCTCTGGAAATGAAGGGAATGTCTGGGGCTTGGGCATAGAAGAAGGGGAGAGGGCAGGGCTAGGTCCAGGGAGAGGTGAGGGGACTGGTCAGAGGTTCAGAGGTATGGGGTGCCCGGATCATTTCAAGATGGGGAAGGATCTATGTCCTGAGAGCACAATGGTGTGGGTTTTGATGAAGGCCTTGAGGACTGAAGGCAGGGTCAAGATCTTGAAGGCCTCTAGGAATTGTAGTTGGCTTTATCAAATATGTAGAAGAGAGGTCAAAGCAGTAGGGTTAGTCCTGAGAGAAGGGGATGGGCGCTGAGGCAGAGGGAGCTTTAATCAGATGGGTAGAAGACAGAGAGACGGGGCTGCAGAGAAGAGAGGAGAGCCAATGTTAGGCTACAGAAATGACCCTAGACCTTGGGGTAGACTGTTGGGAGGGAGGGTCAGTGCTGGCCCTCTGCCCCACCCCCCTCTTCGTTTCTCCGCAGTGGTTTAAGAGGCCAGAGGCCAGCGCAGAGCGCATGCCCAGTACCCGCCCCCCCCCCCGCACCCCACTCGGAACCGGGTGCACCGCGCAGGCTGCGGCACCGCAGTGGGGGTGGGCCGGCCGGGCCAGGGGGAGGGGCGCGCAGTGGCCAGCACCACGGACAGCTCCCCCGCCGCAGTGCGCAGCCGCAGGGCCTGGAAGCAGTCTTAACCCCTACCCCGCCGGAGCGGAGCTGGAGGTGCGCAGCCGCGGTGCCGCTTCACAGAGGGAGGCCACAGGCCAGGAGCTTGAGTAACTCCTTCCCTCCCAGGACGCAGAAAGAAAGGTGGGCACCCGCCGCAGTGCGCAGCTGGACAGCGTCAGGATTGGTTTACCCCCTTGTTCCAAGATGGTTCAAAAGCAGAAGGGGTAGGAGGGCATGGAGTCCCTGTAAGAAGGAAAGGGGAGACTACGGAGAGGGGAGCGAGAGGAGAGGAAACCGGACCCTCCACTTTGCTCTGGGTTCAGCTCTCGACTCTCAAACTTTCACTTGAAGGCTAGAAAGTACTTGACACTACATAGACACTCAAAACACAGCTATAAAGTAAATAAATGTCCTCCGGAGCTGTCCTGAACCCCTAGCTTCACCTCAGGACCCTTCAATGGGGTCACAAGAGGGAAGGGCGCCCCAGGCCATGGAGGAAGTGTGACTCTCAGAGGCCTGAGGGGGCATCTAGGGCCACGTCCCTTCTGCACCTCCTCTCCCCCACCTCCCCCCACCCCAAACCCAAATCCTGCCAACTCAGCGCTTCCCGGGGACCAAACTTTATGCAGTGCCTCCGGGCCCCCCTCCCTCCTACTCCCTCCCCCGGCGCGATTGCGGCACTGCGGCTCCGCGTCCTTCCCGGCCCAGGACGCGGCACGGTGGGGGGAGGGCGCCGGACGGCTCCTCCAGGTGTTTGGGTCCCCGGGAGGCTAGGAGGAGGGCTGGAGTCTCTCCTCTTTCCCTCCTTTCTCTAATTCCCCCTATCTTGAACTGTCCTCTCTCCATCAACACAGGGAGGAAGTTGGGCGGAGGAAGAGGTTCAAGAGAGAACTAAGGGGGAGGGTAGCTATTTAGCCAAAGAAGTTACAGATTTTTGAGGAAAGTTTTTTAGCGGGGAGATGAAGTGATCTTTGGGGGAAGTCTAGAATTTTGAGGGCGATAAGGCGGGATAGAGGATAAGGCTGGAGTGTGGGCTCTTTTGTTCACTTTGCAGGGAGCGGGGTCAAGAAGGGCTGAGGAGCCCAGTTCTAGGCTTCAAACTGGGTAGTGGGGGGCGGAGGTTGTTGAGAATGATGAAGCGAGGAGGGATTGGAGCCGGGGATGGGGGGACAGGCGGAAAGAAACCAAGAAAGAACTGGGAGCTATTTTGAGAAAGAAGTTTTGGGTCTGAAAAACTTGAGGGTCCCAAGGATTGAGGTTAGGTAAAAGTTCTGGAGCAGGAAGGAAAGTCATTTACTGATTAGGAAAAAGGCTAGGAAGCTGAGGATGGGGCTAGGGGTGGGGTTGTCCAAGAGATAGAGAGGGCTATGCAGTTTAAACAATAGAATGGAGAAGCTGGGAGAATCTGTGGATGAGGCAGAAGCGATTCTAGAGGGCATATGGGAAGTTCTGAAGATGAAAGACATTCTGGGGGCTCGAGACTCTTCTGGAGACGTTGAGGAGGAGTGTGAAAGCTTTGGGGGAAGTCTGGAGCTGTACTGAGAAACCCTCAGGAGAGGAGTTGGTGTGAAGGATGCAAGAAGGGATGTGAAACACAGAGGTGGCAGCAGGGTTCCAGGAGAGAAGATGCCCCAAGACTCAGCGTTGCAGCGAGGGTGAGGGGGGAGTGTCCTAGCAGGAGCAAGTGGTTTGGAGGTTCAGAGGGGTCTGAGGACTCTGAGAGTGGGGTGGGAACTATTCTGAGACTTAAAGGGCAAAAGAAACAGGAGGGCTCAAAGATAACCAGGAGACGCAAACTTGGAAAGAGGGAGGGGATTTGGAGACGGGCAGAGGGAGAATGAGAGAGGTGCTGGAAGAGCCTGCAGGACTGAAGGTTGGAGAACTGAAGAGCAGACTTCATGGGGTCTGTAGGGGATGGAGACAGTGTTCATAAGCCCTGGGACATTTTGAGGGTGAAGAAGCGATGTCTTCTGAGGATTTAGGGAGGTCCAAGAAACTGAAGGCTGGGGGAGAGTCCACTGAGAGTCTGAAAGGTGCCCAGAGAGGTGAGAAGAGGTGAAAAGAGGCTGGGAAGACTCTGAGGGTTGAGGAAAGGTCTTTTGAAAGCTCTCTAGCGGGGTCCAGGAAAGGCGGGGGTGGGGCTGTTCAGGTAGGTTGTTTAGGATATTGGCCCATCGGAGAAGTTTCTAAGGGTCTAAGGTGGACTAGAGAAGCAAGGTGGGGTTGAAAGGGGTCTAGAGGACTCTGAAGGTTGGAGAAACATCTTCTGAGGATCTGGGGATGGCCAAGAGAGGGGGTTGTGTTCAGAGGGGTACAGGAGACCCAGGAATGGGGTAAGAGGCTTCTAAGAAACTGGGAGGCTGAGAGACCAGGAGGGTCTGAGAGGGGCCAGGGGCTGAGAGCGAGGATGGGGAGCTTCCTGAGGGTCTGGGAGCTCCAGGAGAGGGGAAGGGGATGGGGGCTCTGAGAGAGCGCTCACCCTGGCGGCCCGCGACGAGTAGGGGTCCTCGAAGAGCGCCCACACCCGGGGCTGCCAGCGGCGCCACCACGTGCCGCCCGCGCCGCCCGCGCCCCCTGGCGGGCCCCCGGCGCCGCCGCCTGCGTCCTGGAAGCAGAGGCGCTTGAGCTCGCCGCCGGCGCCGTCCAGGCCGCCGCCGCCCGCGCCCGCCTCGTCGTCCAGACCCGCGTCGTGGGCGCCCGCGGCGTTGGAAGCGTTGGCGGCGCCAGAAGGGTCGGGTGCCTCGAAGGAGTCGAGCGCTTCCTCGGCGTCCCGGTGCTGCCGGTAGGTCATCCAGCAGCAGGCCTCCACGTCGGTCTCGTCGATGCCCCAAAAGCCGAGCTCCTCCTCGAAGAGCGGCCCGCACACGTCGGCCGGGCAATGCAGCTTGCCCGTACGGTAGTAGTTGAGCACGTAGGCGAAGACACCCGGATGCCGGTCAAAGAAGAACTCATCCGCGCCCGGGTCGTAGTCGAAACGCGCCGCTGCCTCGGGCTCCGTCAGGCCGGCCAGCCGCGTCCCTGGCAGGGTGCGCAGCGTCGAGCGGTACGTCTCATGGCGCACGCCGCCCACGTTGATCACGATCTTGCCACTGTCGCCACCGCCGCCGCCGTGCCGCCCCATGGCCGCCGCCGGCAGCCCGGGGCATGGCTCGGCGCGCCTGCCTCCGGGCCCGCGGGGTGCCGGGGGGCCCGCCTGGGACGCGGTGGGGCCGGGCTGCGCAGGTTGCTGCTGCTGCAGGAGCGGCAGTGGCGGCGGCGGCGAGGGTAGCGGTGGCGGGGACTCGGACGGCTGCGGCGGCGGCGCCGGCTGCTGTTTGCTAGCCCCCTGGCGCCCGCGGAAGGACGAGACGCAGACTGAGCTCAGCATTGGATGGGGGGCGGAGCGGCAGGGGCGGGGCGTTGTGGGGGCGGAGCCACAGGGGAGAGACAGATGTGACTGGGTGAGAGGAGGTGATGGAGGNGCCTGCCTTCCTCCTAGGAGCCAGAGCTTCGCCCTGCCCACCACTAGATATGTTTCTGTGCCGCATACTTGGACCTAGTGACGTCTCACTCCCAGCCCCACCCTTCCAAACGCGCCACTCTGACGTCATTGCCACTTACCTGGATGACGTAGTCCTGGGCCGTGAGGTTAAACCAGACCCCCCCAAGAAGGAAGGAGACTGGGGGAAGCGTTGGGATTTTCGAACATTCGATGTAGTACTGAGGAAAAAGAGGAACAAGTCCGAGATGAGGGATTCCTTCTCGGCTCAATTTTTTTCTGTGACTCCCCAGTGCAGCAGGGTCATGTCCATTTTGGGCAACTAGGTGTTAAAGACCTTGTGTGGTCAAGATCTCCTGTCTTCTGTAGCCTTACTGGCTCTTCCTCACTCCTGTATAATTGTTGCCACTTATCCTAGGCTCCCATTTGATCAGGTCCTCTTTACCTCTAATTGAAAATCAAAAGCTGGTGGCCCACGGGCCATATTGGGCCTGCAGGTATATGTAACTAGTCTTATACTCATTATGTTCACTCACTCTCATCCAGTAAACCTGGATCACCATTTTCTCCTATGCACTGTGACACTCAGGATAGACTCTATGAAGGTGTCTTTGCTTCCTCCCACTACCCCCCAATCTCTCACTCACAAGGTCCAGTGCTTTCTGCCCTGGGATGCCCTCCTACCCATCTGATTCCCACTCTCAGGCCATAGCATCCTGTACAGTGACCACTGTTAAATCCCTGTGAGTCTCCCCAGCCCATGTGCACCAGACACCAGGTCCTCACCTTCCCCATCAGCAGGGGGACTGCCCCAATGGCTTTCTGCAGGGCCCGGATCTCCTCAGTGGGTCCTGTGATGAGAGACGTGCCTGTGTCCAAAATGGCAGCACAGCCCCGGGCACAGAGAGTCAGCCCTGTGCCCACCTGAACACTGTGAGGCAGAAGAGAGCAGTCATTAGAGCCAGCATCCTAGAAGTCAAGACACCCAGCCCTCTCCTCCCTCAGACCTAGGAGTCCAGGCCCACAACCCCTTCTCCATCTGACCCAGGAATCTGGATCCCCAACTCCCTTTTCCCCAGGACACTGGAATTTAGGCTCTAGCCTACTCCTCCCAGACCTAGGAGGCCAGGTTCCTCACCGCTCCATGTGGATCTGCCAAAAAGCGGCGATTGTGACTGGCACAAAGGTGAGAGGTGGGATGTAGTGTGCTGGGTCTGAGCCACCCAGGACCAGCTCTCCTCCGTCAGCTGCCTCAGGGTTCCTGCAGAGGCAGACAGCTGTAGGTGTCAGGGAATTTCTCCTGTCAGCCCCAGGAATGGCCAAGGGAGGGACTTCCTGCCAAAGCGGTGGTATCTGGGTTCTAGGTGGGATAGAGGGATGCAGGCAGGATCTCAATGTGGGTACTGGAAGCAAGGCAAGAAATGAAGAGAAATGGGGATTTTCTTGGGGGAGGTTAGGATTTCAGGGTCTTGGGGGCTTCTTGCAGTGGGCATGGGGCTTCTTGACTTGCCCATAGAAAGAAGGACTTTGGGGGGAGTAGAGCATCAAGATTTCTGAATTGGCTCTGGGTGGCATGATTGAGAGGAGTGTGGCACCCCAGGTGGATGGTGAGACTTTCTGAATTGCGTGTCTAGACATTCAGTGGAATTAGACTTCAGTTGGCTGAGAGTGATGGGAACGGTGGTTGAGGGTGGGGACTTCCCAGAAGTGTGGAAGGACAGGATCTACTAAGTGTTAGGTGGACGAATTCTCTGGCAGTCCAGTGGTTAGGACACCGTGCGTCCCCTGCAAGGGTCACCAGTCCGATCCCTATTTGGAGAACTATGCTGACCTGGCAAAAAGAAGAAAAGTGGATGGGACTTCCTGAGTTCGACATCCAGATAACTAAAAGACGTAGAATTTCCTCCCTGCAGACTTCCTAAATGACAGCAGGGGCTTTTGAGTGTAAAGTTTAAGCTTCCTAAAAGGTAGATGGGACTTCTTAGGTTAAAGGGGGGCAATTCCTGACTTCTGATGTGTGTTCCCAAATGGAATTGGGATTTCTTTATGCTGAAGATGAGGTTCTTAAGTTCAGTATTTGATGGGGTAGGGCATGGAATTTCCTGGTTTGAGTTTTGAAACGTGGAGCATTTTAAATGATGGTGAGTTTCTTTAATAGGTCTCAAGGTGTTGCTTAGCCAGTGGAACTTCTGAATAGGGTTCAGGTGTTTCTCCTATTGGGACACTGACTTCCTGAATGGAGGGAGGAACTTCCTGAAGGAGGGCAGAACTTCCTTCTTGGGACTAGAACTTAAGCGGAAGGTAGACCCTCACCAGTTACCTGTTGAGGTAGAAGGAGAAGACAGGCTTATCCAGTAGGCCCTGGTCCACCAGTCTGTCCAGCGGGGGCCGAACTCCTCCGACGGCCAGAACGGGAAAACCGAGGCCCAGTATCCCATCAAAGTGAGCAAGAGTGAAGACCAGGCTGGGCTCCCACAGAGCCTCCCCAAAAGTCACTGTTGCACCTGTGATTCCCCCAATCTGGGGTAGATTCAAAAGGAGTGAGTTACTTCCAGGAGGACGTTACATACATAACTCTCAGGGCATGAATCCCAGATCGGTCCTCAAAACCCCCTAGAGCTGTGAACACCTCCAACTGCCTGGGAAGCTCTGCCTGGCAAAGGCCCACCCCTGCCTAGGAGGCCCCGCCCCACCCTCCTTCCTCCAGGAAGCCCCGCCTCCTACTACCGAAGCCGCGTCTGCCAGTTTACCCAGGAGGACCCGCCTCTCCAAAACCCTCCCTAAGCCAGATAATGTTAGAAATGGGCTGCTTCTAGGCTCCCGCCTTCCCAGGAACAAGGTCACGCACAGTCAGCTTGTCCTCACTCAGGATGCCGGCTAGGCGCCCGGTTCCATATTGAATGGCAAACTTGGTCCCATTGGACCGGAAGGAGCTGGAGGCTTTGGGGTTGAAGCGGTGGTGGAGCCCTAGGTTAGAGGGTCAGGGAGATGTCACTGGGGAAGAGAGGTCTTCCCGGTGCCTCCTGCCCCTTTGGCCAACTCACCTGTGAGGGTGTGTCGGAAGAGAACAGGTCTTCAAAAACCCTGGGAAGACCAGGCCCCGCCCCCCTTCTCCCTTTACCCGAGTTCAACCTTAATTTCCCCAGTGAAAGCTCACAGCAGGGTAGACTGAAGAAGTGGCATCTCACAGACGGAACCCAGAGGTTGGAGGAGCCAGTGTCAAAGACGACAGAGAAGTTTTGTGGGGGGGTCCCCAGCCCAATTTCCCCATAATACTGGGCCTGATGGCAAAACAGGAGAGATTGTGGATGTAGAGCTTGACTTGAGGGCAGGAAGGGTGGGGTGGGGGCTGGGGGAGGTGGGGGACGGGTGTTTGGCAGCCTATGTAGGGCTGTGACTTACGTTCAGGTAATTGGAGAGAGGCACAAAGAGGGACTTGTTCCCAGGGGATGGAGCCCCCAAACTGGGGGGCTCCACTAGCTTCTCCCATCCCCTCAGTGGGTTCAGGGACTTGAATCCAGTGTTGACTCTTCGAAGTGGGATCCTGTGGGGGAAGAGATGCCAACAGTTAAGGAGTTACCCTTTCTAGAGATCCTCCATAACAGACTGTGCCAAAGAGGATATGATGACAATGTAAACATTTCCATGGTCACTACCCGTTTGGTTCAGTCACTCAGTCACATCCGACCTTTTGCAACTCCATGGGCTGCAGCAAACCAGGCTTCCCTGTCCAACACCAACTCCTGGAGCTTGCTCAAACTCATGTCCATCGAGTCGGTGATGCCTTCCAACCACCTTAAACTCTGTTGTCCCCTTCTCCAGACTTCAACCTTTCCCAGCATCAGGGTCACTGCTAGGAGCCCTACAAAAGCTACCTTCCAGAAAATCCCCACCAAACACCTACCAAACCACAATGACAGATTCTCCCTGAAGACTCTCCCAAGAGCACACCATCCCAAACAGACTCTCCCCAAAATGTTTCAATAAAAGACATTCCAAATAATGTAAAATAAGCCATTCCAGAATGGACGTACATGAAGGGCAGGGTGGGGGGATGGATTGAGAGTTTGGGATTTGCAGATGCAAGCTATCAATATTTTTAATATTTATTTATTTGGCTGTGTCAGGTGTTAGTTACTGCACGTGGGAGAGTGGCCTTTGTTGCAGCATCTTTTAATTGTGACATGTTTTAATTGCAGCATGCAAACTCTTCGTTGTGGCATGAGGGATCTAGTTCTCTGACCAGGGATCAAACCTGTGCCCCCTACATTGGGAGCCTGGAGTCTTAGCCATTGGATCACCAGGAAAGTCTCGGAAACTATCAATATTATATATATATAGAATGGATAAACAGCAAGTTCCTACTGTATAGCCCAGGGAACTATAGTCAATATCATGTAATAAACCATAATGGAAAAGAATAGGAAAAAGAATGTATATAGAACTTCCTTGGTGGCACAGTGAATAGGACTCTGCCAGCCAGTGCAGGGGACATGGGTTCCATCCCACATCCAGGAAGATTCCATGCACCACGAAACACCTAAGCCCATGCGCCATAACTACCGAAGCCCACAAGCCTAGAGCCCGTGCTCCCCAACAAGAGAAGTAACTGCAAGGAGAAGCCCTCACACCACAACGAAGAATAGCCCCCACTCGCCGCAACTGGAGAAAACCTGTGCAAAGCAATGGAGTCCCAGCAAGCCAGTGTTTGAGACTCTGAGCTTCCCACTGCAAGGGGCGCGGGTTCCAACCCTGGTCAGGGAACTAAGATCCCATGTCTCAACCGAGAGTTACTATGCGACAACTAATAGATCCCACATGTCGCAGAGAAGATCTTGTATGCCACAACTAAGACCTGGTGCAGCCAAATAAGTACATATTCAAAAGTGGAATTGGAGAAGGCGATGGCAGCCCACTCCGGTACTCCTGCCCAGAGGATCCCATGGACGGAGGAGCCTGGTGGGCTGCAGTCCATGGGGGCACCAGGAGTTGGACATGACTGAGCCACTTTACTTTCACTTTTCACTCTCAAGCATTGGAGAAGGAAATGGCAAGCCACTCCAGTGTTCTTGCCTGGAGAATCCCAGGGACAGAGGGGCCTGGTGGGCTGCTGTCTATGGGGTCGCACAGGGTCGGACACGACTGAAGTGACTTAGCAGCAGCAGAGGCAAAAGTGAAATAAATTTTAGAACTGCTACTTTCTGATTGAGTAGGTGTCTAGGACGGAGCCCAAAGATTTGCATTTCTACCAGGTTCCTGGGTCCTGTCCTNGGGCTGCTGTCTATGGGGTCGCACAGGGTCGGACACGACTGAAGTGACTTAGCAGCAGCAGAGGCAAAAGTGAAATAAATTTTAGAACTGCTACTTTCTGATTGAGTAGGTGTCTAGGACGGAGCCCAAAGATTTGCATTTCTACCAGGTTCCTGGGTCCTGTCCTGCTCATGCCAGTGTTGTTGGTCCTGAGTCAACACTCAGAGAGCCTCTTTGCATTAACTTGGGAAGTGGCGATGATCTCTTAGGTTGAAAAAGTAGGTTAGCAAACATCATGTGCAGTAATCTTTCTGTACCTGATTGTAGTCTCTCCCTGGGGCTCTGCTCTCCGAAATGCCCTCCCCCACTCCCACCCTGCCACCGGTGACTCAGTCTTTAAGAGGCTTAAGAATGTGAAGTGGGGATAAAATGTTTCCTGGAAGAGTAGACCCCCTCTTGCCATTAAGAGTTCCAGAAAGTGGAGAGAAGAGGAGAGGAAGGGAAAGAGGGGGAGGCATCAGAGGTGGGGGTGAGGTCATAGGGGTCCCTAAAACGGGACTTCTTGAGACCTCAACAGTTTGGAAGATGCAAAACTGGGGGAGTCTCAATTTAAATGTCACAGACCTGTCTCTCCAAGTTTTGTTGGAAGAGGGGTGTCACAGGTCTGGAGATTTCAGTATCAGATGATCACAGCTTAGAGTGGGACCAGCGGAGTCCTTCCAAAAATGTGTACTTCGGGATGTGGGCCCCAACCCAGGGTCTCAGCGTGGAGGACCCTGGACTGAAAGGGCTTGGGTCTCAGGAGAGATCAGGGAGGACCCTTCAGTGGGTGAGAGCCCAATTCAGAGACGCCGGAACTGAAAAGATAGGAATCATGGATGCTGGGGTGCCAGGTTCAGGAGTCCCTGAACTGAGGAGCCCTGGACTTGAGGGCAAGAGGGAGAGAATCTGTCCCGGGTTTGAGGGTGATGGGGGTCCCCAGTACCGGATCAGCGAGGCCCCGGCAGGCTCCAGGGTCAGGAATGGAGGCAGCAGCAGCAGCAGCAGCAGTGGTGGCAGAGACATCTCCGGGGACCTGTGTGGACCCAGGCGTCCTGCAGCTCTGTTTTCTTTCAGCGGAGACTCCGCCCTGTTCACTGCCCACTCCACTAAGACATGGAATTTCTTGATGGGTGATGTGGGGGTAACGGGTTGTACTTTTGAAGGGATGTGCAGAATATTTTTGTAGAGTCTTTGGAAGTATTATCCTGTGTTACTGGCATGCCTCACTCCCAGATTCAGTGGTGGTGGAGGGTCTTCTATGCCCTGCCCCCTCCATTCTTTAGATATTGTCTCTTTTACTTAAACTTTCACTTCATTTTTTTCTGAGACTCATTAACCACAAAGGTTTTCTTGGGCCACCGAAGGGATGGGCAGGGTGTTTCTGAAGGGTCTGGGGGAAGGGTGAGAGAATCAGACTGCCAGAGTATCAAGAACCCTGCTTCTTCTTTTTTGCTTTGTAAGGTTTTCTTGGTGTGAACTGTTTTTAAAGTCTTTGTTAAATTTGTTACAATATTGCTTCTGTTTTATTTTCTTTTCTTTTGGTCATGAGGCATGTGGGATCTTGACTTCTGACCAGGAATCAGACCTGCATTGGAAGGCAAAATCTTAATCATTAGAATTCCAGGGAAGTCCGCAGACCCACTTACTGTCTTATCTGGGAAATAATGAAACACACACACAAATAAAAACAGTTCATAAAAAAAAAAATAAAGTTCATAGTCCCATTGCTGTGCTGTGGTTAGTTGCTCAGTCATGTCTGACTCTTTGTGACCCCATGGACTGTAGCCCACCAGGCTCCTCTTTCCATGGGATTCTCTAGACAAGAATACTGGAGTGGGTTGCCATGCCCTTCTCCAGGGGATCTTCCCAACACAGGGATCAAACCCAGGTCTTCTGCATTGCAGGCAGATTCTTTACCCTCTGAGCTACCAGGGAAGCATAAAAATAATTCATAGTGTCTGTGTCTGCCCCCTTTCCCTAATTAAATATTGAGGAGCATCCAAAAATCCAACTGAAAATTGCCCTAGATTTCTAGATACCACCCTCAGAGTTTCTGATTCCAAAGGCCCAAGATACAGCCCAAGAATCTATCAGAAAAAGAAAATTCATTTACATTATTCCAACTGTGTTAATGGTATTTCCATTTACAAGGATTGATTAGAACTAGAGAAAAGCAAACTTAGGAGGGTGTACTTGTTAGTTAACGCTGTGTAATAAATCACTCCAAAACTGAGTGGTTCAAGACAGAAACAGTACTGTTTACAACGGCCAGGACACAAAAGCAACCTAAATGTCCATCTTCGGAAGACTAAATAAGAAGATGTGGTACGCATATATGCTGGAATATTACGCAGCCATTAAGAAGGATGAAACAACTCCATTTGCAGCAACATGGATGGCCCTAGGGAGAGCCACACTGAGTGAAGTAAGTCAGACAGAGAAGGTGAAGTATCGTATGGCATCCCTTATGTGTGGAACCTAAAAAAGAAATGATACAGATGAACTTATGAAACAGAAGGAGACTCACAGACTTAGAAAACAAACCAATGGTTCCTGGGGGGAGGTATAGTCGGGGAGTTTGGGAGGGTCATGTATGCACTGCTGTATTCAAAAAGGGTAATCCACAAGGCCCTACTGTAAAGCACGTGGAACTCTACCAAATGCTGTGTGCCAGCCTGGATGGGAGGGGGTGGGGGGGACAATGAATACGTGTATGATACGGCTGCATCCCTTCACTGTTCGCTTGAAACTATCACAACAATGTCAACTGGCTATACCCCAGTACAAAAGAAAATGTTGAAAATTAAAAAAAAAAAAAAAAGAAATAATCATTTATCTTTTTTTTTATTTATCATTTTTTGATGAGCTTTCTGTGTTCGAAATTTGAAAGCCCCTTGACTGTGCAGTTCTGGTTCGTAGGGTTGCAGGCAGATGTCAGCTGAGGCAGCCATCATCAGAAAGCTTCAGTAAGGCCAGAAGATCTGCTTTCAAACTCGTGTTGGGACTCCCGTCTCTGGACTTCGGGTTTCCTTTAGGGTGTCGTAGCTTAGCTGGATGCTGGAGGAAAGGGATTGTCAAGGGTGAAGTTACAAAGAGGGAGGGCCTAGGACCCCCGAGTTCCAGGAAGCATTCTCAAGAGCACCATGAGGAAGTGGGGGCGTTCAGTGGAGAGGAGCCCTAAAGGAGCAAAGGCTCAAGTGTTGCACAAATAACGAGGCAACAGAGAGAAGGAAACACCGCAAGAAGGAAATGTTTGAGGAGGGAGAGGAGAGGCGACTCAGTGCCAAAGTGGAGTGGCTGGCCTCTTACAGATTGCCCAAACATGCTCACCGGAGGGGCAAGAGTGCACCTCTGCAAGTGAGCTGGTAGTGTCCCTGGGGCCAGCCTAAGGAAGTTTCTTTCTGATTGGTTCTATTTTTTTCAGCGAAAGAAGAAGTGAGAATGAAGAGCGGGGAGAATGGCTGGAGGTTTAGAGAGAAGAGGTGAGAAAATGATTTCTTAGGGGCTGGAGAAGAAAACTGTGGCAGCCTTGCAGTTTGGTTCTGAGTATCTGCAGTCACACACCTGAAATGTGTTCCCTCCTGAGTTCAGCTGGGTGGGAGCAGGCGCAGAGAAGTCAGTGAATTCATTTTAACCAGGGCTGGGGTTTTGCCGGGCAAGTATGACTGAGGGAAAAAGAGGAAGGGAGATCACGTCATTTGTGCAAGGGCGCGATTATGGTGGTTGACCACAGAATCTATGCAGTCTAAGGAGGGGAGGATACAGGAGGAGATGAGAGAAATGGAGGGGGGGAGGTGGGATCTAAGAATCAGAGGTACCAACGGCATTCCTTACTTGAAAGACCTTACATAATTTGTCCCTGCCTGACAACAACCTCAGACATGCAAATGATACCACTCTCAGGCAGAGAGCAAAGAGGAACTAAAGAGCCTCTTGATGAGAGTGGAAGAGAAGAATGAAAAAGCTGGCTTAAAACTCAACATTCAAAAGATTAAGACCATGGCATCCAGTCCCATCACTTTATGGCAAATACAAGAGAAAAAAGTGGAAACAGTGATAGATTGTCTTTTCTTGGGCTCCAACATCACTGCAGTCAGTGACTATAGCCATGAAATTATAAGACGCATGCTTCTTGGAAGGAAAGCTATGACAAACCTAGACAGCATATTCAAAAGCAGAGACATCACTTTGCCAACAAAGGTCCAAAAAAAATAAAAAAACAAAGGTCCACATAGTTAAAGTTATGGTTTTTCCAGTAGTCATGTACGGATGTGAGAGTTGGACCATAAAGAAGGCTAAGTGCCAAACAATTGATACTTTTGAACTGTGGTGCTGGAGAAGACTCCTGAGAGTCCCTTGAAAAGCAAGGAGATCAAACCAGTCACTCCTAAAGGAATCAGTCCCGAATCATCATTGGAAGGACTGATGCCAAGGTTGAAACTCCAATACTTTGGCCACCTGATGTGAAAAGCCTACTCATTGGAAAAGACCCTGATGCTGGGAGAGATTGATGGCAGGAAGAGCAGGGGGAGACAGAGGATGAGATGGTTGGACCGCATTATCAACTCAATGGACATGAGTTGGAGCAAACTCCAGGAGACAGTGAAGGNGGTTTGAATCTGGAAGAGGAAGGGAAGTGGGACCCGGAGATGAAAAGCAAGCTGCACGTGTCAAGTGTTGCCTCACAGGACTGACAGTTGTTGACCAGACACCCTGGCTGGGCCCTTGAGAAGGAAAAGGGGTCCGGGGAGGCAAAAGCGAAAGAACGTAGGCGAGCATGAAGGATCCCCGACTCTCTACCCACCTCCTAAACTGAGGCGCTTTGCTTTCTCTCCTCTCAGGCAGCGCTTCACAATTGAAGATTTTGGAATCGGGCGTCCTCTTGGCAAGGGAAAATTTGGGAATGTGTACCTGGCTCGCCATTTCATTGTGGCCCTGAAAGTCCTCTTCAAGTCCCAGATAGAGAAGGAAGGACTGGAACATCAGCTGCGCGGGGCAATTGAAATCCAGGCGCACCTACAGTAAGGACAGTCTCTATATGAATGAGACTCCAGTGCGTTTTTCCCCTCACAGACTTCCAGATGGAGCTATTACCCTCCTGGCCCCAGCACAATTTGCCCCTTTGTGTGCCCAGTCACTTGTATAATAGCATCATGAACTGGGCCTCAGGGAGGAGTCTTGACCCTCCTTTTGTCCCTAGACACCACAATATCCTTCGCCTGTACAACTACTTCCATGATGTGCGCTGGGTATACCTGATTCTAGAATATGCTCCAAGGGATAAGCTCTACAAGGAGCTACAAAAGAGCCACACGTTTGATAAACTGTGTACAGCCACGGTGAGGCAGAGGAGGCTGAGGGCTAGGGTTCATGAGTTTCCTGTGGGCTGATGGGGGTCACTGTCTATGGCTTTCATGAGGGTTCAGATTGCTTCTTTCTTTAAAAAAACTTTTATGAGTTAATGAGTTGATTTATGGCTGTGCAGGGTCTTTGTTGCCATGCGGGACTTTACTTGCACCGGCTTCTCATTGCAGTGGCTTCTCTTGTTGTGAAGCATGGGCTCTAGGGTGTGTAGGCTCAGCAGTTGTGGTGCACTGGCTTAGTTGCCCTATGGCATGTGGAATCTTCCCGGATGAGGACTCGAACCTGTGTCCCCTGCATTGGCAGGTGGATTCTTTACCACTGGACCACCAGGGAAGTCCTGAATTGCTTTTTTCTGTCAATTTTACATAGTGACTCTTATACCCTACAATTTTACCTTTGGGTACCCTACGGCATCACTGACTCAATTTGAGTAAACCCCGGGAGTTGGTGATGGACAGGGAGTCCTGGCATGCTGCAGTCCATGGGGTTGCAAAGAGTCAGACACGACTGAGCAACTGAACTGAATAATTACCCCCGAGATATTAATAAGTAGTGTGTATAAGTTTGCATTCTTTGGTTGTAAGCAACAGAATCTAACTGCATTACATTATGGAAAGAAACGTGAAAGGCTGTGAGGGAGTTCCCTGAATAGATGAATGAAACTGACTTAGAAAGCCAGGGATTTTTGGATGGCTCCGGGTGGAAATGACAGCCGTCATCACCCCAAGACCAGCTTCATTTCCAGACTGCTTTTTCTTTGCTCACACAGGTAATGGAGAAGTTGGCAGATGCTCTGACCTACTGCCATGAAAAGAAGGTGATTCGCAGGGATATTAAACCAGAGAACTTGCTGCTGGGGCTCATGGGTGAGGTGAAGATGGCAGACTTTGGCTGGTCTGTGCACATACCCTCTCTAAGGTAGGACAGGTGGTGGGCACCCTGCGTGCCAGTTAAGAATGACCCAATTTAATTCATTTCACGTGTAAGACCCAGCTACAACCCTGGGTTTGTATTTCAATGCTGCCTTTTGAAATGCATATTTTAACAAGTACTTGTAGACTGAAAGAACGTAGTTTGACTATATCTTCTATTTTTTAATGTTTACATAAAATTTTGCCAATAAGTTTCCATGTAAGTACATTAAGAATGATTGTGCCATAATTCCAGGAATTTTACTTTGTCAGTAAACTATAATCAATTTACCTTGTCCCTCTTGGTGGATGGTCAGTTTGTTCCAAAACTTCCTGGATCATGAGCTAAATAATTGTACGAAGAATCTCAGAATATGGGATTGTTGGTCCCAGGACTTGCCTTCTTAACCTTAATTCATATGAAAACTTGGTGTTTCCAAGTTCCTGTGCTTGAGAGGGGATTGCCCAGGACTGGATGCTGGGGAAGGACAGTGTCCCTTCTACTGAGCCTCCGCTTAATGTTCCTTTCTCTAGCAGAAAGACAATGTGTGGGACGTTGGACTACTTGCACCCAGAAATGATTGAGGGGAGAACATACAATGAGAAGGTAGATCTGTGGTGCCTGGGGGTGCTCTGCTACGAGCTGCTGGTGGGAAATCTGCCCTTTGAGAGTGCCTCCCATAGTGAGACCTTCAGACACATCCTCAAGGTGGGATGGCCACACTCTGGGCATTCATACCAGAGCTGGGACTAAGGGGTGGCTGGGAGCCTGGGGCACACACAAAGATCTACTATGATCCCAGCCAGTGCCTTGAATGGACCAAGGAAAGTAACTATACTTCTCTAGCCTCATCAGGTAGATGTAAGATTTCCTGCATCAATACCTTTGGGGGCTCGGGACCTGATCTCTAGGCTTCTTAGATACCAGCCCTCAGAGTGGCTGCTTTTGGCCCAGGTCTTGAAGCACCCATGGGTCCGGGCTCACTCTCAGAGAGTGCTGCCCCCAGCTGCTCAAATGGCTTCCTTAGCCCTGTCCACGCCTATTCTTTTGTGATTGCTTGTGGAACACCCTGGCTCTGGTATCTCATCTGTCTTTTGTTTCTTCGCTTGTAAGATGCATCATGCTAGTTAATAAGGGCTTCCCTTGTGGCTCAGCTGGTAAAGAATCTGCCTGCAATGCGGGAGAACTGGGTTCGATCCCTGGACTGGGAAGATTCCTTGGAGAAGGGAAAGGCTACTCACTCCAGCATTCTGACCTGGAGAATTCCACAGACTGTATAGTCCATGGGATTGCAAAGAGTTGGACATGACTCAGTGACTTTTAGCCTTAATAAAGGCCAATCATTTTATTTATTTTTGGCTGTGCTGGGTCATTGTTGCTTAGGATAGGCTTTCTCTAGTTTCCACCAGCAGGGGCTACACTTGATGTGGTGTGCTGGCTTCAGTAGTTCTGGCCCATGAGCTTAATTGGTCCTCTGCATAGAATCTTCCCAGACCAGGGATAGAACCGGTGTGCCTTGCACTGGCAGGCAGATTCTTATCCACTGTGCCACCAGGGAAATCCAAAGCTGAATCATCTTGTACCAGGTCTCTTTATAAAAACAAACAAACAAAAATGTATTTATTTGACTGCGTTGGGTCTCAGTTGAGATCTTCACTACATCATGCTGGATCTTTTGGTCAGGAATTGGCTCTGTGGTGGCAGGAAGGCTCTGGAACACGTGGGCTTAGTGGCTCCTGGCCCACCTCACCCCCCAACCCCACCCTGCACTGGGATCCTAGTTCCCTGACCAGTGATGGGACCCTCATTCCCTGCAAGTTGGATTTATTATTAATATATTTATTTGGCTTTATTTTTGGGGGGTCCAAAATCACTGCAGATGGTGACTGCAGCCATGCAATTAAAAGACTATTCCTCCTTGGAAGAAAAGTTATGACCAACCTAGATAGCATATTCAGAAGCAGAGATATTACTTTGCCGACTAAGGTCCATCTAGTCAAGGCTATGGTTTTTCCAGTAGTCATGTATGGATGTGAGAGTTGGACTGTGAAGAAGGCTGAGCGCCGAAGAACTGATGCTTTTGAACTGTGGTGTTGGAGAAGACTCTTGAGAGTCCCTTGGACTGCAAGGAGATCCAACCAGTCCATTCTGAAGGAGATCAGCCCTGGGATTTCTTTGGAAAGAATGATGCTAAAGCTGAAACTCCGGTACTTTGGCCACCTCATGCGAAGAGTTGACTAATTGGAAAAGACTCTGATGTTGGGAGGGATTGGGGGCAGGAGGAGAAGGGGATGACAGAGGATGAGATGGCTGGATGGCATCCACTGACTCGATGGACATGAGTCTGAGTGAACTCCGGGAGTTGGTGATTGACAGGGAGGCTTGGCGTGCTGTGATTCATGGGGTCGCAAAGAGTCGGACACGACTGAGCGACTGAACTGAACTGAACTGATATTTATTTGGCGGCATTGTGCCTTAGTGGCGTGTGGGAGCAGGTTCCCCTAGAAGGGATTGAACCCAGGCCCCCTGAACTAGGAGCCTGGAATCCTAGCCATTGGACCACCAAAGCCCCACCAAATTATTTTTAAAATATGCTTTTACTAGGTCTAGGTTGGTAATTTCACTTATTTGAAACCAGTAAGCAGTTCTCCTCCAAAATCAGAAAACTTAACTTAAAAACGACAAATATGCTTTTAATCAGCCATGTGTCAAAAGGAGCCGCAGCTAAGGAGGTGATGCCGAATAAACCTTTGGCCCTCAAGCTAGAGACATACAGGCAGAATTAAAGCCCACGCAGAGCAGGGCGGGGAAATTTGGGACTCAACACGCCGCCCTGGTGGCTCAGACGGTAAAGAATCCGCCTGCAACGCGGGAGACCTGGGTTCAATCCCTGGGTTGGGAAGATCCCCTGGAGAAGAAAACGGGTATCTAGTATTCTGGCCTGGAGAACTGCATGGACAGAGCCTGGTGAGCTGCAGTCCATGGGGTCGCAAAGAGTGGGTACACGCACGACTGAGCGACTTTGACTTTCACCCCGCCCTACTGCCCAATATTTCACTGAATGGGTCAGGAACTCTTCCGCCTGCCCTCATCCTAGTTACCCGGAAACGCAAACTTCCGGTGGGTACAGGACTTCGACGCGGGACAACCCATTAGGCTATCCCTGGATGAACCGGAATTTCGTCACCCCGACTACCCGCCCACTCCCGGAAGTGACACACAGTGGGGTTGCCGGAAGAAGTGGCGAAGTTACTTTTGAGGGGAACTCAGTCGCGGCGGCGTGTCAGGGGCTACGGAGAAGGAAGAGAAGGCAGAGCAAGGGGACGGAAGCAGGTGCACTCAAGTGTGGGGCGATGCGGGAGGAGCCCTGGGCCTGGGGCTTCCCGGCGTTCCCGCGCTGCTTGGCTCATCCCCCTTCTCTCCTTCCATCCTCTCCCCTCCTAGTTCGCGCCGCCCCCGGGCTGTTTCCAAGGCAACGGGGGTAGGGGACCCCCCCCAAAAGAGAGGCCGCCCACGAGACCCTCGCGCGCAGCCATGAGCCCCGCCCCCCACTGCTGTTCGGAGAGGGGCGGGACCTGGAGAGAGGTGTGAGGGCGGAGCATGATGGGAGGAGGTCGGGGGTGCAGTGATGGGCGCAGATGGGGCGGGGCCTAGAAGGAAAAGATGTGGGCGGAGCATGATGGGAGGAAGTCGGGGGGCCGGGATGGACGCAGATGGGGCGGGGTCTAGAAGGAAATAATGTGGGCGGGGCTTATGGACGGAGCTGGGGTCCGAAGGAGAGATGGGGGTGCTTCCTCGGCGGAGGTGGGGTGTAGCTGGAGGGGAAAGAGCAAGTGAGGACGGAGCCCTCGAAGCCGACGGGATAGTGTCTGGAAAAATCCGGTGGGCGAGGTCTGGAGTGGATGGAGCCTAAAACAAGGGGGCTGACACTAGGGGAGGGCGGGGCTTGAGACCCAGCCGAAGGCTGTCCTGGAGCAGAAAGGGGGCGGGCCCTATTAGAACTGGATAGGAAGGTCTGTAGGTTGGCAGAGACTGGGGGTAGGGTCTGCACGAAGTAGGGGAAGAGTGTGAGATGGAGGAAAGAGAGGTCCCCTCAGTAAGACCTGTGGCTGGCTCACTCTGACCCTCCCTGGCCCCACAAGGCTCTCCGCCCCCCTGTATCCTGCAGGCTGCTCCGTGACCCCACCATGTCCACCCCTACCACGAATTCCGTGGACACCCCCTTGCCTGGTGAGTGACACCCCCTTGCCCAACTCAGCTATTCTCCCATCAGGTTATTGTCAGCCGAAACTCACTGTGTCTCCCTCTCCCAGGAAATGGCCCCAGCACCCCCTCTTCTTCACCTGGGGGAAAGGAGGATGGTCCTGAACCATGCCCTGGAGGGGCGGATCCTGATGTCCCAAGCACTGATGGGGCCGACTCAGCCTCCGTCGTGGGTGAGACAGGGTCCAGGGACATGGGTTGGGAGTCGGTATAGAGGCTCAGAGAGGAATCTAGGAGAGAAAGATCAGAAATGGGGATGGCCAGCCCCAGCGTCTTGCTGACTTTTTTCTTCTGTTAGTTCTTGGTACTTCTTATTTTGACCCATTCTTTGGGATTCACTGACACACACATCTTTCCCTCCAAATCACCGTCTCTGTGGGTCCCCCTCCACACTCTGATTTGTTGCTTCTGATCTCTCATGGACCTGTCCCCCTGGCTGCTGTTTATCCCTCTGGTTCTGTCTCATGGCTCCTGTCCACCCACGCCAGTCATCCTAGACACAGCAGAGGAGCCGGAGCGCAAGCGAAAGAAGGGCCCAGCTCCAAAGATGCTGGGTGATGAGCTGTGCCAAGTGTGCGGGGACACAGCCTCCGGCTTCCACTACAACGTGCTCAGCTGTGAAGGCTGCAAGGGCTTCTTCCGCCGAAGTGTGATCCGAGGCGGGGCCGGGCGCTACGCCTGCCGGGGCGGTGGCACCTGCCAGATGGACGCCTTCATGCGGCGCAAGTGCCAGCAGTGCCGGCTGCGGAAATGCAAGGAGGCAGGGATGCGGGAGCAGTGTGAGTCCTGGGGAGGGAGTGGGGCCAGGCCAGCCCCTGCCCAGCCCTGGGGCCTCTGCTGAGGCCTGTGTCTCCCCACCAGGCGTTCTCTCCAAAGAACAGATCCGGAAAAAGAAGATTCGGAAGCAGCAGCAGCAGCAGTTGTCACCCACAGGGCCGGGAGTCAGCAGCAGCAGCCCAGCCTCTGGGCCTGGGGCCTCCCCTGGAGGGTCCGACGGGGGTGGCCAGGGNCTTTCCCTCCAAATCACCGTCTCTGTGGGTCCCCCTCCACACTCTGATTTGTTGCTTCTGATCTCTCATGGACCTGTCCCCCTGGCTGCTGTTTATCCCTCTGGTTCTGTCTCATGGCTCCTGTCCACCCACGCCAGTCATCCTAGACACAGCAGAGGAGCCGGAGCGCAAGCGAAAGAAGGGCCCAGCTCCAAAGATGCTGGGTGATGAGCTGTGCCAAGTGTGCGGGGACACAGCCTCCGGCTTCCACTACAACGTGCTCAGCTGTGAAGGCTGCAAGGGCTTCTTCCGCCGAAGTGTGATCCGAGGCGGGGCCGGGCGCTACGCCTGCCGGGGCGGTGGCACCTGCCAGATGGACGCCTTCATGCGGCGCAAGTGCCAGCAGTGCCGGCTGCGGAAATGCAAGGAGGCAGGGATGCGGGAGCAGTGTGAGTCCTGGGGAGGGAGTGGGGCCAGGCCAGCCCCTGCCCAGCCCTGGGGCCTCTGCTGAGGCCTGTGTCTCCCCACCAGGCGTTCTCTCCAAAGAACAGATCCGGAAAAAGAAGATTCGGAAGCAGCAGCAGCAGCAGTTGTCACCCACAGGGCCGGGAGTCAGCAGCAGCAGCCCAGCCTCTGGGCCTGGGGCCTCCCCTGGAGGGTCCGACGGGGGTGGCCAGGGCTCGGGAGAAGGTGAAGGTGTCCAGTTAACAGCCGCTCAGGAACTAATGATCCAGCAGTTGGTGGCAGCCCAGCTACAGTGCAATAAACGCTCCTTCTCCGACCAGCCCAAAGTCACGGTAGGGCCCCTTCCACAGCTTCAAGGGACAATTCACCCAGTGTGCTCAAGTCGACAGGGCCACAGTCCAGGGCACAGGGAGAGAATGAGGCTCCAGAGAACAAGTGCTTTGAGACGGGGTAGCCTTGGGCTCACGGGAGACGTCCTGATAGTAACCTGCCCACCCCCCCACCCCCGTGTCCCCAGCCCTGGCCCTTGGGTGCAGACCCGCAGTCCCGTGATGCTCGCCAGCAGCGTTTCGCCCACTTCACGGAGCTGGCCATCATCTCCGTGCAGGAGATCGTGGACTTCGCCAAGCAGGTGCCTGGCTTCCTGCAGCTGGGTCGTGAAGACCAGATCGCCCTCCTCAAAGCCTCTACCATCGAGGTAACGGTCAGCCTGCCCAACCTCGGGAGGGCCATTCCATCCTGCCCTCGAGGAAGTCCCCAGATAAACCCCAGGAGAGATATCGGGAGCATAGGAACAGAGCAGACTCTAGGCCTTGCCCTGGTGGGGGTGGTATTCTCCAGGAGAACCTCAAATGCTAAATAAGTCATCAGAGCCTCCTGTGAGGCGAGGAGAGAAAGGAAACAGGGCCTGAGATGGAGAATAATTGAGGGTTGGGCTGGAGGGCCACACTTCAGGGAGCATGCTGACAAGGCTTGTTTAGGGAGTTGATGTTTGAACCAAAACCGTGGTAATGAGTGAGTGCTGAGTGTCTAGTGTATGCCAGGCCCTATTCCAAGTGCTGGGGGCGTGGTGGTGAACGGAGCAGACTGAAAGGAAGCTCTGCCCTGTGCCTCGTAAGCACCTGGGGAGAGTGTCCTGAGTGGAGAAGGCTGGGGGTGCCAAACCTGGGGAAGGGAGAGAACTTGGAGTGTCCAGCGCACTGGCTGCAGGCCCTGTGGCTGAGAGATGATGGGGTGGGGTGGGAACGGGCAGGGGGTGATCCCAGCAAGATCAGGCCCCCCCATTCAGGCCAGCAGAGGAAGAACAGTGGCTGAGGGGCCACAGGGCTCCTCCAGCCTCTGCCCACCCCTCTCCCCTCCACTGCCCTCAGATCATGCTGCTGGAGACGGCCAGACGCTACAACCATGAGACCGAGTGCATCACTTTCCTCAAGGACTTCACCTACAGCAAGGATGACTTCCACCGCGCGGGTACGGCCAAGTGAGGGCTGGGCAGTGGGGTCCCTGCTGGCCAGGAGACCCAGGGCCTCACATCCCTGTCTGCGCTTCCATCTCTTCACCTCCAAACTAGGGTGAGGGCTGAGCCCACCCACCTCACGGTGAGAGCTAAAACCACAGTGAGATTATTGAGCCCTGACCCTACACAGGGGGGACATGGTGCAGGATGCGACAGAGGGCTATATGCTGTCACATAGGGCATCTTGGTAGGAATTAAGGAAAGACACTCTTTGCTCCCCAGCCCTGGTCTCACGTGAGGGAGACTGGATCTCAGTCCACTGGGAAATGCATAACCTCCCCAACTGTACAGGGCAGCCCTGGTCCCTACCCTCCAAGAGCACTTCCCTAGGGTTGGGAACCGAGGCGATGGGCTTCTGGAGAGAGTGTGGCTCAGAGGGACCAGAGGAAAAGGGAGGTGGGGAGTAGTGTTAGTTACCAGGGAACGCAAGTGCAGGGCCTCTCTCTCTCTGCCTCTGGGCACTCTCAGAGAGTCCTGCTTTCTCCCGTCATCTCTCCATGGGGCACTTCTCTGTACTCCGGGACATCTGCTCCTCACCGCATCTTTCCTTCCTCTTATTTCCTGGCTCTTCCAATACCCAGGGCAGTCCCAGTAACCCTTTGAGTATAAGCTTGGCAGGGGAGCATTAGGGATTGGGAGAGTGTTTCTGGCAGGGGTCTCAGCATGTGCAGAGGTCCTGGGGTGGGGAAGAGCGGGTGATTTTAAGGAACGACAGGGAGGACAGGGAGGTTCCGGCAGCTGCAGCACAGTGAGATGGGGCTGGAGCGGAGGTTGGTTCCCCCTACCGCCCCATCCTCTGCCACTGCCACAGTCCAGGCCTCAGTCGGGCCTTCTGGGAACATTGCAGGGCCCCTTGCTGGGCTTCTACCTCCACCTCAGCCTGGTGTGTTTGTTCACAGTCATCAGAAGGATCCAGTTAACAGCCATGTTAGCTCATGTCCCTCCTGTGCTCAGCACCATCTGTGGCTCCCATCACACTGGGAGAAAAGCCAGAGTCCTCACCTGGCCCACAGGCTCTGCAGGGCGTGGCCTTGTTCCTCCCCACCCTCACTTCCCGCCCTCCCCAAGCCGCGCTGACCTCCCTGTTATTTGAACCCACCAGTGTGCTGTCGCCTCACAGCTTCTGTTTGCTGGCCCCTTTCCCGAACTAGGTTGACCATCTCATCCTAGTTTGCTTGGGGCCTTCCAAGCATTTCTTACTTTTTAAAAATTTTTTTGTTTTTAGCTGCGCTGGGTCTTTGTTGCTTGGCGTGAGCTTTCTCTAGTTGCTGTGCGCAGGCCTCTTGTTGCGAGTGTGACAGGCTCTAGGCAGTTGGGCTCAGTAGTTGAGGTGCATGGGTTTAGTTGCCCTGTAGCATGTGGTATCTTCCTAGCAAGGGATCAAACCTGTGTCCCCTGCATTGGCATGTGGATTCTTACCCACTCTGCCACGAGGCAAGTCTCCTGAGCTTTAAGACTCAAAGTCCCAGGGCCTAAGAAGCCTAGTCCCAGGCAAAACAGACTGGTAGCACCCTCTCTGGAACACTCGCACAGCCTGGTAACTCCCTGCCTCCCCTTTCGAGTCGGACATCCTGCAGCTAGGGAGGCCTTCCGACACTCACCTTGTGGTGACCCTCATGTCTAAGATATGGACGTGATTCTCTCCGTTACCCTTCCCTGCGTTACCTCGATCCATAGAACTAGAATCCTCTCACAGGGCGGATGGCGTACTTGCAGACCTGTCTGTTATCTGTCCCTTCAAGCCCCAAATGCAAGTGCCACGAGAGCAGGGGGCTTTGTCTTAGAAATGTCTCTGCTCAGGACCTGATGTGCAGTGGGTGCTCAATCAAGTTTGATGAGTGAATGAGTCACACCTGGAAATGAGTTCAGCTTCACTGCGAGAGCAGGGGATGCCACCTCAGGGGGTGATGTAAGGTGACCTGGGATTAAACATCTTTCCTTTTCCAGAGGAGAGGTACCAGGAAGGAAGCGAAGAGGATGATGGGGTGGTAGAAACTTCTGAATAAATGTTCACACTTATTACTTCATTCAGGCAAGACATAGAGCATACCCCGACGTGCCAAGCCCTTGATGGGCAGTGGGGTTACAGGGTGACCAGCACTCTCTACCTGCTGTTTCCCTCGCTCTGCTGACGGTGGGCAATGCCAGCCAGGCATGGGGACCAGTTTTAGGTCAGAGTGTTCATCAGAGCCGTTCTCCTGCCTCCACAGGCCTGCAGGTGGAATTCATCAACCCCATCTTCGAGTTCTCGCGGGCCATGAGGCGTCTGGGCCTGGATGACGCCGAGTACGCCCTGCTCATCGCCATCAACATCTTTTCAGCCGACCGGCCCAACGTGCAGGAGCCCAGCCGGGTTGAGGCCCTGCAGCAGCCCTATGTGGACGCGCTGCTGTCTTACACACGCATCAAGAGGCCACAGGTACCGGAGCCCAGACCCTCCCGAGGAAACTAGACCTGCGTAGGGTCGGCTTCCTACGTCCCTGGCTTGCCCCCGCAGCTGAGCTCTGATCAGTGTCCTCTCAGCAGCCTGTCCTCGAGGCTCCTGTCCCATCATCAGGGAGTCAGGCCAAGTCCACGCCCAGGGGCCCCACGCTGCCTCTGCAGGGTGGGGGTCCTCCTGGTGGGCCGCCCAGCACCCACCCCCTTCTGTCTCCTCGCAGGACCAGCTGCGCTTCCCCCGCATGCTGATGAAGCTTGTGAGCCTGCGCACACTCAGCTCTGTGCACTCGGAGCAGGTCTTCGCCCTGCGGCTTCAGGACAAGAAGCTGCCGCCTTTGCTGTCTGAGATCTGGGATGTCCACGAGTGAGGGGCCCGCCCCACTGCCCTGCACACCCCCAATGACTGGACACTGGGGTGGGAAGGGACTGGGCCGGGTCTGGCCTCCCGCCCTGCGGCTTGGAGCTAAAGCCTTGGCCCCCCGCCAGCCCTCAGGATGAGCCCCAGTCGGGGTCCAGGAGCCTCCCTGCCTGCCCACTGAGTCTTCCTGGGAAGGCTGGAGGGGGTCACGGGTCCTGAGCCCTGACCTCTCCCAGCACTCCCAGCTGCCCTCCCCGCCCAGCTTACACCTCGAGCCTACCATGCAGTGCACCTTGAACAGAGGCAGGAGGGCCTGTGGCTCTCGCACAGCCTGAGAGACCACAGGCTCCCCGCTCTGCTCCTTTTATTTAATAAAAACTAAAAAAAAAAAAAAAACCAGGAAAATAAAGTATGACTAGAAACTTGCTCTGATTCAGAATGAGCCTGAGGTGGGAATGGGCTGCCAGAGTCTTCGTGGACACCAAACCCCCAGACCTGGTGCTGGACTAGGGAGGGTTCAGGGTGATATGACTAGGCGCTCTGGGGGCCCAGGAGAGGCCCTGACAACCTCAGGGTCATCTGGTGGTTGGAGCCTGCTCCTGAGGGTCAAGGAGGATTTAAGTGGAGGAGGGCATGGAGCTTTCATTCAATCAGCAAGTATTGGCTGAGGCTGCTTTGTGGGCCAGGCACTGTGCCAGCCACTCTCAGGACACGGATGTTACTCATTGGACAGATTCGAATGGAGCATTTGCGCTGTGCTGTGCTGAGCTGTGCTGAGCCCTGTCCGACTCTGACCTCATGGACTATAGCCGCCAGGCTCCTCTGTCCACGGAGATTCTCCAGGCCCTCCGCCAGGGGATCTTCCTAACCCAGGGATCGAACCCAGGTCTCCTGCATTGCAGGCAGATTCTTTACCATCTGAGCCACCAGGGAAGCCCCATGGAGCATTTACTATGTGCCAAATACACTCCTAGGCACTGGAAACATCTGTGAACACAAAGTCTGTCTTTGCAGCCACCATGGAAAACNCCTAACCCAGGGATCGAACCCAGGTCTCCTGCATTGCAGGCAGATTCTTTACCATCTGAGCCACCAGGGAAGCCCCATGGAGCATTTACTATGTGCCAAATACACTCCTAGGCACTGGAAACATCTGTGAACACAAAGTCTGTCTTTGCAGCCACCATGGAAAACAGTATGGCGGTTTCTCAAAACTAGAGGAATTCCTTGGCAGTCCAGTGGTTAGGACTCTGGGGGCCTGGGTTCAGTGCCTGGCTGGGGAACTAAGATCCTACATGCCATTCGTTGGGGTCAAAAAAAAGCTAAAACTAGAACTCCGTCACAGGACTCAGCAGTCCCACTCCTGGATATATATTCAAAAGACCCCAAACACTAAATTTGAAAGGATACATGCACCTCAATACTTGTAGCAATATTATTTACAATTGCCAAGATAACAGAAGTGACCTAAGTGTTCATCAACAGATGAAGAAGGTGTCATACGTACATACAGAATGGGATACTATTCAGTCATGAAAGTGAAATTTTGCTATCTGCAGCAACATGGTTGGACTTGGAGGGCATTGCTGCTGCTGCTGCTAAGTCGCTTCAGTCGTATTCGACTCTGGGCGACCCCACAGACAGCAGCTCACCAGGCTCCTCCGTCCCTGGGATTTTCCAGGCAAGAATACTCAAGTGGGTTGCCATCTCCTTCTCCAATACATGCATGCATGCTAAGTTGCTTCAGTCGTGTCCGACTCTGTGCGATCCCATGGACAGCAGCCCACTAGGCTCCTCTGTCCACAGGATTCTCCAGGCAAGAATACTGGAGTGGGTTGCCATTTCCTTCTCTATGGAGGGCATTATGCTAAGTGAAATAAGACAAAGACATATACTGTGCATCATTTACATATGGAATCTAAATACAACAAACTAGTGACTATAACAGAAAAGAAGCTGATTGACAGACTGAACAAACTAGTGATTAACAGTGGCGGGAGGGACAACGGGTGGAGGATTGGGAGGTAAAAACTATGGGTGTAAGGTAGGCTCAAGGATGTGTTGTACAACATGGACAATAATAGCCAATATTTTGTAATGATTGTAAATGGACCTTTACCAATTGTATTGGGGAGTTCCCTGGTGGTCTAGTAGTTGGAACTCTGTGCTTTAACTGCTGGGAACTGAGCTCAATACCTGGTCAGGAAGTAAGACTTTGCAAGCTAGGCCACACAGCCAAAAATCAAATCAAATAAATGAGGTAAAGTCTCTCCTTGGAGTTGACCACCAGTCAGAGCTGGTCATGGGGGGCTGAGCAGGGACTGACAGAAGGTAAGGGAAGAGGGGCAGCACGGGACAATGTAGGAGATGAGTAGGAAGTCAGGCAAGGCCTCAAAAGGGGCCTAGATGAGNGGGGTGGGTGGGCTATCCAGTAAAAAGACCTTGAAGTAGAAAGGGGCTTGGCTTCCTTGTAACTTGTAGGGAAGAGTGAGGCTGGAGACATGGTAGGGAACCAGATCCTATGGGGCTTTGTAAATCTCGATGTTCCTTTGATGTTTACTGTAAGTTCAGTAGGGAGCTGGGGAGGTTTTGAGCATCACAGCAACTTGATCCTCCCCTGCGCTTTAAAAAATCTCTGAGTGCCGACTGAAGATGGGGTTGTAGCAGGAGAGAGAGTGGAAGGAGGAGAGGCCAGTTAGGAGGCAAGGGGGAATGCTAGGCGGCTCAGCCTGCAGTGCAAGTGGGGAGGATCCATCAGGCAGAGGTTGTTTCTGGAGTCTGAACACACACAAGGTGAGTGTAGGGAAGGGGAGCCCAGGATCACGGGGCTTGTGGTTTGAGCAGTAGCCTGGAGAGGGGGAGCTAAGGGGGAGCAGATTTGGGGGTGCCACCCTGAGGGCAGAGCTTAGGTGATGTGAGCGGGCAGGGTGATGTCAGTGTCTCAGGTTCGTGGCCACACCCACTCCAGGAACCTCTTGTTGCCATTTCTCCCCCTCCTTCCTGTACTTCCCCACCCAGGCCTATCCTGCCCTACTCAGGGCCTTTGTTGGGCACTGGGGAGCTAGTGGTAATTCAGTTTGGTTGGAAGAAGGACAGGAATCTCAAGCCAGAGCTCTCTGAACTAAAAACAGGCGGCACTAGTCTTTGGGAGCTAAGAGAAGAAAATGAGGATTCAGGGTGGACTCATGGAGTTGGTGACACCAGAGGAGTCTAAACCGACACAGCTTGAAGTGGCCTGCATCGCAGGCACTCTGCTAGGTGATGCTGGGGAGCCAGCCCCTGAGCCCTGTGTTTTGAGGAGCTCTCAGCTGGAGGTTGTCACAGCTTGTGCAGTAATGCCCCCAAGATGCTGTGGGAGCCCCTAGGGGCCGCTGATCAGTGAGGAGGAACTGAACCAGAACTGAGTTTCAGAGGGTGCAGAGGAGTTAGGTGGCCAAGCAAAAGGAAGATTTTATCCTGAAAACATCTCCCAAGACCAGGCCCCATGCTGGGTGATCCTGGGGACCCAGAGCAGCCTCAGCCCTGCCCTGCCCTCAAGAGTTCCCTGTCTGGTGAGGGAGCCAGACACAAGCCCAGGTGATTCACAGCCCAGGACGAGGGCAACAGGAGTCAGGAGGCCCAGAGGGGGGACCTGGCCAAACCATGAAAGGTGTGGAGTTTTCAGGGGGGGCAGGAGTGAATAGATCCATTTGTCATTATTTAATCGATCCTTTGACAGATGTATGTGAGCCAGGATACAGGGTGAGCAAGCAGATGAGTCTGTCCTGTCTCCCCTACTGGGCAGAGGGCAGCTCACCCCCATATCGTTCCTGGCACCCCTGGAGGCCAACAGTCTGGTGCGCTCATCACCAGTGGGGCCCTGGAGCCAGTCTGCTTGGGTTGGAACCCGGGCTCTGCCCCTCTGAGCTCGTTATGTCACCTCAGGCTTGAAGGTGGCTTCATGTCTTTGGGCCTCCGTGCCAGTCACTGTGTTGGAGAGTTAATAGCAGCACCTGCCTCAGAAGCTTTGGTGAAAATTCTGAGTTCCTTCCTTCGTGCTGCATTCAGAACGTATTTGGAGAAGGCAAAGGCAACCCACTCCAGTGTTCTTGCCTGGAGAATCCCGGGGACGGAGGATCCTGATAGGCTGCCGTCTATGAAGTCGCACAGACTCGGACATGACTGAAGCGACTTAGCAGCAGCAGCAGCACGTATTTATTGGGTGTGTACCCGGCCTCAGCCTCTCTCCTGGGGAAACAGAAGGTGACATCCCGGCTTTTGCAGTATTTCCATTCTCCTTGCAGACAGTAAACAAAACGAACAGGCAGGGTTGCTCAGGCTTGAGCAGCTTCGGAGGCCCTGGAGGGCTCGCTCCTAGGCGGGTGGCTGGGCCCACCTCCAGAGGCCCTGACTCAGTAGGTCTGGGGTGGGGCCTGACAGCCTCCATTCCCACCAGTTCCCACCAGAAGCTGCAGGTGCAGGGCGCCACACTTTGAGAACTCTTAACGATCTGATACAGTGCAGCAGACAGTGACAGAGGCCACCAAGAAGACTAAAGCTAGGGAAGGAGTTGGAGGGTGTCAGGAGAGGCAGCGGGGCTGTCTTTCTAAATTTTTATGCATCTGGTTTTCTGGTTGCACCTTGGCATGTGGGAGTTCCCTGAGTGGGAATCGAACCCATGCTCCCTGCCGTGGAAGTGCAGAGTCTAACCACTGTACTGCTGGGGAGGCCCCAGGGGCTGTATTTTGAAGCCGGCCTCACTGAGAAGGTGAAATTGGAACAAAGACCTGAAGGCAGGGAGGAGAGAGCCATGGGGATGTCTGGAAATGGGCATTTGGTGGGGCATCAGGAACAGCTTGTGCAAAGGTCTGGGGGACGGAGGAAGCCTGAAGTGTTTGAAGAACAGAGAGGAGGCAAGTGGCTGGAGTGAGCAAGGGAGAGAGGGCGGAGGGGCTGTCCCTGAAAGATTAGGTGGGGGCAGTTGTGCAGGGTCTTGTGGGCCACGATGAGGACTTTTGTTTTAACTGTGCATGAGGCAAGAGCCAGGGACAGGCTCTGAGCAGAGCAGGGGCAGGATGATCTGACATATACAATCTCTTTGGTTGCTGAGTGGAGAAAACACTGAGAGGGGCCAGGTGGAAGGAGGGAGATGGCGAGTGGGCAAGGCTAGTCATTCAGCAGATATTACTTGGGTGTCCTCTATGGGCCAGACACTGTTATTGACACCCGTGATTCTTCAGTGAATACTGCATCCCAGGCCGAGCTGAGCTTATTTTCCAGCAGGGGGAGCCAGACAAACAGCAATGCACAAAATAGAGGCCAACCATTTTAGGGAGCCAGAGAGACTAGCCTGGGAGCTGGGGCGGGGCGGGGGTGGGGCTTGCCGAGAACAGTGCAACGCCTGTCCATTCAAAGGCAGAGCTGATAAATAAATTTGCTGATGGAGCACATGTGGTCTGAAGGGAAGAGAGAAGTTGGGGTGATTCCAAGGTTGTCGACTTGCTGGAAGCTGTACCGAATCAGGGGAGACTGATGGAATCACTGATGGAATCAGGGGAGACTGTGGGGTGCGAGGAGCAGGTTTTGGGGGAGATCAGGAGCCTGGCTTTGGGGTCTGGGGTGCCTGAAGGGCCGTCGCCACAATGGCACTCAGATCTGTCAGCCTGGAGCCCTGGCTGAGGTCTGCGTGGGAGACACAAAAGCTAAGAGATGGCATTTAAAGCCGTCCCCTGGTGGTTAAGATTCCACTCTTCCAATACAGGGAGTTGTGGGTTCGATCCCAGGTCAAGGAACTAAGATCCCATATGCTTTGTGGTGTAGCAAAAAAAGGGGTGAGGTCGGGTGGGATGGGAAGACAACCTCCAGGGAGTGTGTCAGAGAGAAGCGGGTGTGTGACTAGAGCAGGCACTCATTGCGGTTAATGCTGATTCACTTGCTGTTCAGTATTTGCTGCTGAAGCACCCAGAAAGGTGCCAACCTCTGCCCTGCACCCCTGAGAGGGGGGGTCACCCAGGGACCCTTCCTTCTCATGCTGTCTTGCCTGACGACACCTAGGATAGGAGACTAGTCCAGGACCCTAGGTTTTGCTCCTGTGACAGCTGCCCACCCATCGTACCCCCTGGCCACAGCCCAGTGACCCAGGGCAGCTGGTTGGCCCTCTCCTTCCTCCGCCTGACAAACCAGGTCTGGCCATTCCGCGGGGTTCCTGGCAACCCCTCAGCTTCCTCTGCCTCACCCGGGCATTTCCCCCGGGTCCTAACTCTCTGCGTCCCTCTGGCTACTCACATGGTCGGAGCAAAGGCCTCCAGGCTCATTCCTTATTTTTATATCAGACCATGTATCTGCACAGTTACACGTGGAGGGCACAGGAGAGTTGGTTCAGATTCTTCCTCCTCTTCAAAAACCTGTGTTTGCGCGGTCACAGCAGCAGCATTCACAAGAGCCCAAAGGTGCAGACGACCCTCACGGGTGAGCGCAAGCGCAACGTGGGATAGCCACGCAGTGGGGAAGTACTCAGGCCTAAAAAGGAATGAAGCCCAGATCCGTACTAGAACGGGGGTGGACCTTGGAAGAAGCCATACACAGGATTCCATTTCTAGGAAATGCGCAGAATAGGCCGATCCATCTGGGCAAAGCAGATCAGTGGTGCTTTGGGGGAGGGCAGGAGATGCACTGCGTGGAGGGGGTCTTTCTCGTGTGATGACAGTGTTCTAAGATGGACTGTGGTCAAGGTTGCCCAAGTTCTGAATATACTGAAAATCACTGAACTGTACACTTAAAATGTACATGAATCGTATGGTATGTGAATGAGATCTTGGTCAAACTATCTCCCCACCCCAGCCCTCTAGAAAGCCAGTGTTGCCAGTTTATTACCTACCCTGCCACCATTACGCGTGAAAAAACAACATCTTTAGATATATTTTCCCACCACCTTGTATAAATGTCATTTTTCTTGTATGTGTTTCTCTCCAGCTTTTTCTTTTTTCGGCCCCAACTCATGGCCCCAACTATGGATTGTAGTTTCTGACCAGAGATTGAACCCGTGCCCCCTGCGGTCCCTTCCTCCAACTTTTTATTTAAAAAAAATTCCAAGTCTGCAGAGACATCCCAAGACAAGTACAGTGAACACCCATGAACCCTTTCCTGGATTTGTCAGTTGTGAATGTGCTGCCTCATTTTGCTTTATCTTGATGCACCTGCACTTTTTATTTTTTTTTTGCTGAACTGTGTACAGGTGGTAGCCATCATGATACTACAGGATAATGAGAATCAGGCCATTCTCTGTGAAACAATACTGTTATCTCAGACAGTTATTCAGTTTGTGCAGTTCCAGTGATGCCCTTCAGAGCTATTTCCACGTTTTAAATCCAAGATCTGACCTGGGATCCCACTAGTGAGTCATCTAGTTGTCATGACGACATAGTCTCTCTTTTAATCTAAAACAGTTTCCTGATCTTTCTTCCTCCCCCTTCATGACTTGGACAGTTTTTGAAGATTCCATCTCGCAGGCCAGTCTTTACTTTGATTATTTCCTACTGATTAGAGTCAGGGTAAACATTTTCGTTTTCTTAGAAATTTTTTTTTTTAATATAAAAGGTCTCTTAAGTACACCATTCTGTACTTTGTGTTCTCTACCTAACAATGGGTCTTTGAGAGTCCTCTGTCAGTCCATGGAGAGCTTCCTCATTCCTTTATATAGCTGCATAATATTCCAGGGAACAGAATTCATGTAACTTATTTAAACAGTCCCCCAGGGGAGGACATTTAGGTGGTTTCCAGTCTTTTGGGACTGCAAACAATGCTGCCGGAAATAACCTTGTAAATGCAGTTTTTCATTAGGTGATAGTATATCTGTAGCATAAACCCCTGGATGTGGAATTGCAGCCTCCCCACTTTTTATGCTTTTACTTGAGGTGCAGTTTACACGTGGTGAAATGCACAAGTCTCAAGCGTACAGCTGGGCGTACAGTACACTTCCACCACCCTGCAGAACAACCTCATGCCCCTTCCCAGTCAGTCTCCCCCACCCCAGAAGCAGCCACTAGCCAGACTTTTAGCATCATGGATGAGCATAGTCTATTCTTTCTTTAAATTTTTTGGCTGTACGGCACCGCTTGTGGGATCTTAGTTCTCTGACCAGGGATTGAACCCCCACCCTTAGCAGTGCAAGTGTGGCGTCCTACGTCCTAACCACTGGACCACTAGGGAATTCCCTACTCTGGAGATTTTTTTAAAGGCTCACGGTCATGGCGGGTGCATGGGAGGCCATGGAGAAGATAGCAACCCTCACCTCACCCCAGCTTGCCCCACAGGATGGATGGTAAGCGGCGACCAGGCCCGGGGCCTGGGGTGCCCCCAAAGCGGGCCCGTGGGGGCCTCTGGGATGAAGACGAGGCGTACCGGCCCTCGCAGTTCGAGGAGGAGCTGGCGCTGATGGAGGAGATGGAAGCAGAGCGTAGGCTGCAAGAGCAGGAAGAGGAGGAGCTGCAGTCGGCCCTGGAGGGCGCGGACGGTGAGACTTGGAGCAGGGCCCCTGCGCCCCGGCCCTGTGGGGACCCCATACCTGTCGCGTCTCGGAACTGTGCAGCTGACCTGTAACGTTTAACTCTCAGCCCCTGGCTTGCTTCGAGCTCCACAAGGGGCTGATCTTTGGCTGTCAGTAGGCCACCGCTGTTTCCTGTCGCTTCTAACCTTGACCCTTGACCCCTCAATCCCCCTGGAGTGTCCCGCCTGATCCAGACCACCTCCTCCACCTGACTTTCTTTCCCAAATGGGATGCTGCTGGAGGGGACAGGAGCAGAGCCGGGAAAGCAGTTACTTGTTTGCGAAGCAGGACCATGACTCCATGGAGCCCCACTTCCCTCCCCCATCCAGGGCAATTCTCCCCAACGGCCATAGATGCCCGCTGGCTTCGGCCCGCCCCGCCCCCCTTGGACCCCCAGACTGAGCCCCTCATCTTCCAGCAGTTGGAGATCGACCATTATGTGGGTAAGTTTGGGGATCAGAGGCCCGCTGCGTGGGAGGAGGGGCCGGGTCAGCTGCTCTGGCTCCGTGGGGAGAGAGGGACACAGAGGGTCCCCGCCCAGGGCTCTGAGAGGGAGGGACAGGTGGGGGCAGGGAGGGGGGCGTCCTGGAGGAGGAGGTGTCTTCCAACTGAGGCCTGAAGGGGCTGGCTCCTCGCGGAAGGGAGAGGCGTGTGGTGTAGCTGCCACTCATTCATCCCGTCAGCGGGAATAGCGGAGCATGTGCACTGAGGCGGGCCCCGTACCAGGCAGACCAGCCCCTGCTCCCCGAGGCTCACGTTCTAGAAGGAGAGGCAGAGCAAGAGAGGAGGTGGAACCCTGGCGGTGGTGAGGGTCACAGAGGAGCGTCAGGTAGGGAGGGGGTGCTGGACCTCGCCCCTTGGAGCTTCGGGAAGGCCCCTCTGAGGAGGTGATGAGGAGTCGTGGGGTTGTCTGGGAAAGCGGGACTCTGGGCAGAGGACCCCAAGGAGGGAGCACGGCTGATACGTTTAAGAAGCAGCCAGGAGGCCAGTGAGGCAGTGAGGGGCCAGCGAGGACCTTAGCGCTCCACTCTGAGTGAGCTGGCCTGTCTTGGCAATGCAGAGACCCCATCCAAGCTCCAGGGGCACTCATTAGTGGTAAAGAACCCGCCTGCCAACGCAGGAGATGCAGGTTTGATCCCTAGGTCCGGAAGATCCCCTGGAGAAGGGATGGCAACCCACTCCAGTATTCTTGCCTGGAAAATCCCATGGACAGAGGAACCTGGCAGGCTACAGTCCAGGGGGTCGCAAACAGTCAGACACGACTGAGCAACTGAACACGCAGCACACATGCACGTCCAAGCTCCTACTTGCATTTCGAAGGCTCCCCTGAACGAGAAAGTAAAGGCAAGCTACAGGTGGGGAGGAGACGTGTGCAGTCTATATGTCTGACAGAGGACCGGTGCTGCAAATAAAGAACATTCAGAAAGGGTTCAAAAGTGGACCAAAATCTCGGGACAGTTCACTCGAGGATCTACAGTGGCACGTGTGCACTTGAGGTGATCCTCTGTGTCATCGGCTGTNGGGGGTCGCAAACAGTCAGACACGACTGAGCAACTGAACACGCAGCACACATGCACGTCCAAGCTCCTACTTGCATTTCGAAGGCTCCCCTGAACGAGAAAGTAAAGGCAAGCTACAGGTGGGGAGGAGACGTGTGCAGTCTATATGTCTGACAGAGGACCGGTGCTGCAAATAAAGAACATTCAGAAAGGGTTCAAAAGTGGACCAAAATCTCGGGACAGTTCACTCGAGGATCTACAGTGGCACGTGTGCACTTGAGGTGATCCTCTGTGTCATCGGCTGTTGGGCGAATGTAAATGACAGCCCCGGTGAGACACGAACACACACCTGTGAGAGAGGCTAAAGTAAAATACACAGACACCACCAAGTGCAGGCGAGGATGTGGAGCGTCGGGAACCCATACTCAGTGAGGCCATGGCTGACGCAGCCACTCTGGGAAGCAGCCTGGAAGAATCTTACAGGGTTCAACCTAGCCTTTTACAGTTCTTCCGGTGGTAATTAAGTTTTGGGGTTTTGCCCTGAGCTTTATTGAGAGATCAGACTTAAACCTACTCTTACCATAGGGCCTGGCAATTCTGCCTGAAAGATATTTACCCTAGAGAAGCAAACACCTACAGTTCAAACAAAAACCATGGATGTTGATAGCTCTTTTCTTAACCACCCAAAACTGGGAGCACCTCACACGCCCTGTGGCGGGTGGATGGATAACAGCACGCGGTGCTTCTCTGCGATAAAGAAAACAAATCGCTGACAAGCTTAACGTGGACGGGTGCCCGAGGTGCCAGCCCAAGTGCGAGAAGCCGGGCCGGGGAGGGCTACGCACTGAATGACTCCCTTCTGTGGACGGTCTCAGAAAGGCAAAATCAGGACGACGAGGAACAGGCCGATGGTGCCGGGCGGCGGGCTGGAGGCGGGTGTGATCACCAAGGGGCAGCTTGAGGGAGCTGTTTGAGTGATGGGACTGTCTTGTACCCCAGTTTTGGTGGTGGTTACACGAATCTACCCTAGCATTAAAGCTCATGACGCTGCCCACGCAAAGTTGATTCCACTTTTGAAAGGGAAACATTTCATTTGCAGAAGAAAGGCGGGTGCTCCCTCTAGCTGTGTGGTGGGAAGGATGGGAAGAGAAACCAGGAGGGAGGCAGGCACACTTCTGGGGGGTCTGAGGTGGCAGCACCCGCTTACTTGTGCCCCCCCCAACCCCAGGCCCAGCGCGGCCCCTGCCTGGGGCGCCCCCGCCATCCCAGGGTTCGGTTCCCATCCTCCGTGCCTTTGGGGTCACCGATGAGGGGGTCTCCGTCTGCTGCCACATCCACGGCTTTGCACCCTACTTCTATACCCCAGCGCCCCCCGGTGAGTGACCCCAACCCCAAAGACCCCTCCTTGCCCCAGCCACCCGGGGATCCCCTGCACGTCTGACCGGCCCTTCCACACCCCAGGTTTCGGACCTGAGCACCTGAGCGAGCTGCAGCGGGAACTGAGTGCAGCCATCAGCCGGGACCAGCGTGGGGGCAAGGAGCTCGCTGGGCCAGCTGTGCTGGCGGTGGAGCTGTGCTCCCGGGAGAGTGAGTGCCGCCTTGGGGGTCGCGGTGGTTGGGGGTGGAGGTCCTGGGCTGGCAGGGGTTCCTCTGGGCCGATGCCAGCCCCCTCTGCCCGCAGGCATGTTCGGGTACCATGGGCACGGCCCCTCCCCGTTTCTGCGTATCACCCTGGCACTGCCCCGCCTCATGGCACCCGCCCGCCGCCTCCTGGAGCAGGGCATCCGCCTGGCTGGCCTGGGCACCCCCAGCTTTGCGCCCTACGAGGCCAACGTTGACTTTGAGATCCGGTATGTCCCCCGTCTCACTTCTTCCCCCTTGTCCCCTCCACTTGCCTCTGCCCACTGACCCTCATCCCCCTGAAGGTTCATGGTGGACACGGACATCGTGGGCTGCAACTGGCTGGAGCTCCCAGCTGAGAAATACATCCTGAGGCCAGAGGGGAAGGTATGGGGGTCTCCAGGGCTGAGTTTGGGCCGGGGGGACACAGAGCTGGGCCCCTATAACCGCTGACCCACTTCTTCCCTCTAGGCCACACTGTGTCAGCTGGAGGCCGACGTGCTGTGGTCAGACGTGATCAGCCACCCGCCGGAAGGAGAGTGGCAGCGAATCGCCCCTCTGCGCGTGCTCAGCTTCGACATTGAGTGCGCTGGCCGCAAAGGTCTGTCCTCGGGGCCTGGGGTCCTCCCTCCCTCCTTCCCTACATCAGTGATGGGCCCGTCTCACCCCAGGAGTCCCTGCGCTTCTTGAGCTCACTCAGGGAGAAGGGAGTAAACGCACAAGCAGATGCAACGCAAAGGAGGGCGGTGGTGGAGAGGAACGGGACACGAGGCAGGGGAGGCTTCCAGGGTGAGGGGACAGGCCTTGTGAAGAGGGACGGGCGGGGTATGAGGGGTGGAGAGCAGCCAGTGCAAGGGCCCTGGGGCAGGACTGGCCCAATCTGTGAGGGCTGGGAGAAGCAGGCAGTGTGAGAGCTGGGGTGGATCCTGCAGGGTCTGTGGGCAGTGGGGACCGAATCGGTCAGGCCTGGTGGGATGCGGAGGTGCGCCCACAGGGTGAGTTGAGAGGGAGCAAGCGTCAGGAGTCGGTGCCCTGCCTCCCTCCCCCGCCCTCCGTGCAGGCATCTTCCCGGAGCCTGAGCGGGACCCCGTGATCCAGATCTGCTCACTGGGCCTGCGCTGGGGCGAACCGGAGCCCTTCCTGCGCCTGGCACTCACCCTGCGGCCCTGCGCCCCCATCCTGGGCGCCAAGGTGCAGAGCTACGAGCGGGAGGAGGACCTGCTCCAGGTGGCTCTCCTTCCGCACCCGTCTCGTTTCCCTCAGCTCCCCTGCCCCCACCCCTCCCCAGCACACACACACCCGTGAGGCTGTTTCCTGAGCCTTCCCGCTCTGGATTCCTTATCTTCAGAGGCACCTGCCCTGTCTTCCTTCCACAGGTGGGAGGGCTCTGGGGCTGCTCCTGGGGGCTTCCAGAATGTCCCAGGACTGGGGAGGACCCACAGCAGGGGGTTGACCAGAATGTCAGCCTGGGTGACCCTGCGTGCTCCCGCCTCAGGCCTGGTCGACCTTTGTCCGCATCATGGACCCCGACGTGATCACCGGCTACAACATCCAGAACTTTGACCTTCCCTACCTCATCTCGCGGGCCCACACCCTCAAGGTACGCATTTTGCGGGGGAGCTGCCCTGACACCCCACTGGGGGCTCAGGCTGTGGGCCACTGCCACAGGACCTCCTGGAAGCCCCGGCTCTGGCCCTGTCCCTGGCCTGCAGAAAGCCCAGAAGGTTCCTGTGGCTTTTGCAGAGGCAAGGAAGCATTCGTGGTTAAGTAAGGAAAGACTCATGTGGGACTGCGCTGGAGGCCCAGTGGTTAAGAGTCTGCGGTGCCACTGCAGTGGGTGTGGGTTCAATGCGTGGTCAGGGGACAAGGACCCCTCACGCTGGGTGGTGCGGCCAAAAAAAAAAAGAGCAAAGTCATGGGTATTTGGAGAGGCAGACCGAAGCACGAGTTGCAGTGCCTTGTTCTCTAGGCTTTAAAATATGTCAGCAAAAACTAAGCAAAAAAGAAAGTTGGTGGCAAAACCTTGAGGCTTGAACCTGGTGTGGGCATGGGGCCATGTGGGTTTACGGGGTCCGAAGCTCACAGTCACGTGTTGTCTCAGTCTGGAGGCTGGAAGGCCAGTCAGAGTATCACAGGGCTGGTTCCTTGTGAGGCCTCTCTCCTCGCTTCCTGTCACCTCAGACATTGCGGGGTGTACCTGGCGCTCTCCCCAGCTCTCTCCTCTGTGCACCAGTTGTCCCCTTTTTTTAAAGACTACAGTCACATTGGATCAGGGCCACCCTAATGACGTCATCTTAACTTGCTCACCAGCAAAGACTCAGTTTCCAAATGAGGTCACATTTGGAAGTCCAGGAGTTACAACTTCAGCATCTTTTAGGCAAACACACTTCAGCTCTTAATAGGTGTATTGTACTGTTCAGTTGCTTAGTCGTGTCTGACTCTTTGCAGCCCTGTGGACTGTAGCACGCCAGGCTTCCCTGTCCTTCCTCATCTCCCGGAGTTTGCACAAAACTCAGTGTCTACTGAGTCAGTGATGCCATCCAACCATCTCATCCTCTCACCCCCTTCTCCTCCTGCCCTCAGTCTTTCTCAGCATCAGGGTGTTTTCCAGTGAGTCGGCTCTTCACATCAGGTGGCCAAATTATTGGAATTTAATCTTAAGCATCAGTCCTTCCAATGGATATTCAGGGTTGATTTCTTGTTTTCTTCCTTTTCTATACATTTGGCCAGTTTCATAATGGAAAGAGCAAACAACCACACTCAGGGCTCCCCAGCAGCTCCAGGGAGAAGCCCACCCCCGTCAGCCTGGCGTTTATACTCCAGCCTCTGCTCCTCTCCCTTGCCCTCCGCCCCCAGTTTCATCGCTCCCACGCAGCTCAGGCCTGTCCTCCATGCCTGGTACCCCCTGGTCACTGTCTCTGGTACAGACCTAGCTCTCCATGCTGGCCCCTGCTTGTGCTTGCACCTGGTCAACCCCGAGGCCCCCCCACCACGTGCACCCACTGCTTTCCCAGCAAGCTCAGCATTGTCCCCAAGTCTGTTCCTCCTGCGCCTCCAGATCTGGGTGCAGCCTGCCAGCCCCTGGGCACCATCCTTGCCCCTTCACCCCCATAATCCCAGGCCCCTGACTCTTTCTGTCCAGCCTCCAGGTCGTGCCTGCCTGTCCCTGAGAGTCCTGTCCCAGAGCGGCCCTAGTCCACAGGGTTCTCAGCAGACAGAGGGCGGCACCACAGCGGGTATTGTGGGTGTTATGGTCACTGCTCCTGTGGCTCAGCCCTGCAGATCCCCCCAGCCTTGGCCCTCCCTGTGTGCTGTGCCCCCAGGTGCCAAGCTTCCCCTTGCTGGGCCGTGTGATCGGCCTCCGCTCCAACATCCGGGACTCATCCTTCCAGTCCAGGCAGACCGGCCGGCGGGACAGCAAGGTGGTCAGCATGGTGGGCCGCGTGCAGATGGACATGCTGCAGGTTCGGCTGGGCCGGGAGGGAGGGTCTCCCCTCGCGGGGCCGCTTCCCCAGGGCTGCCGCCCAACCTGCCCCGCCCGCCGCAGGTGCTTCTGCGGGAGTACAAGCTCCGGTCCTACACGCTCAATGCCGTGAGCTTCCACTTCCTGGGCGAGCAGAAGGAGGACGTGCAGCACAGCATCATCACAGACCTGCAGGTGCCTGTGCCCCTGACCCCACCTCCTGCATCCGCAGACCCCGCCTCCCGCATCCTCAGGCCCTGCCTCCTGTGTCCTCAGACCCCGCCTCCAGTGCTTTCAGACCCCACCCCTCGTTCCCTCAGACCCCTCCTCCTGTCCCTGCAGGCCCCGCCCCTCATCTCCCCACGCTGGCGGCCCTGTCTCATGCTTACCTTCCCCATCTTGGACATCCTGTTCCTATTCTCCTCACCTTTCCCTTCACCTCCTGCCCTTGACCTCTGACCTCCCTCCACAGATGGGAACTGTATCCTTAGCCATTCCTGTGACCTCCGGCATGACGATCTCTGTTCCTCTGCCCTGCCCTTCCTAGTCCACACTAGCCTCTCAGACCGCACCCTGCTCCCTTCCACCCTGTCACCCCCCTGACCCCTGTCCCTGTCCCCAGAACGGAAACGACCAGACGCGCCGCCGCCTGGCCGTGTACTGCCTCAAGGACGCCTTCCTGCCCCTGCGGCTGCTGGAGCGACTCATGGTGCTGGTGAACGCCATGGAGATGGCGCGCGTCACCGGCGTGCCCCTCGGCTACCTGCTCAGCCGCGGCCAGCAGGTCAAGGTTGTGTCCCAGCTGCTGCGACAGGTCAGCAGGCAGAGCCTGGTGCTGCCGGGCCACCGCGCTCCCCACCGAGGGGCCCTGCTCACCCCTCACACTTGGGTCCCGTCTTCTCCTTTCCCAGGCCATGCGCCAGGGGTTGCTGATGCCTGTGGTGAAGACAGAGGGCGGCGAGGACTATACCGGGGCCACGGTTATCGAGCCGCTGAAAGGGTGAGGCCCGCGGAGGGAGCAGCAGGCCAGGGTGGTGGGTGCAAGGGGTGCCCGCCCTGACTGCCCCCGCACCCACAGGTACTACGATGTCCCCATCGCCACCCTGGACTTNCAGAGGGCGGCGAGGACTATACCGGGGCCACGGTTATCGAGCCGCTGAAAGGGTGAGGCCCGCGGAGGGAGCAGCAGGCCAGGGTGGTGGGTGCAAGGGGTGCCCGCCCTGACTGCCCCCGCACCCACAGGTACTACGATGTCCCCATCGCCACCCTGGACTTCTCCTCGCTGTACCCATCCATCATGATGGCCCACAACCTGTGCTACACCACACTCCTGCGGCCCGGGGCTGCCCAGAAACTAGGGTACGGCGCCTCACCCACCACGTGTGCCCTGAGCCGGCCTAGGGCCGGCCAGAGCGGGGCCAGAGGCCCGGAGCTAGGGGGGCGGGGAGGGGGCTGGCCAGAGGCCGGGGCGTCCTGAGGGATGAAGGGGAGGAGCCGTGGGGGGAGGGGCCGGCCAGGCGTCACCCCACCATCTCTCATCCAGCCTGACCGAGGATCAGTTCATCAAGACGCCCACGGGGGATGAGTTTGTGAAGACATCGGTGCGGAAGGGGCTGCTCCCCCAGATCCTGGAAAACCTGCTCAGTGCCCGGAAGAGGTGGGCCCCTGAGCTCCCGCTGCCCACCCTGCTCTGAGCTCAGGCTTGTTGAAGTGGCCTGGAGTCCCTGTCCCTCAGCAGCACGTGTCGCTGCAGCTGCGCCTCAACTGGAGCCAGTCACCACTGCAGGCAACTCCCACCAGCCCCTCTGCTAGGCAGCTCTGTGCAGTGTGCGACCTGCACAACTGTACATGGCACCCCTTTCAGAAAGGCACCCCGGCCCAGCCCTCTCGTCTCCCCCTGAGGCCTGGGATGCCCCTCAAGTGGCCTTTGGTCCCCACGTCCTCCTTTCTCTTCCCAGGGCCAAGGCCGAGCTGGCCAAGGAGACAGACCCCCTGCGGCGGCAGGTGTTGGACGGGCGCCAGCTGGCACTGAAAGTGAGTGCTAACTCTGTGTATGGCTTCACTGGCGCCCAGGTGGGCAGGCTGCCGTGCCTGGAAATCTCACAGGTGAGTGCACAGCGGCAGGTGGAGGGCAGACACCCCCTCTTGGGGAGAACCAGGGCTCGATGTGGTGGAGGTCAGGGCCAGGATCGCCCTAACCCACCGGCCTTTTGGAGAGTGGATGCCCACGTGATTGGTTCAGTGGAACACTTGCTGACCATTCACTGTAGGCTGGGCCTTGTGCCACGTGAGTCCGGCCAGTGACACTGGGTGAGAGTTCCTGCCCTAGTGTCCAGCCTAGCGGGGACACCGACGGCGACAGGAGTAAATGTGTACAGAAGGGCAGTTGGGGAGGGAGGGGCGGGGTGGGGCAGGGCAGGGCGGGCAGAGGCCGAGGAATGGAGGGAGGGGCCCAGTTTGGCTCCTTCTTTCCACCTGTCCCTCAGTCACTTGGCAGCCTCGTGTCCCTGGCAGTTGCCACCCCAGCCCACCTCCTGCACTGGTCCCCATCGGGGCGGCAGAGTAGAGGGCACCTTCCCTTCCCCCTCCTGATGGGAGAACAGGGCCGTGTCTCTGTCAGGGGCTTTGGGCCACACTGTATCCCCTTGCCCTCTGGAGGGACTGGAGGCTGAGTAACTGAGGTCAGTCACATGGTGCGCCAGGCACCTGACCCCCAATAAAAGCCCAGACCACCGAGGCTGGGGGTCACCCAGCAGCGCGGTCAGGTGCGGGCATTTGACTTTACGTCCTCAGTCACCGTCTGGACAGGCGTGCGTCCCTGTCCTGGGCCTGAGTGAGGACCTCGGCAAGGATGCTCGGCTGGCATGGACAATGCTCTGCTCCAAGAGGAAACGTGGGCAGACGTGCCCACCACGGCATCCTGTGGGGCTGTTTACTGCTCAGACAGAAAAACAGACCTGCGGCAAGACCACAGCAGGCCTGACTCCCTGAGGTTCTGCCGAGCTGGGATCAGGTGTAGTTCAGGGGCCCCCAAGCCCACCCTCAGATCCAGTGATGCACTAGAAGGATTCAGAACTCAGAAAATCTGTTAAACTCATGGTTATGATTTATTACGGTGAAAGGATAGGGGTTAAAAGCAGCCAAGAGAAAGGCACATGGGGCAGAGTCCAGGGGAGACCAGGAGGAAGCTTCCACTTGCCTTTCCCAGGAGAGTCCTGCAGACAGCCCTCCTTCCTCCCCGCGTTGACGCACAGGTGGTACTGCCCATCAAGGAAGTTCACCCGAGCCGCAGTGGCCTGGGCTTTTATTGAGGGTCAGGTGCCTGGCGCACCATGTGACTGACTCAGTTACTCAGTCTCCAGTCCCTCCAGAGGTCAAGGTGATACGGTGTGGCCCAAGGCCCCCGCCATAAATCACATTAGATCACTTGGTGTGACCCAAGGTCCCAGATGAACAGACATTTATCAGGCAGGATATGCCAAGGGCTTCGAGGTTCCCTCCCAGGAGCCAGCCAAGAGCTGGCCTCTCTTTGGGCGAGGTTAATCTCTTGTGGTAGATCACCCTTACCGCTCTTCCTGGCCCTTCCTGATCCCCGGGGCCTCTCGCAACCTCCTCGGTGGAAAGCAGTGGATGCTTGGGCATTGGGTTGCAGCTCCCAAGGGGAGGCCGGGCAGGAGGGTGTGGCTGGGCCTTTCCTCTGGCACTCCTCATCACTGCTGCCGCTTCCTGGCCCTGTCTCTCTCGTCACTTTCCTCTCAGCCCCTTCTCTTTGTCTCAGTTATGTCTGTTTCTTAGCGTCTTTTCCTAGTCTGTCTCTTAAGCTTGTGAAGGCCAGAGGGTGGAAGAAAAAAGAGTACTGAGTCATTTCAGAAAAAAGTTACAAAAAGGAACATCGAATGGTGGAACAAATTAGAAGACAGTTGGATGGTAGATTTAAGCTCAGATATAGTCAGTAATTACACTAAACATAAATGGCCTAGATGCTCCAGTTAAACACAAAGGGTTTCTGGCTGGATCCAGACAAAAACAGAAGTCATGTGTGTGTTTCTCCTTAGTGTGTCCCTCCTCCCCCCCCAAATTCAGTTTCCTTATTTGGAAAGGAATGGTCTCCCCCTTGCCCTGGTACAGCCCCCTGTCTTTGGGGGGGACATTTCTGATTGCCCAAGGATGAGGGAATGGGACCAGGAATGTCACCAGGTGTCTCAGCACCTCTGTGGAGAGACAGAGCTGATGGCCTCTTCCGGCACGGGCCTTTCCACTACTCTTTGCTGCCATCAGGCCCTCCTCTAAGGAGCTCCATGCAGGAACAGCTCAGTAGCCCATTTTGCAGATTTGGAAGCTGAGGCCCAGAGAGACAGTGGCTCACCCACGCTCATACCTGAATCCTGCGGACAGCCCCTGGGCCCTCACTCTGCGTGATTCTCTCCCCAACAGAGTGTCACCGGGTTCGGGCGCCAGATGATTGAGAAGACAAAGCAGCTCGTGGAGACCAAGTACACGGTGGAGAACGGCTACAGCACCAGTGCCAAGGTCGGGCCTCCTGCCTGCCCACTGCTGCCTGAGGCGGGCTCGGGGCTGGCGTGGGGAGTGCGGGGCCGCCCAGCTCTCCCTGCCCCTCCGGGTCACACGCGCCCCTCCCCAGGTGGTGTACGGGGACACAGACTCGGTCATGTGCCGCTTCGGCGTCTCCTCCGTGGCTGAGGCGATGGCTTTGGGACGGGAGGCTGCAGACTGGGTTTCCGGCCACTTCCCCTCGCCCATCCGGCTAGAGTTTGAGAAAGTAAGCGGGGGGGCCCCCAGTGCTTGGAGTGGACAGATGTGAGTCTTGCCACTTTGGGGGAGGGTCTCTGCGTCTCGGGATGTCTGCATTTGTGTGAGGTTCTCCTGCTGTGTCGGCGTCTGGGCACCCTGTGTTCCTCAGGTCTCCATTTCTGGGCGCCCTGAACTGGGTGTCCCATTCTTTGAGTTCATAAGCCCCACTTTTGAGGTATTTTGTTTACTGCCTGGGTCCTCCTGAGTTCAGAACTTTGATTTTAGAAACCTCCACAGCCTTGGGCTTTGCTGTGAAAGACAGTGTTTGTTTCCTAAAGATGCTGTCAGTCTTGGAGCATCTCTGGTTTTTAGGTCTTGGGGGGCAGCCCTGTCCCTTGGGGGCCCCCTGACCAGGAGATTCCTGGCTTGGGGCGCTGCTTTCCAGTTCTCCCAGAGTGTGACAGGCTTGGGTCTGGGAGCCCTCACATTATACATTCAAAGCTGAGGTCAGGCCTTTGGGGTACATTTGCTCTCAGATTTGGAGCCTGTCCATCTGGGGAGGTCCCTGCCTCAGGGCTCACTCCCTGCCAGTCTCCGCTTTTTGAGAGGGTTCTGCCTGTCTCCCTTGTCTGCCTCCGGTCTGTTTCAGGCCTCCATTTGGGGCCCTCCAGACCAGCAGTAGCAGCAGACTTCACACCAGTGTCTGGATCTTGGGTTTTAGGGTCTAGGTTTATTCCAGTCCATTTCCAATTGGGGGAAAGTCCCTGGAATGCTGAGGTTGCCCTCCGCCCCACCCTGCACAGCCCCTTGAGCGGATATGCTGGGGTCTTAGGGTCCAGCTTCCCCAGTGACCCAATCACACATCCCTGGGACCATCCCTGATTGTCCAGTTTCTGGGGAAGTCTCAGGATGGGGCGCCGGTGCCCAGAGGCCCAGGGACTCAGCCCGCGGCGGCTTTCCCCCAGGTCTACTTCCCCTACCTGCTCATCAGCAAGAAACGGTATGCGGGCCTGCTCTTCTCCTCCCGGTCCGACGCCCACGACCGCATGGACTGCAAGGGCCTGGAGGCCGTGCGCAGGGACAACTGCCCCCTGGTGGCCAACCTCGTCACCGCCTCGCTGCGCCGCCTGCTCATCGACCGGTGCGTAGGGACCCCCACCCGGTCCCGAGCCCCTCCTCCCTTGGGGACACAGGTGTCAGGCCCAGCCCTTCGGTGGCGGCGCTGTGGAAAGAGTGTGGGGTCAGGCAGCTGCGGTTTCCGGCCCCGTTTGCTCCCTGGCAGCCGGCGGCCTGGCAGGGCCCCTCCTCACCCCTGGCGCGCACCCCGAGTCCCGCTGATGGCCACCCCTCTGCAGAGACCCTGCGGGCGCCGTGGCACATGCACAGGACGTCATCTCCGACCTGCTGTGTAATCGCATTGACATCTCGCAGCTGGTCATTACCAAGGAGCTGACCCGCGCCGCCGCCGACTACGCGGGCAAGCAGGCCCACGTAGAGCTGGCCGAGAGGTGCGCCCAGCCGGGAGCGGGCGGGAGCGGCCAGAAATANCATGCACAGGACGTCATCTCCGACCTGCTGTGTAATCGCATTGACATCTCGCAGCTGGTCATTACCAAGGAGCTGACCCGCGCCGCCGCCGACTACGCGGGCAAGCAGGCCCACGTAGAGCTGGCCGAGAGGTGCGCCCAGCCGGGAGCGGGCGGGAGCGGCCAGAAATAGCCCCTCACCCGCCAGCTGGGCCCACCACTTCCTAGCCCCCCCGCCTGCCCCCACCCGTCCCACCTGCCTTCACCCGGCCGCTGCCCTGGTCTCCCCACAGGATGAGGAAGCGGGACCCCGGGAGCGCGCCCAGCCTGGGCGACCGCGTCCCCTACGTGATCATCAGCGCTGCCAAGGGCGTGGCCGCCTACATGAAGTCCGAGGTCAGGCCCACCTGGGCTGTGCGCTCCGCCCAGCTCTCTGCGCTCTCACTTCTGCTTTCCAGGCAGGGTGGGAGGGTGTTCCTCTCCGTGGCCCCGCGGGGACCTTGAGAACCGCCCCTAACACACCCCTGGGAGTTGGCTCCGTGATGCATTGCTCTCAGGCTTCCCCGCACCCTCTGGAAGGCCCCCCACCTCCCCCGCTATTTGGACCCCTCCTGGAGAAGGGGGCGCAGCCTCCCTGCACACGACCAGAGTGCCTGTCGGACCTTCTGTTTCTGTGGCTCTGGCTTCTTGGTCCCGGCTCTCCAGCTTATCCTTCCCTGGGATTCACACCCTTCTGCATTCTACCTGGATGTCTAGTGACCCCTGATCCCACAACCCCCTCTGCAGTCCCCAGTTCCTGCCCCATCACCTTAGATCTCGGCTTCCAGCCTCCAGCTCCATCTTCCTGCCTCTTGCCCCGACCGTGCTCTCTGACCCTTCCTTGGTGACCTGAGGGCTTCAACCTGTGGGTCATAGAGACTGTGACCAGGGACCCCCCCCATGACCTCTGACCCCATCCTAGCTTGGGCTAGCGACTGCCACTCAGCAGTACCCACACTCATAACTGAAAGACCCCCCCCCAATCTCTGCGACTCCAGGGACCCCAGCGCCTCAGCCCCTCCCAGGCCCCTCCACTCCATCCCCCAGTGTGACGGCGCCCTGCTCTGCCCACAGGACCCCCTGTTCGTACTGGAGCACAGCCTGCCCATCGACACGCAGTACTACCTGGAGCAGCAGCTTGCCAAGCCGCTCCTGCGCATCTTTGAGCCCATCCTGGGCGAGGGCCGTGCTGAGGCCGTGCTGCTGCGTACGGGGGTGGGGTGGGGGATCTCTGGCGGGTCGGGGGACGGGGGTCAGGGTCGGGCACCCGGCCCACCGCCTGCCCTCACCTGCAGGTGGGGACCACACTCGCTGCAAGACGGTGCTCACTGGCAAGGTAGGCGGCCTCCTGGCTTTCGCCAAACGCCGGAACTGCTGCATCGGCTGCCGCACTGTCCTCAGCCACCAGGGTGAGTGTGGGACCCCAGCCCCCCACCCTCCCGCCTCCGCCATCACCCGAAGGCCCCTGCACCAGCCCGGAAGGCTGGCATGGCCCCTGGGTGGGGCTCCCGACTGCAGGCGCCCCCAGGAGGGTCCCAGGCCCCCTACCCCGGGAGTTCCCCAGGGAGTTTTCTCCACACACTTGCTCCCTTGTTCTCTCGTCTGTGGGGACTTTCAGAAGCCGGGATGGGCAGCGGGCGGGGATGGGGTGGCCCAGGCCCTGGCTCAGCCCCAGCTCCCCTGTGCTGACCGGCCCCCCCTCCCTTCATCCCAGGAGCCGTGTGCAAGTTCTGCCAGCCCCGGGAGTCGGAGCTGTACCAGAAGGAGGTGAGGGTCAGGGGAGGAGGGCCGGGCAGCTGGGGTTCGGGCGGGGCTGGGCTGCCCGCTCAGCCCCTGCTGCCCTCAGGTGTCCCACCTGAGCGCCCTGGAGGAGCGCTTCTCACGCCTGTGGACACAGTGCCAGCGCTGCCAGGGCAGCCTGCACGAGGACGTCATCTGCACCAGGTGGGCAGCCGGCCGGCCCAGCGCAGCCCTCTGGGGCCCACACACACATCCCCCTCTGGCTGTGAGGGTCTCCCCAACCCTCCGTGTCCCGGCCTCCCTGGGGTGGGGCTGAGGGGCTGCTGAGTGGGGAGGGCCGGGCACCCAGTATCTGCCCAGGAAATGGCCACGCACACATCATCACACAGAAGCGAATGCAGGGTCCCGGCCCCCTCCCCCAGGGCCGGCTGGGCTTTCCCCAGGGAACAGGTGGGCGGGGCGGGTTCCCACGCCAGGTGCCAGGTGATATACGGCGGTGGCCCAGTGCCCGCGCGAGCACCCGCTGTTGCCGGCTCCCCCCACCCCCACCCTGAGCCCGCTGAGCAAATAGCCCCCGGTGGGCGGGCACTGGGTGGGCGGCACACGGGGGCCAAAGTCCTGGGAGCAGCCCCTGCCCTGCAGTGGGCCCTGACCGCGCCTGNAGGCCGTGCTGCTGCGTACGGGGGTGGGGTGGGGGATCTCTGGCGGGTCGGGGGACGGGGGTCAGGGTCGGGCACCCGGCCCACCGCCTGCCCTCACCTGCAGGTGGGGACCACACTCGCTGCAAGACGGTGCTCACTGGCAAGGTAGGCGGCCTCCTGGCTTTCGCCAAACGCCGGAACTGCTGCATCGGCTGCCGCACTGTCCTCAGCCACCAGGGTGAGTGTGGGACCCCAGCCCCCCACCCTCCCGCCTCCGCCATCACCCGAAGGCCCCTGCACCAGCCCGGAAGGCTGGCATGGCCCCTGGGTGGGGCTCCCGACTGCAGGCGCCCCCAGGAGGGTCCCAGGCCCCCTACCCCGGGAGTTCCCCAGGGAGTTTTCTCCACACACTTGCTCCCTTGTTCTCTCGTCTGTGGGGACTTTCAGAAGCCGGGATGGGCAGCGGGCGGGGATGGGGTGGCCCAGGCCCTGGCTCAGCCCCAGCTCCCCTGTGCTGACCGGCCCCCCCTCCCTTCATCCCAGGAGCCGTGTGCAAGTTCTGCCAGCCCCGGGAGTCGGAGCTGTACCAGAAGGAGGTGAGGGTCAGGGGAGGAGGGCCGGGCAGCTGGGGTTCGGGCGGGGCTGGGCTGCCCGCTCAGCCCCTGCTGCCCTCAGGTGTCCCACCTGAGCGCCCTGGAGGAGCGCTTCTCACGCCTGTGGACACAGTGCCAGCGCTGCCAGGGCAGCCTGCACGAGGACGTCATCTGCACCAGGTGGGCAGCCGGCCGGCCCAGCGCAGCCCTCTGGGGCCCACACACACATCCCCCTCTGGCTGTGAGGGTCTCCCCAACCCTCCGTGTCCCGGCCTCCCTGGGGTGGGGCTGAGGGGCTGCTGAGTGGGGAGGGCCGGGCACCCAGTATCTGCCCAGGAAATGGCCACGCACACATCATCACACAGAAGCGAACGCAGGGTCCCGGCCCCCTCCCCCAGGGCCGGCTGGGCTTTCCCCAGGGAACAGGTGGGCGGGGCGGGTTCCCACGCCAGGTGCCAGGTGATATACGGCGGTGGCCCAGTGCCCGCGCGAGCACCCGCTGTTGCCGGCTCCCCCCACCCCCACCCTGAGCCCGCTGAGCAAATAGCCCCCGGTGGGCGGGCACTGGGTGGGCGGCACACGGGGGCCAAAGTCCTGGGAGCAGCCCCTGCCCTGCAGTGGGCCCTGACCGCGCCTGGCCCGCAGCCGGGACTGTCCCATATTCTACATGCGCAAGAAGGTGAGGAAGGACCTGGAGGACCAGGAGCGGCTGCTGCGGCGCTTCGGGCCCCCCGGCCCCGAGGCCTGGTGACCTCTGACCTCAGCGGACTTCTCACCTCCGGGGGGCGGGGGACAGACGGGGAATTAATAAAGCTCAGGCCTTTTGTTCCATGGTATCTTGTGGTCTCTGGGGGGTCATGGTCCATCATCACGAGCCCTGGCCCAGGTGGCCTCACTTCACTGAGTGGGATGCCCCGACCCCCAGGAGGTTCCCATGGGCCCCTTTACCCTCCCTTGCAAGACCCCTGGGCTGGATCAGATTTCCCCGCCCCTCCTGAGCACCCCCCCCCAGGCCCCAGCCTGCAGAGCCTCTGTGGGCCCCGCCTTCCAGGTGCTGACCTGCTTCCTCCACGCCTGGGGCAGCCCCCGGCAGGAGGCTCCCACTCCCCGGAACGACCAGGGGACCCCCCGTCTCAGGTCACACACCCACAGTGTTTCCACCTCGGGGTCCCCACCGGCTTCAGGACTGAGTTTCTTCCTCAGGGACCCCTGCTGAATTCACATTCACTCTGGGAGCCCCTGCTTCCCCCGCCTCTGACACCCGAGTGCTCTCACCTATTGGTCTGTGTCCCCCCCAGAAACCCACTCCCCCCGGCTCCTCTGTCCAGAGACACCCTCCACATACGTCCCCTGACCACAAGACCCCTTGACTTTTTTACTTTCTCAGGGTCCCGCCAGAGCCAGTACTTCTCCGATCTCCACTCTTCAGGGCCAGTCCCCCCCACCCCAACCCTGGGGATCCCCAAATCCAGAGAGCCCTTGGGCCCACCCTCCCTGCCACGTGACCAAGGGGTTGTGCAATCCAGCCCCCTCCCCGACCCCCTCCCTGAGGGGATTTTTGAGGAGGGCTGAGCTCACAGCCAGCCGGCACCCCTGCCCCCCCACACCCCGGGGGCTGGGCCAAGGTATAAATAGGGGTGGTGGCTGCAGGCGGCAGCAAGCACCACCATGCTCACCCTAGAGGCTGCACAGTAAGTGGGGGCCCTCAAGCCGGGACTCAGGACTCCTGCCCTGCCCCTCACCTTTGACTCCTCTGCCACCAGGCCTCCCCCCTGGGGCAGTGGTCTCTGCCCCACCCAGGGAGGCAGCTGGGTGGGAGAGGCTGGGGTCCACTCCCCCTCCTGGATCTCTTTGCCTCTGCCACCTCGATCCCCTCCTGCATCTCGATCCCCTCCTGCATCTCACCATGTCTCTCCTGGACCCCTGGGGAAAGAGAAAGGGTCTCTTTCCCTTGGGGCGCTTGCTTCTCTCCACCCCGGTGTCCTCCCAAGTGGCCCTTGGCCTCCGTCCCTGTCTTCCTCCAGGCCTCACTGCATCCCCGACTCCTGTGTCTACAGCCTGTGCTGCGGGCCACATCTTTTCTGTGGGGCTCTTGTTTGCTGCCTCTTGCTCCCTCACTGTGTCTTTCTGTCTGCTTCATCTCCATCTGTCTGCCTGTCTATTCCCCACCCATTTCTAGGGCTTAATAAATACCTCCTGCAGCCCGAGCGTGAACGCCTCTCCACACCTTTCTCCCTTCCCTCATCTCCTCCCTTCGCCTCGGCGGAGCCTCTTCTGTGTTTTCCCATCTCCATCCACACCTCTCTCCCGTCGTCTTTTGCCTCTGGTCCAAGATGGACCCATTGAACGGACTCGCTCACCGAGGCCCCCTCCCCACCCCCACCCGCCCTCGGGCACCCACATCTCCTCTCCGGGGACTTTCTCTCCTTCACTTTCCCTGCCCCCGCCCGGCCTCTGTCTATGCAAATCCCAGGGGAGGGGGGAGCATTTGCCTGGCCTCCGCCCCCCACTTCCTGTCCCAGTGGGAGAGTGGGGGTGAGTGTGGCGGGGCTGGTCCCACACCGAGACACGCAGCCGCGGACCGGCTGCGGTGGCCACAGCTGCAGCCGCCTGCCCCACATCCATCTCCCAACCACTTCGAGAGCCAGGAGGCTGAAGACGTCCCTGACATGCCCTTGTGTCTCTCCCCCTCCAGGCTCGACGGGCCACACTTCAGCTGTCTGGTGAGTCAGGGTCCTGGGGGTCAGCTAGGGCTGGGGTGGGGGGAGACCCACGAGGCCCATCGCGACCTTCCTGCCTCAGTTTCCCCTCTGCTTCTTCCTGTCCCTTTGTCTTTCTGACTTTTCATTGCTATCCCCAAGCTCCCTTTTCCCCACCCCCTGCCATCACAGACGATTTTTCTAACATCTCTTTCCTTCTCTCAGACCCTGGTCCACTTCCTCCAATGGGGAGGAGTAGGTCTTTGGGTCTTTGACTTGGCATCTCTTCCTCCATGCACCCCACGTTCAGTCAATCTACTTCTTCCTTCTTCCCTTGTCTGCTTGACTTTATATATTTTCAAAAATTGAGTCGAAACTGTTTCAGACACGCAGAATACTACACCCCACCCCCATAAACCCACAACCTAGTCCAAGAAATAAAACCCCACACATATGCTTGAAAGAAACCCCTGCGGGTGCCCCTTCCCCAACACATCCCACCCTCCTCCAGCTTGAAGAGTTCTGTTGTTTTTTTTTTAAAATTGAGGTTTGCCTTACAAGTCAGAAAAGTGACAAGTCTTGCGGACAGCTCAGTGAGGTTTTCACTTATGTGCACACCTGTGTAACCACGAACTGTATGAAGATACAGAACACTGCCATTACTCTAGAAGATTCTGTCATGTCCCTGCCCAATCAGTAGCCCCCTCTGATACTTTCCACCACAGATGAGTTTTGTTTGGTTCTGAGGTTTTTGCACAGTGGCCCCCTTTGGGTCTGGCTTCCTTCATGTGACCTGAAGTGTGTGTCAGACATTGATCCTTTTTCTTTGTTGTATAATACTCAGTCTCAGGAGGATACCACCATTCTCGTGAGTTCTCCTGTCCCTGGGCCCTCAGGCTGTNTTGCACAGTGGCCCCCTTTGGGTCTGGCTTCCTTCATGTGACCTGAAGTGTGTGTCAGACATTGATCCTTTTTCTTTGTTGTATAATACTCAGTCTCAGGAGGATACCACCATTCTCGTGAGTTCTCCTGTCCCTGGGCCCTCAGGCTGTTTCCCGTTTGGGGCTGTTACTAAAGCTGCCCTGATTGTTCTTCAACAAGGCTCTTTTGTGGACTTACATTTCCTGATCTAGCCCTAAGACCGGGATGACATATCTCTAGTTTTAGATTTTCACTGCTAAAGCAACACTCAGCTCTTGGGGTGAATTGAAGCAATGTGGAGGTGGATAAAAGAAGGGTCGAGAGCTTCTTTCCCTCTGTTAAAAACTCTTCTGTGCCTCTTACCCTTCACCCCCTGTGCCCCCTGAGGCAGGCAAGGCTGGGGGAATTCTCCACCCTCCTCAGCTGCTATGACTGTGTACTGGCGAGGTGCTGGGGTTCCTGGAAGCCCACACTCTTAGTGGGAGCCGGCTGCTCTCTGTCAGAGAGCCTGGTCTCGTGTTCCTATGTCTCTGCCTGGGTCTCTCATTCTGTGTGTGTGTGTGTGTCTGGGTCTTTGTGTGTTTTGCTGAGCTATGTCTACCTCCCATCTCAGTGCCCCTGTCTCTGGTGCCTGGCCTCTCTTTCTCGCGCTCTCCCAGCCTGTCAGAGTCTCCTGCCTGGTCCGGGGTAGGTGGGGTCTCCCTGCAGCCTGGGTGACCCCTCTTCCTCCCCATCTCTATAAGTACCCGGATGGAGTCTTTTACGATCTGGACAGCTGCAAGCACTCCAGCTACCCCGACTCAGAGGGGGCGCCTGGTGAGTGACCCTGGCCCAGCCCCCCTGTCCCCCTGCCCCTTGGGCCCGTTTCACAGATGGGGGAGCTGAGGCCCAGGGGAGCTGTCAGCTGGCCCAGCAGGACAAGGTTAGCCCCAGGCCTCCAGACCTCCTCCCCTTTCCTCTCCCACGCACCCACTCGCCCATGCAAATCCTGGGGTCACAGATTTGCACAGCCCACAATAGCCCCTCTGTGCTGGCGGGGGCTTCGAGGGGGAGGGGACCGAGGCCAGGCCTCTCAGCTTCTAATCCTGTGCCCTTCCCCCTAGACCTGTGGAGCTATGGGCTCAGTCCCGCCGTCCCAGCTGCCTCCTATGAAACCTTCGACCCAGCTGTGGCCACCTTCAGCCAACCCCAGAGTGTCCAGCTCTGCTATGGCCCCTCAACCTACAGCCCCGTGGGGAGCCTGGACCCGGCCCCCAGCCTGGAGGCCCCAGGACCCGGCTTTCCGGCGTACCCCACGGAAGACTTCCCGAGCCAGGTGAGGGCTGGGGAGACTGAAGAAGTTCCCCATCCTTTGATTGAGGTGCCCAGCACCATGTCAGAACCCAAGCGCATAGGGAACCCTTAACCCCTCTGATGACTCTGGGGTTGAACAGCATTATTACTCCATCACAGGAGCCAGCCACCAGAGGCGCAGACGTGCGTCAAGGGGTGGGAGGCTCTCACGGAGGCGGCCCGGGTGTCCCTGGCCACGCCATGGAGATCGGAAGTAGCCCGAGTACAGGCTGTGAGCGGAGCAGGGAGCCCACAGCCAGGGCCCGTGAAGAAGTGAAGGGACCGAAGCAGAGGGAGGCAGAGAAGGGAGCCCCTCAGGCCATGGGTATCCCTGACCTTCCGCAGACCCTGGGCCTCCCGGCATACGCCCCCTATGCCAGCCCCGTGCTCTCAGAGGAGGAGGACCTCCTGTTGGACAGTCCCGCCCTGGAGGTCTCGGACAGCGAGTCGGATGAGGTCCTCGTGGCTGGCCCGGAAGGCAGGGGATCCGAGGCAGGTATGTGGGAGCCAGTAGGGTGCGAGGGACTCCACCTGGTGGTGGAGGGAGTGGGGAGGGTTAAGGGAAGCATGTCTGCCCAAGCACCTACGGTACACACTCCAGTGCTGAGAACAGTTTCCAGATCTGCCATCTGCTGGCTGTGCTGCCTTGGGGAACTGCCTCTACCTCTCNTAAGGGAAGCATGTCTGCCCAAGCACCTACGGTACACACTCCAGTGCTGAGAACAGTTTCCAGATCTGCCATCTGCTGGCTGTGCTGCCTTGGGGAACTGCCTCTACCTCTCTGTGCCTTGGTCTATCTGTACAATGGAACGAAAACACCAGTAGTGTCTATTCCTGGTGGCTGGGAGGGTCCAAGGGATTGTAAGTGTCAACGAGATAGCAGTGCTTGGCACAGAGTCAGTACTCAGTGAATCTCCGCCATCATTATGGACGCAAGAGCAACAGAAACCATCACAATATCAGCTCCCACCTAGTCAACCTCTGCTTCTGCCCCTGTGCCTGACCTCCATTACTTGCAACCCCTGTAAGTTGGAATAATTAGTCACTTTCCCTATCTGGGCCTCAGTTTCCCATCTGTAAAATGGGCTTTGTTATCATCATCCCTGTCTTGTGGGGTTTTGATGAAGATTAAATGAGCTCGTAATTGTACTGTGCATAGCACAGCCCGTGGGTACCAAGTGCTTCACAAAGACTGGTAAAAGTAAAACACACACACACAAGCCTCATTTATATAACTGAAGAAACACCAGCTCAGAGAGGTTAAGTTACCACTCCAACACCACACAGCTGGAAAGTGGCAGAGGTGGGGT
>SJYA01002419.1:0-13800 GCA_006410615.1 Neotragus moschatus
GGGGGGTCAGGAGGGCTGAGGTCAGAAAGCAGGAAGTCCTGGGAGGGTACTTCTCCCTGGCTGGTTGGATTGCTGGTTTATTGCTGGGTTTTCTTTATTTTTTAAAATTATAGCTGATTGGGTTAGGTTCAGGTGCACCGCCTAGTGATTCAGGATTTTTGCCGATTATTTTCCATTAGAGGTCATTACAAGATACTGAGTGTAACTCCACTGATGCTTTGTACTACAGAGCCACACGGACTTGAAGTGGGGGCCGGCATCTTCTTAGGCCTGAGAACCTGGTTTCCTGAAAGGGGCTCATCTCCCGGGAAAGGAGGTCAGACTGCAAGGCACATGTGGGGACAGTCGGCTTGCAGCCACAGGCCATAGGCAGACGGCTCCCCGAGGCCCCGAGGAGAAGCCAGGACCGTCCACCTGCCCCCTTCCCTCTGGCCTGTGGGTCTATTGCTGGCTTTGGGCACCTCTGTGTGGCTTTGGAACTCAATGCAGGGCCAGGGTGTCCAAGAGAGCCGGCCACCTTCCTCCTGGGTGTGCAGTTCCCGTTGGGGTTGGGGATGGAGGAGGGAGGTGGAGGTTGGGGAAGGAGGAGGGGAAGGGGCATCCAAATGGTTCGGGGAGACATCGCCAGGGTGATAACCCGTGTCATCTCTCCCTCTGGAGGGGGAGGCTGTGCCCTTACTGTGCTGGGTCCCTGAGTCTGCCTGGCCCCGAGGACTTGAGAATCCTTTGCATTGAGCTTTGGGCCCAAGGGAATCTGAGACTCTGGAGTGTTCCCTTTGGAAAAAAGCCCGAGGCAACAATTTGGACAGTATCGATTATAACCTGCACACTGAGGGCCACTGCATCAACACTGCACACGCATTATCTCACGGGGCCCTGCCGGCTAGAAACTTCTATGGGCCACACTTCACAGACAAGGAAATCGCGGGAAAGAGAGGCTGAGAAACCTGTCCAGGGTCACAGCTGGCCTCTGAACCCAGGCGGTCTGACTCCAGAGTCCATGTCTTCAGATCAGTGCTAGTGGTTTTCAAAGTACCCTCAGGCGAAAACCCCCCTTTGCTGTTCAGTCGTGTCCGACTCTTTGAGACCCCACGGATCGCAGCATGCCAGCCTTCCCTTGGGAGCTTGTTAAAAATGCAGATTCCAGGCCCATCTTGGTCCCACTGAATCTGAATCCTCAGGAAAGGGCTAGGAGCTAGATTGGGATGGTGGGTGGGTCCTCTGTTTGCTCAGCTGGCACCCGTGGTCTGGTAGTNTGTCCGACTCTTTGAGACCCCACGGATCGCAGCATGCCAGCCTTCCCTTGGGAGCTTGTTAAAAATGCAGATTCCAGGCCCATCTTGGTCCCACTGAATCTGAATCCTCAGGAAAGGGCTAGGAGCTAGATTGGGATGGTGGGTGGGTCCTCTGTTTGCTCAGCTGGCACCCGTGGTCTGGTAGTCTCCTCCCCCAGGGATGGAGTGGGTGGGGAGTCAGCCTGGGAACAGAAAACGCCACCTGATGACCCCAACTGCTCTGATGTTTAAAAGCAAAGTGCTCTTTAAGATGCCAGCCTGACNGAGTTAATCTGTCCGCACTAATTAAATATTGACGGCTGTTAAATATTCATGGGGCGTTTTAGCTGGCAGGTTTGATGTCTCCAGGCCCTGCCGGCTGCAGCTCTGCTGACGGGCCATTTTGACTGGGCACTTTGCGCTCCTGACCGCCTCTCTGTCATCCAGATGTTCCCAGCTGCTCTGGGCGACCCCACCTGCTAGGGATCACTCAGACCCCACTCGGACACGCCCCGTGAGCCTGCTCCTGTGGGAGGTGGTGCTGGTAGCTTTGGCCCTGGGGGCTTGTCGTGTGCCACAGAAGGATTCTGGCCTGGGGTGCGTGTGTGGATGGGGAAGGGCTGGAACCCAGGGGTCGCTGAGAGGCCGGGTGGCCTGTCCTCCAGTGGGGACTCCTGGAAGTTCCTTGCTTCCAGGAGCTGGCAGCTCCAGTTCTGGGCTGCATGGGAGGTGCTGGGGAGAGCGGCGGCCAAGGACAGCCTATCAGATCCCTGCGGGAGGTCAGACTGAGTGGCGGTGGTCCTGCAAAGGGCGGTTGCGATCCCCAGGGAGTGTCATGGTGGGCAAGGCGGGGGAGTGGTATGTCTCACACACAGGAGCTGAGGAGTCTCAGGAGATGCCAGCCAGACTGGGAAGGGGGAGGTCAGGGCAGGCTTTGCAGGCAGAGACCGCAGAGAATCCTGGGAGACAAGCGGGAAGCAGACTGGCTGGGAGGAGAGGGTTTTTCTGGAAGGGCTCCCACCAGGGGAAGGGCACAGACAGTGAGGGCCTGAGCAAGTGCGCAAGAGAGAAGCCCTGTGGGTGGGCATGGAGCCTGGGTGCAGACAGGGGGCGTGGAGGGGTGGGGGGTCCTGCCCCGCCCATGGTCAAGGCCTGTGCTTCCTTCCTGTCTCATCCTCTAAGCCCAGCCGGCCCCAGCATCTTGCTCCCCAAATACCTGGTTACCTCCCCTTTCTCTTCCCTGGTGGCTCAGATGGTAAAGAATCTGCAGGCAAAGCAGGAGATGAGGACTTGATCCCTGGGTCGGGAAGATCCCCTGAAGGAGGGCATGGCCACAAGAACACTCCAGTATTCTTGCCTGGAGAATCCCATGGACTGAGCTGCCTGGCGGGCTAGAGTCCATGGGGTCAGAAAGAGTCAGACACGGAGCGACTTTCATTTCACTTCCGCTTCCTGTGGGGAGGACAGTGGGAAGGGGGGTCAGGAGGGCTGAGGTCAGAAAGCAGGAAGTCCTGGGAGGGTACTTCTCCCTGGCTGGTTGGAAAGCTGGTTTATTGCTGGGTTTTCTTTATTTTTTAAAATTATAGCTGATTGGGTTACGTTCAGGTGCACAGCCTAGTGATTCAGGATTTTTGCCGATTATTTTCCATTAGAGGTCATTACAAGATACTGGGTGTAACTCCACTGATGGTTTGTACTACAGAGCCACACGGACTTGAAGTGGGGGCCGGCATCTTCTTAGGCCTGAGAACCTGGTTTCCTGAAAGGGGCTCATCTCCCGGGAAAGGAGGTCGGACTGCAAGGCACACGTGGGGACAGTCGGCTTGCAGCCACAGGCCATAGGCAGACGGCTCCCCGAGGCCACGAGGAGAAGCCAGGACCGTCCACCTGCCCCCTTCCCTCTGGGCTGTGGGTCTATTGCTGGCTTTGGGCACCTCTGTGTGGCTTCAAAACTCAATGCAGGGCCAGGGTGTCCAAGACAGCTGGCCACCTTCCTCCTGGGTATGTAGTTCCGGTTGGGGTTGGGGACGGAGGAGGGAGGCGGAGGTTGGGGAAGGAGGAGGGGAAGGGGCATCCACATGGTTCGGGGAGACATCGCCAGGGTGATAACCCGTGTCATCTCTCCCTCTAGAGGGGGAGGCTGTGCCCTTACTGTGCTGGGTCCCTGAGTCTGTCTGGCCCCAGGACTTGAGAATCCTTTGCATTGAGCTTTGGGCCCAAGGGAATCTGAGACTCTGGAGTGTTCCCTTTGGAAAAAAGCCCGAGGCAACAATTCGGACAGTAGCGATTATAACCTGTGCACTGAGGGCCACTGCACCAACACTGCACACGCATTATCTCACGGGGCCCTGCCGGCTAGAAACTTCTATGGCCCACACTTCACAGACAAGGAAATCGCGGGAAAGAGAGGCTGAGAAACCTGTCCAGGGTCACAGCTGGCCTCTGAACCCAGGCGGTCTGACTCCAGAGTCCATGTCTTCAGATCAGTGCTAGTGGTTTTCAAAGTACCCTCAGGCGAAAACCCCCCTTTGCTGTTCAGTCGCTCAGTCGTGTCCGACTCTTTGAGACCCCATGGATCGCAGCATGCCAGCCTTCCCTTGGAGCTTGTTAAAAATGCAGATTCCAGGCCCATCTTGGTCCCACTGAATCTGAATCCTCAGGAAAGGCCTAGGAGCTAGACTGGGATGGTGGGTGGGTCCTCTGTTCACTCTGCTGGCACCGGTAGTCTGGTAGTCTCCTCCTTTAGGGACGGAGCAGGTGGGGAGTCAGCCTGGGAACAGGAAACGCCACCTGATGACCCCAACTGCTCTGATGTTTAAAAGCAAAGTGCTCTTTAAGATGCCAGCCTGACTTGGGGCTGCTAATGGAGCCCGAAAGAGTTAGTGTTTCCCTTGGGCCAGAGCTACAAAGCAGAGACTGTAAAACGCTGGGATGCCCTGCAGCGGTAGCAGCAGAAACCAGGGAGGGAGGCGGGCCAAGGGGAAGGAAGGGCTCAGGGCCGAACTCAGGGCGTAGTGTTTGGCCAGCCACCCCCTCTTGAGAGCGATGGAGTCAGAAATGTGTTGGGATCCTCTCTCACTGGCTTTGAGGTCTTGAGTAAGCAACTGATGGCCTCCAAGGCTCAACATTCTGATCTGCAGAATGGGCTGGTGGTTTCCCTTACCCTCCAGGGCAGCTATAAACCTCAGAGAGATGTGTGAAGCACAGAACACCAGCAACGGGGGCCCCTTACACAGTATTTTGTTGTTGTTATTGTTTAATTGCTGAGTCGAGCCCAGCTCTTGGCAGCCTCATGGACTGCAGCTCACCAGGTTCCTCTGTCCATGGGCTTTCCCAGGCAAGAAGACTGGAGTGGGTTACTTCCTTCTCCAGGGCATCTTCCCGACCCAGGGATCAAACCCGCGTCTCCCACTTTGGCAGGCAGATTCTTTACCACTAAGCCACCAAGGAGTTACTTCCTGTGTGCCAATCACTGTTCCGTGGGCTTTATGTGCCTTAACTCCTTTAATCCTCACAACAGCCCTGCCAGGCTGGTATCATGACTGTTCCCGGTTGTGAAACTGGGGTGTGGAGATGTTCACACACTAGCCTGCAGCCTGCAGGCAGTCAGAGGCAAAGCTGGGGGTTGAGTCTTGCTGCTCAGACTCCAGAGTTGTTCTCTTAACACCCAGAGGCATCCAAAAATAATAGTCTCTCGACCTTTGCTTTGCCAAAACTTCTGGAAAATTCTACACTCTGTTATGAACAAGGCCCCTCTTCTGTGGACGATTGTCCTCTCAGGAAGCCCTCTGGGCTGAGAATGCATATCTCCTTGGTCAGCTTGAGGCAGGCATCCCCCTCCCCCTGCCAGGGTAACACAATTGAAGATTCATTCCCTGTGAACCGAAACTCCAAGACCAGAATAGCAAGACAGTTAAGGCAGGAAGCTGGGCCCTGCCCAGGCCACATCTCTCTCTTTCTTGATGTGAGGAGACCTCCCCGACCACACATGCACAGAAAAACTCCTTGGAGGTCAAAGAGTAGTGATGTCAAGGCATGATCTACCCATAGGCCTTTGTGGTAGAATCCATCTTGGCTAAGAGATGTGTGTGTGTACACATGGGAGGACCCTCAGATACATCAAATATGAACTGTGAACCAGGCAAATCAAAATGATCAGCCAAAGGAAAACCAGATGAAATGCCCATAAAAGTAATTCAAATTGCCATGCAGGTGTGACTCTGACTCTCTCTCTCTCTGAGCCTGCCCATCTATCTATCCACACACACTGTAGCCTTTTTTCCTCCTAATAAATACTTTACTTGCTTCAGTACTTTGCATCTTTGTGGAATTCTTTTCTGCAAAGCTGAAAAGCCGGGCCCTTGTTGCTGACCCCGGCCTAGTGGCTAGGATTTGGCGCTCTCACAGCCGTGACTCAGCCTCCATCACTGGCTGGGGAACCGACGCCCTGCTTCAAGCTGCTGCAGGCTGAGGCCACCCGAGATCAAGCTGAGGCTCTTTTATGGGAGAGTCACCCACTCACACCCCACCCACTCGCCCCTGCACAGGAGCTCTTGCCATACACCCGTCCTGGGGACACAACGTGGATACTGACTATGACTCCAGGGGGAACACAATCAGGGAACAACAACAAAAAGGCAAATAGCAAGAAACTAAGTGAAATGTACAGTGTGTGAGGGTGCAGCCATGAAACAGAGCAGGACCCCGTGGGGCCTTCTGGGGATGGGCCTTCTCCCCGCCCTCTGCTTTAGCTCCTCGGGGAAGTATCTAGATGATAGTAACCAATGCACATTTCCCGAGTTGTTTTGCAGATGTAAAAAAAACCTCCCCCACTCCAAAGAAACTGAAAGTTGCTCAGCCATGTCTGACTCTGTGATCCCCTGGACTATACAGTCCATGGAATTCTCCAGGTTAGAACACTGGAATGTGTAGCCTTTCCCTTTTCAAGGAATCTTCAACCCAGGGATGGAACCCAAGTCTCCCTCATTGCAGACAGATTCTTTACCAGCCGAGCCACAAGGGAAGCCCCTCCAACAAAAGATGTCAGCCACTTGCAGTTGTGGAACACATAGCCCCAGGCCCCTTGGAGCCAAAGGACTGATAATGCTAACCCCTGGGACACACCCTGCTACCCCACTGTCCGCCGGAGAACTGTGCTCAAGCAGATCACAGACCCCGTGACCCCCAGTCTCCCTTGGCTTTTAAAAGTGCTTTGCCTAAACCCTTGGGGGAGCTCGGGGCTTTTTAGGGCATGAACCCACCCATCTCCTTCCATGGCCTTGCAATAAACCTTTCTCTGCTCCAAACTACCACCTTTCCTGGGCTCTATGGGGGGTGTGACCTGAGGGAGCCACGTGGGTGGGAGATGGGGACAGGATGCCAGGCAACCAGACACCAGGAACAAAGCCAGGAGACCGGGGTGGCCGGCGAGGGGGCAGTGGAGATCCAGGACACGGATGGAGAAGGCCTGCCTCCTCAGGGTTTGGACGGGCTGCCCCAGCTGCCGTGGAGAAGAGCCTGTAGGGCCAAGGCGGGTCAGGGACCCGTCAGGAGGGCCAGGTGGCAGATGACGGTGGCTGTGGCAGGTGTTACGTCTGAGATGGTCAGGAGGGCTCGGACGGTGACGGGTGGTATTTTGAAGGTAGAAGCAACAGTATTTGCTATCAGGCTGAGTGTCAAATGGGGAAGAAAAAGTGACTCCAAGGGTTTTGGTCAGAGGAAGGGAAGGATGGTGTGACCATTGACTGAGATGCAGGAAGAGTGGGGTTTAGTGTGTGTGTGGGGGGGGTGGGGTGGGGGGAGGAACTGTTTGGTTTCTAACAAAAGTTTGATCTCTAACTACAGGTTCAAGGAAGAAACTGGAATGCAGCCTGAATTTAAGGAGATCTCGGGACTAGAGATGAAAATTTGAGAGTTATCAGCTGTTTTAGATGGTGACACTGCATGAGAAGACCCAGGGAGAAGGAGAATAAATAGGAAAGAGCAGAGGTCTGAGGACGGAGCCCTGGGAGCAGGGATATCTACAGGGCAGGGAGCCGAGGAGGAACCAGCGCATGTCACGGCGGCCTTCAGAGTGAGGCGGATGGTTCCAGGCGCTGGGCTCGCGGCCTTTCCCAGCGCCAGCTCTGCGCTTTCGGCAGGCCTTTTCCGCCCTCTCGTGGTCACACTTGGAATTGCACTCAGTGGCTCTTGAGAGCCCGACCACATTTCCTGGGGTCTTCTGAGTCACTTCACTTGTTCATTAAGTGCGTGGCTATGCGCTAAGTCGCTGCAGTCGTATCCGACTCTTTGCGACGCTATGGTCCATAGCCCACGAGGTTCCTCTATATCCATAGGATTCTCCAGGGCAAGAATACTGGAGTGGGATGCCATGCCCTTCTCCAGGGGATCTTCCCCACCCAGGAATTGAACCCAAGTCTCTTATGTCTCTTTAATTGTCAGGCGGGTTCTTTACCACTAGCGACACCTGGGAAGCCCGTTCATTCAGTAGACAATCCCTAAGTGACTGCTGTGCTCTGGGCTTCCCTGGTGGCTCAGTTGGTAAAGAATCTGCCTGCCGTGCAGGAGACCCGGGTTCTATCCCTGGGTCAGAAGATCCTTTGGAGAAGGGAAAGCTACCCATTCCTGTATTCTTGCCTGGAGAATCCCATGGACAGAGGAGTCTGATGGGCTATAGTCCAGGGGGTTCACAAAGAGTTGGACGCAACTGAGTAATACACCCAGACACGCATATTCTGGGCACTGACCCATGCAGAAGAGAATAGAATCCTTTCCTAGAATTCAGCATGGAAGGAAAGACACAAACCCAACAACTGTCAGACTGTGGTTGTCACCTGGAGGTAGTTATAGCAATGTCTGGAAATAATTTTTCAGCTGTCGTAAGTGGGTGGGGAGTGAGTGGGTTGCTACTGGTGTCTAGTGGGTAGGGGTCAGGGATGCTGCAAAAGATTCTATCATGTACAGGACATCCTTCTATGGCAAAGAATTATCTGGCCCAAATGTCAAGAAGTGTTTTGAGGCTGAAAAGTATTGATCCAAGACAACACATCAGATGTTATAAAAGGGAAAAAAAATGTTAGTCACTCAGACGTGTCTGACTCTTTTTGACACCATGGACTGTAGTCTGTCAGGCTCCTCTGTCCGTGGGATTCNACACACACAGACACACACACAGACACACATAGACACACACAAAGACACACAGAGACACATACAAACACACACAGAGACACACATAGAGACATACAGACAAACGGAGACACACAGAAACACAGACACACACATAGAGACACACAGAGAGACACACAGAGACATATACATGCAGAGACACACAGACACACAAAGACACAGAGAGAGACATACATAGAGACATGCAGACACAGAGACACAGACACACACACAGACATACACAGAGACAGACACACAGAGACACAGACACACACAGAGACCCACACAGACCCACACACAGACACACACAGAGACACAGAGACACACACACACAGACACACCCACGCTGAGTTTTTATGGCCACTGCCTGTGCAGTTTCACTCCTTCCGCCTGGAACAGCACCTCCTGCCACGTCTGCCCGCCCTCTGAGTTACCCTGTCTCTGCCTGCAATGCTCTGTCACGCGGCCCACACCCCAGCCTGCTGTGCCTGACCCGTGTCTACACCTCCCACACCGTTTGCCGCACACTCGGCTGTAGTGTGTGTGTGTGTGTGTGTGCGTGCGTGCGTGTGTATTTGCATGCGGGCCTGCCTGTGTGGCTATCTTTCATTTTGACCATGGGCTGTTAGGGTTAAGAAGCATTTCTTCCTCATCTTCGTATCTTACAGTGTCTGGCGTGGGGGTCAGTACTCATCGATTTGTGAATGAATGACTAAACTCGGTATCCAACTTATCATAAAATCTCAGCAAGCATTAAACTCGAAGGGAATGCTATCCAGTCCAAAGTCTACTCTTTGTCAATAACCAGGAAGATATTTGAGGAGTACGCTCATGAGGACCATGGATATTTCATAGAAACATTTCCAGAACCTACCATGCAACTACATCCATCATTCACAGTGGCATCATCTTCAGTTCAGTTCAGTTCAGTTGCTCAGTTGTGTCCGACTCTTTGTGACCCCACGGATCCAGTATGCCAGGCCTCCCTGTCCATCACCAACTCCCGGAATTCACTCAAACTCACGTCCATCAAGTTGGTGATGCCATCCAGCCATCTCATGCTCTGTCGTCCCCTTCTCCTCCTGCCCCTCCCAGCATCAGAGTCTTTTCCAATGAGTCAACTCTTCACATGAGGTGGCCAAAGTACTGGAGCTTCAGCTTCAGCATCATTCCTTCCAAAGAAATCCCAGGGCCGATCTCCTTCAGAATGGACTGGTTGGATCTCCTTGCAGTCCAAGGGACTCTCAAGAGTCTTCTCCTACACCACAGTTCAAAAGCATCAATTCTTCGGTGCTCAGCTTTCTTCACAGTCCAACTCTCACATCCATACATCATCTTCTTATCCCACTGTCAACCCATTTTGCTTTCTTTGGTCAGGCCCCTCTTTGACTTGGTCACAGGAAATACCACTACAGATGTGTTTTTGTTTCTTTGGGGCTAATACCACGGACTCTGTTATCAGAGAAAGGATTGCCGGGTTGGAGAAGATAAACAGCTCTCACTCTGATTGCCTGATTGCTTATGTAAATTGGCCCAGTCTTTTTTGAAAGTGATTCTGAAAGATGTGTTTTCACTGGCTGCCCATCTTGGGTTTCATCACATTTATTTTGTGTGTGTGTGTGTGACTTTAATAGTCATGTAATGGGACCTGAAAGGTGCTTGGTTCTAAATTTTATTTCCTAGCTGGCAGGATGGTGCCTGTTTCCACGTGGTGATTTACTGTCTCCACTTCCTGGTGCAATTCTGTTCATCTCCTTTGACCACTTATCAGGGGGAGTCATGTTGTGGCCCGTCCATTATTTGTTTGGGGCAGTAAGCAGGCTTGGAAAGGGAATATGACAAACACAATGGATGCCACTGTTGTCCTTTTGATATTTATTTTTATTACATGGTGGTGCAAAAATTTCCATTCTTATGTGTCTGAACCCATCCATCAGAGCCCTGATGTTATCTGTTTCTCCAGGAGCTGGGAATTTATCTCCTCATCAGCCACGGGGATGCTTGTCCCTTGTTTCCGGGTTTGTCACAGATTAACGGTGTGATATGCCTAAACCTGACAGGCCTGCTGTATGAATTCAAATGAAGTCTCCCATGCCCCTTAGCCAACTGTCCCGGTGATGTTTATTAAATAACAATCTCTTTCCTCGGTGCCCTTCTTTGTCAGCCTATCGTTAGCTTTACTGGGGTTCACGTTCATCTCAGGGATCTCTCTTCTGATGACGTTTGCTGCTTTTAACTTAGCTTAGGATGGTTCCACTGACGGGCATCGAATATCGTAATTGCTCCAGAGGAGTGATCTGTTGTGACCATTGAAAGATGAATCCTCTGATGGGTCTTCACTTGGAAGAATGAACGTCCCGCACTCCAAGCTGTCGATTTCTATTAGAGGACTTGGGGGATTGACATCATTACTGCATTAACTCTGTATATTGACTTTGGGACGTAGCATATGTACTTAGGGATTACAATTAGACCCGAGCTGGAAAGTTCCCCAGAGGACTCAGAGCTTTAGACAAAAGAAAGACTCACTTTTCCTTCAATGGACCTAGCCTGGGTACAGTCCCCAAGAGTCATGTAGCCCTGAGGCTGATGGTTTTGAGTAATGTCATTTTTCTGTCGCTTCCCCCTCCCTTACCCCCAGAGGATGCTCTGGATATGAGAGAGAGAGGACCAAGAAGGAATCCTGACTGGACCCTATGAGTCCCGTGCTAAGGGTGTAGTGGGCAGGTGGTGGGTAGGAGTGGAGGCGGCAATGAGGATTCACAGCACCTTTAATCTAGCTGGAGTCCATGGAATGTGTCTCCCATCAATTTAGTGCCAACAGTTTCCTTTTCTCATTTGTCTTCGGGTTACATTCTCCTGGTAAAGCTGCCAAACTGACTCAGTCTCCCTGTCCACCTCCTCCTCCATCACACCTGGGCTGCTGGGTACTCCTGAGGAAGACCGATGTTACCGTCTCCAAGCCCAGGGATGCCGGTGGTCCCCTTCGGCCCCCAGGGTCTTCACTCTCCCAGCCTGTCTCCCCGGGAGCAGCATCCTTGCTCCTATTTGGATCTGTTCCTCCTGGAGTCCATCCCTTTTTGCCCTGTCAGGGACCTCACTTACCAGATGATACTCTCTGTCCTGTATCCCCAAACTCATCTTCACTGTTAACTCCTTTTCATCCACACTTAAATAGGCTTGACCATTTCTGCTATTGAAAAAGTCTTTCTTTCTTTAAGATATTTGGGGGTTTGGATGTTCTTCAAATATGCAACGTAAAATAGTGACGATGGGGAAACACTCTGGCAAGGTGTCATGCTAAGTCACTTCAGTCATGTCTGACTCTGGAACTCTATGGACTGCAGCCCGCCAGGCTCCTCTGTCCATGGGATTCTCCAGGCAAGAATACTGGAGTGGGTTGCCATTGTCTTCTCCGGGGGATTTTCCCGACCCAGGGGTCCAAGCTGCGTCTCTGGTTGGCAGGCGGGTTCTTCCCCACTATCACCACTTCTGGGAAGGTGCTCTCAGCAAAGCCTGAGACTCTCTTTGGCCATGGCCTTCCTCCTGCCCCCACATCAACAGCACATGTAGAGCTAGNGTCTTCTCCGGGGGATTTTCCCGACCCAGGGGTCCAAGCTGCGTCTCTGGTTGGCAGGCGGGTTCTTCCCCACTATCACCACTTCTGGGAAGGTGCTCTCAGCAAAGCCTGAGACTCTCTTTGGCCATGGCCTTCCTCCTGCCCCCACATCAACAGCACATGTAGAGCTAGTCTACACCTGCTATCACATCCCTTCCCTTCCAACTAACTTCTCAACTCACCAGCTTAGGGATTTTGCCCCCAGAACTCTACAGAGACCGTTTTTCCTAGTGTAACAATAGACTTCCTTACTTCTCACTCCCACGGGCATTGCTGCAGTCTCCTCTTCCGGGTGCGCAGCGTATGGCGATGCCATTCAATATCTCCTTCTTGCACCACATTGGTTTCCCCTTGGAAATAGCCTTCCCTCTTGGCTTCCCTCCCACTTCTCTGGCCAACCGCTCAGTTTCATCTTTTGGTTCCTCTTCTTCAGCGTTCCTCTGGGGGCTATTTATGCCCTTAGTAACCACATCCATCCCTGTGGGTTTGATGGCCTTCTGTTCATGTGTAGATGAGTTTCCAGTTACATCACTAGGCTCAGGACACCTGTCTCCTGAGCTTTACTTCCTCCTTGTGAGCTCTGGAACCCAAATGACTTCACGGGAAATCACCTCTTCCTCCCAGTGGCTGTGTGACTTTGAACAAGTTGCTTGACATCTCTGTGCCTCGCTGGCCTTCCTCCTGAGGTTGTCATGGGGGCTACATGGAGTTGTTGTCATCACTATTATGAACAGTCAGTTGCCTGTTGGACATCGTCTTCTTCAGGTGACCTGCCCAAATCTGGCTCACCATCTTCTCCACGTGTCCTCTGAAACCCTCACTTCCCCAGGGGCTCTTTTCCATTTGATGGATGATACCACTGAAGTCCCCAAACATCCTGGACTGCCCTGCTATCTTCACCCCTGTGGCCAGTCAATCATGGAGTCCATGTATTTGTCTCCTAAACATTTCTCTTCTCCTCTTCCTACCCACAGGCCCAGCCCCCACGCTTGCTCTAGTCACCACCATCTCTCACTTAGGTTTTCCTAAAACCTAAGTGAGTGTGAGACCTCCAGTGGGGTCCCTTTGCTCTTGAAGACCAACTTCCTGAGCATGGCTCACAGGTTCCTGTATGGTCCAGTGGTTCTCATTTCTCTTTCCAGAACCTCCTCTCCTCCTCCTAACATTCAGCCACTATCAGTGTGACTACTTTTTTACACTTGCTACATCCTCTTACATTTTCACCCACTGTTTCCTCTTCCAGGAACAATCTTTCCCTGTTTCCTTTCGGGGCATCGCTGACTCCCCATCTCTAGAGCCTCATATTAAAATCCATATTCTCCAGGCAGCTTCCCAGACCTCCCAGTGCGGCAAGAGATGCCTGGTCCTGTATGCTCCCACAGCGCCCTCTACTCCACCCCTCCACGGACTGCCCCCCACCCTGCCCCCTTCAACACAAGCCTGTTTAGAAGCCCACGTTCCCCACTAGAGGGGTGTTTACACTCTTGTTCACTCTCATTTGTCTGGTGCTTGGCACATAGTAGGTGCTCCATAAATATTTGCTAAGTAAATATCTCATTTCACATCCTCGTGACGACACGCATGCTCTGTCCATCACCTTCAATACATTGCTCCATTCAGCACCGGGAACTGGATATGGAGTATATTTCTCTCCTTGAAATGATTCCCAGTCCGTGCCATTAGGAAGGTCGGAGCGCAGAGATGGAGATGTACAAGGCAGCAGGGAGTGACCGGGGGGAT
>SJYA01002419.1:14052-63495 GCA_006410615.1 Neotragus moschatus
TAGAGGCGGTGGGGGTGGGGTGGGGGTGGGAATACTCCCTGAAGAAATTGACTCTTGGGCTGAGTTCTTAAACATTAAGGGGGAAGTAGACTGGGGGATGAAGGAGGTGGACGGTGCTCATAATCTTCTATGGGCCAAATAGCAACTAGGCAGATGCAACGCCTAAGTCTATTTCCACTAACAAAGTTTGCACTTCCCATCAGCTCTGTTTCACTGAAAGACTGTGATGTACCTCTGGGGAGAGCGTGGCACATCTTCTGGAAACCCCTGCTATGTCTTCACTCGTCTAAAGAAACCTGGCTGATCTTGCGGGGCTGATGCTACCGAGGTCCAGGGCGTGCCTGCCTTCAGTCCAAGCTTGCACGCAGCTAATTAGAAGCCCAGCCGNGTACCTCTGGGGAGAGCGTGGCACATCTTCTGGAAACCCCTGCTATGTCTTCACTCGTCTAAAGAAACCTGGCTGATCTTGCGGGGCTGATGCTACCGAGGTCCAGGGCGTGCCTGCCTTCAGTCCAAGCTTGCACGCAGCTAATTAGAAGCCCAGCCGGGAGTCAACACCAAGGAGCTCTTCTCTCCTGCTGCTTGCAAAATTTTCAACGCGTGTGTACCAAGGAGTGACATTAAGGATGGCTGTTCGATGGGAATGGGGTATACGGTACCAACACCCACATCTTGGACTTGACTGGTTAGCCTTCTTGAATAGATTCTTCATGGAATGCACCGCTTCTCAGGAAACAAAGATATTGATTCAATAAGAAAAGAAACGTTTCGCCTTCCATAGCCTAAGACTGCACTTCAATGAAATCAGGAATAAATCTCACAAACCACGAGGGGTTAGCCAGTCACACAGAAGTTGGTGCTCCTAAATAAAACCACAGAAAGGGAAGCAATTCAGAACAGAGTATTTAAAGAACAAAGATATAAACACAGCATATCATATAAATTTATGGGATGCTGCCATACTGGTACTTAGAGGAAAAAAATATTGTGCTTGATGGCCTCTAACAGTGAGAAAGAAGAAAAACTGGGAATTAAGCCTCTACCTAAATAACCCAGAAAGGGTACAAATTACCAAGTGAAAGGCAAGTGGAAAGAGTAATAAACCCCCAAACAGAAATGAATAAAACAGAGACATAAAATTTAATTTAAAACACAAGCTAAACCAGCTTCTCTTAAATCCAGCAATGCATCAGAATTACCTGAGACGCTTGTCTGAACCGTGGGTGCCCAGGCTTGAGCCCGGATTTGCTGAATCAAACTTACCAGGGACAGGACCTCGGAATCTGTATTTTTGATGAGTGCCCCTCATGATGGCTAGGCACTCAGAACTGCTATGCTTTCTATCCTCTGATGTCGAGAGCTGTTCATCAATGCTGATTCTTTCCAATGGCTTAAGGGGTTCTGGGTCAAGATGACTTCTGGTAACCTGGACCTTCTCCCTCCTCCACATGGTGGGAGCAGCTCAGTCGCAATGGGATACCAGCTTCTGGACACAGTTGATTGGTCCAGGAGTGGACCGTTGGCCCTGGCTGGGCCAAGGTATCCTTTCTCTGAGACTTTTAGATTTGGATCCAAGAGAGATATGCAGTCTCCCTCATGGTCTGGATCATTATGTACAGAGCCATTAGCTTGCTAACATCTGGTTTTCCACCCTATGGAGTGGAAAGAGGAGGAAGCTGGTCTGTAGAGAGAGAAAGTTCAAGGCAACCTACAGAGAAAAAGTGATATGCTAGAGTGAAGGGGAAATCCAAGCATCACTCAGTTCCTGCTTCCTTTTGCCCCTAAGATTCAGCTGGTTTCCAAGAGATGCTCCTGTGCACGTAAATAATTTTTTCTTCATGTGTCAGCATGATGTACCTAATCCATCAGAGGAGGCATAGCTAATTCACAAGGTCACGTAGTTCCTTTCTCTCCAGACACAGGTTCCCAGTATCACTCCCCACACCCATTCTTCTAGAAGAGTATTAGGTTATGGGAGTCATGCCATGAGTGTCTTGGTGACAATGAGGCTTTCCAAGTCCAGGTATGATAAGACTCTGGTAGGTCAGAGTCTACTTTCTTCTCTGTGATATACCTTCCTGAATCTCAAGGTTAAATCTCATTGTGCAAATAGCCACGGAGAAGTTCTCAAGATACAGCAACATGACTGAGGTGGCCCATTCTTTGGAAAAGTATAGAAGTCCTAAACCATAGTGACTCATAATATTATTAAAGGTTAATAAGACACACAAGAGTAGGTGCTGTCAAACTAATCATCACCAAATGTTCAAGAAATACATGCTGAAGATCTCCTTTAAACAGGATGAAATGGTCTGAATATTCTGAAATGGGGCTTTCCTGGTGGCAGTTAGTGGCAAAGAACCCACCTGCTAATGCAGGAGACTTGAGTCGCGAGTTCGATCCCTGGGCTGTGAAGATCCCTTGGAGGAGGGCACAGCAGCCCACTCCAGGATTTTTGCCTGGAGAATCCCAATAGACAGAGGAGTCTGGGGGCTATAGTGCATAGGGTCGCAAAGAGTCAGACATGACTAAAGTGACTTAGCACACACACACATTCTGAAAAGAGTAGCAATAGCCACTGTCGCATGGGGTCTGAGTGGTGGAGGGCATGTACACGTGAAGACACAGGAGGGGCAAGATAACAATGGACAATGCATTAAGGAGAGCAGAAGTGGGCATTCATTTCTAAGTGGGGGTACCCGAAGAGGAGCCATTTGCCCAAGTCTTCATAAGTGAGTCCATAGACAGATCAGGGGATGGGAAGACAGATCAAGGCACAGCATGGGCAGCCCTCCGGGTCTTGGGAGACTGGAGGTACTGTGAGGGAGCAGTGGAGATAGGGCTGGTAGAGCAGAGGCCACACTTGGAGTGTCTCATGTGCTCTGTTCTGGAGCTCGGACTTGAACTTGGTGGGGAGAAAGAGCTGGGAAGGGTTTTAAGTAGGATATGGTCTTGGCGGATGTACCATCATTTCTGTAGTTTATCAATTATTTCTGGCTCTCTTTTCTGGGTCCCTGGTGGCACTGCATTTCCTGGCCTCTCTGTGGTTGGATGGGATCATATGAGTGGCTCCGGTCACCCAGACATAAGTGAAAGTGACATGTGTCATTTCTGGGTCAAGTATCTAATTGCTGGTGTAAGACCCCGTCAAGTTCTCTTTCTCTCCACCATCATAACTGTCAGTGTTCCAGACGGCAGCCTCTCCACCTGCCTCAGGGTGGAGCAGAACCCTTGCAAGCCCCACGCTGGACATGTAACATGAAAAAGCAACAGAACACTGCTCATTATAAGCCAATGAGATTGGGGATCTCTGGGCCCCATGGAATATCTTAGCCTGTCCTGATGAATAGAGCTGACTAGCCATCCATCCCCCAAGTGGGGGGTATGGTAGGACGCTGGCAGAGGTCTGGATGCTGGGCCTGCTATCCATGCCAACGAGGGACATGGAGGCCTAGGGCCCCTCAGACCAGCAGCCCATAAACAGGCCATTGCCCGTGGAAGCAGTATTGTTGCCTGCCTGTCTCACCCCAACCCCTCAGTTAATCCCTGGAGAAATGTGAAATTCTGGATATGACGATCAAAAGTAAAAAGTGAAAGCCCAGAGAAATGACACTCATGAGAACTAACACATGAACTATGAAAATGTAAATCTCTTCTCAGCTAAAAAATAAATGGCACTCACAAATTTCAAAAAATGTGATTGCAGAAAAAGGATTACAGAAAACAAAATATAATGGCTAGATGGCAAAATACAGCAGAAAGAATATGGACCGCAGAGTTGCAGACCTGAGGTCAGACTCTACTTTGGATAGTTACAGTATAACCTCTCAACACTCATTCTTCCATTTGTTATTCATTCAGTCAATAAGAAGTGCCTACCTTGTGCCAAGTACCATGCTAAGGGTGTGGCCCTGTGCCTTTAAGCCCTTTGAACACTGGACTCTGCCTACATGGAAGTTACCATCCACTGGGGTACCCAGTCAAGAATGTGGTTTCCTTACCTGTTTAGCTGGAAACCACCCACCTGCCACATGTTGCAAGCAGCTCGATTATTGAATAAGCCACCTTACTGTGTGCACAGCAGGCCAGAGATGTTAAACGGAAGATGACTAAGATTACGAAAATCCCAGAGACCAGTAATAGACCACAGGAGATTGTAGGGGAAGAAAAAAAATCTCTGTTCAATAATCACGGGAGAGTCATGCATTATTTAAGGTCTGCAAAGAGGCAATTTGTAACGTGCAAAGTTTCAGTAGAAACCAAAAGGGAATTATTGCTCCATATTCTTAAGTGCAAACACTTTTTCATGAGCCCTTGCCTGGGAGTCTAAATGTTCTGTTATAGATTAGGTAGTCCAACTGGACTGTGAAGAAGGCTGAGCGCCAAAGAATTGATGCTTTTGAACTGTGGTGTTGGAGAAGACTCTTGAGAGTCCCTTGGACTGCAAGGAGATCCAACCAGTCCATTCTGAAGGAGACCAGCCCTGGGATTTCTTTGAAAGAATGATGCTAAGGCTGAAACTCTAGTATTTTGGCCACCTCATGCGAAGAGTTGACTCATTCATAAAGACTCTGATGCTGGGAGGGACTGGGGGCAGGAGGAGAAGGGGACGACAGAGGATGAGATGGCTGGATGGCATCATCAACTCGATGGATGTGACTCTGAGTGAACTCTGGGAGTTGGTGATGGACAGGGAGGCCTGGCATGCTGCAATTCATGGGGTTGCAAAGAGTTGGACACGACTGAGCAACTGAACTGAACTGAACTGAACACATGGCAGACAGACAAGTGTTAGGAACCAGAGGTTTGAGGTGGTCAAGCAGCTCACTGGGCTTTGGCTCTCTGGCCTCGTGGCCTGGCACACCTGGGCTACTTGGTAATGCCCAGAGTTCACTGCCTCCTCACTCTCCCACCTTTGGGTTTCAGTTAGTCAGTTAGTCAGTTCAGTCACTCAGTCACGTCTGACTCTTTGTGACCCCTTGGACTGCAGCACGCCAGGCTTCCCTGTTTATCACCAACTCCTGTAGCTTGCTCAAACTCATGTCCATTGAGTCAGTGATGCCATCCAGCCATCTCATCCTCTGTCATCCCCTTCTCCTCCTGCCTTCAATCTTTCCCAGCATCAGGGTCTTTTCCAAGGAGTCAGTTCTTCGCATCAGGTGGCCACAGTATTGCAGTTGCAGTTTCAGCACCAGTACGTCCAATGAATATTCAGGACTGATTTCCTTTAGGATGGACTGATTGGATCTCCTTGCAGTTCAAGGGACTCTCAAAAGTTTGGGTTTGGTAAGACACACTTGGGGAACTCTTAGAGTCATAAATGGGCTCAGTCACTCAGTCATGTCCAACTGTGTGACCCCATGGATTGTAGCCCACCAGGCTCCTCTGTCCATGGGATTCTCTAGGTAAGAGTACCGGAGTGGGTTGCCATTTCCTTCTCCAGGGGATCTTCTTGGACCCAGACCCAGGGATCACATCTTTTATGTCTCCTGCATTGGCAGGCAGATTCTTTACCATTAGTGCCACCTGGGAAGACCTGAAGCCCTTACTAAGCAAAGCCAAAAATGGAGCAGTGCTCCATTGGCTCACCTAGGATGCACATTTAAATGCTTATTCCCAGGCCTCCCACATGGGGATTTTGAGAATAGTATGTGGTGGGCAATGGAAGCTGTTACTTTACCAGCTCTGCCAAGGCTTCTGATGAGTGGCCGGCACTGGGAACCCCTGCTTTACATGGGGTCTGGATGAAGCAAGGCGGGTTCCTAAGATGGGTTGCTGACTCATCAGTGGCCATCTTTAGTTTCTCCACTGATCAAGGTCTCTCTTCCCAGAGACTGATTTCATCCCACATTCCCTGCCCTTTTCCATGCCTCTGACAAGGGGAGAGGGAAGGAAGAAGAGCTGATTCACTGAGTGCCCAGTACAATCCAGGGCTCAGGACTCTCCATGTGTTATCACATTTAACCCTCAGCATACAATGATGCCTAGTGATGTTTTGGAATGAAGATATTGAGGATGTGAGAGAATCAGCTGGCTTTTACAGGCATCTGTGAGTTGGAATTCAGGATTTTATGACTCCCCAAGGCAGGCTTTTACTACTAGGAGCTGTGAGTGGCAGAGCAGACTTGCATTTCAGATTGGTTCCTCTGGCTATTTGGGGAAGAAAAGGTCAGGACTTGAAGCAAGGGAACAGTCAATAGGATCTTGTATTAAGGAAGGAGGAGGTGACCTGCTCGCCCCCATTTAATTCTCATAGTGGTCCTCTTGAAAAAGTGACAGTGTTAGTAGTTCAGTCATGTCTGACTCTTTGTGACTCCAGGGACTGTAGCCTGCCAGGCTCCCCTTTCCATGGAATTCTCCAGGCAAGAATATTGCAGTGGGTAGCCTTTCCCTTCTTCAGGGCATCTTCCTGACTCAGAGATTGAACCCGGGTCTCCCACATTGCCGGCAGATTCTTTACCACGTGATCATTACCCAGCGATCCTCCTCATCTCACAGGTGAGAAAAGCGATGGCTCTCAAAGTTGAGTGGTCTACTGATGGGCACAAGCTGGCATATGGTGGTCCAGGTGGTCTAGATGCTAAGCCTAAGATCTCAGTCATGATACTGCCTATTGACCAAAATGGTTACTTCCTTTTGGCTTGGAGAAGAGACAGAAGGGTTTAATGATATTTAAGACAGAGAACTGCCACGACTCAGTGACTGGTGAGATGGGGCCGGTGAGGGAGAGGAAGGAACCAAGGGTGACAGCTTAGGTTCTGGTTGGATAACCAATGGACCAAGGCTCCTTCACCTGTGGCTGGGAATACAGGATGAGCGGAAGGTTTGCGGACAAAGGGGGAGATAATGAATCAAGTTTGGGGCATGTTGGTTTTAGTATGCCTGTGGGATTTTGAAGCCGAACTGCATGGATTCAAGAAATAATCAGAATTCATCCATCCATTTAAGAAACATTTATTCAGTGTTTAATTTGACAATGTTATATACCAGATTCTGATCACACATTGACCAGATTATGGCCCAGCATAATTTCCAGACTAAAGCCTGCTTTACCATGTCTACTTCTTTTTAAACAATCTTTTATTAAAAAAAAATATTTATTTATTTGACTTCTCCAGGTCCTAGTTGTGGCACGTGTGATCTCATTTTCTGAGCAGGGATTGAACCCAGGTCCCCTGTGTTGGGAACACGGAGACTCAGCCACTGGACCACCAGGGAAGTCCCTCACTGTGTTTATTTCTGGTATCTTCTCTGGTATTATCTTGTTCTTTCCTTCAAAATTTCCACTCGTATCAGTCGTTTCAATCATATGACAGTATCTGTGGTTAGATGACATTTCCACCTCTCACGGCCACAGGTGCATGACTGGCATTGTGTGGCAGGCACCTTTGTGCCAACTCGAGATCTTCATGTGACCGGGGAGCCATCAGGGAAGACTTGGAAATCCTTGTCTCTTTGAGCCATCATTTCTTAAGAGTATTCTCCTGCCTGACCCAGTGCCAGAGATGAGGAAGGTGAGGTGCCAGGACTTCTGGAGCTCAGCCCGGGGAGGGGAAGGAATCACCCTCTGATAAGGGGAGGAGATGGGTTGCCTTGCAAAGAGGCTGTGAGGGGAGGTTGAGGTTGATCAAGAGAAACCTGCAAACCCGCTGATCTTGTCTCTGATTGTGCCTGAAACTGATGAGTATCAGGGTGTGGTGAGGTGAAGCCACACCCACAAGCTGTGTGATGCTGGGCAGGTTGCTTTGTTTCTCTGAGTCGCACTTCCCATCTGTATGTGAATGTGACAGCTACGTGGTAGGGATAACGTGGGGATTCCACAGCAAGCTCTGCAAAGTACTTGGCACATAGTAGGTCCTCTCTTCCTGTCAATTATTGAGGGGTTCTTGACTTGNATCACCGGCTCTCCAGAGAACCAGGTAACAGTTGCTGAGCTGGGGAAGGTGTGGGAGTGGGGCTGGGGTGGAGGGTGATTATTCTTCAAGCTATTGATAAGACAGGTCACCAAGGGAGGGCTTTATCCAGGGTGTTTAGGATCTGGGGAAGGAAAGGCTGACGCTTCAGGGCCCAGAAAATGAAACTAGAAGTGAAAACCAAAGGCAACTATCCATTTTTCTCTTTCTATTGTAGCAGAACTTTTAACTGGGTTTATAGACATGGGAGGAAAGGGAGGGTGGGATGAACTGGGAGGTTTGCTGTTGTTGTTCAGTGACTAAGTTGTGTCCAACTCTTTGCAACCCCATGAACTACAGCAAACCAGGCTTTTCTGTCCTCCACTAGCTCCCAGTGTTTGGTCAAATTCATGTCCATCGGGTCAGTGATGCTATCTAACCATTTCATCCTCTGCCACCCACTTCTCCTGTTGCCTTCAATCTTTCCCAGCACGTGTGAAATAGACAGTCAATGGGAAGCTGCTTCATAGCGCAGGGAGCTCAGCCTGGTGCTCTGTGATGAGCCCACCTAGAGGGGCGGGATGAGGGTGGCGGGTGTCTAAGAGGGAGGAGATACATCTAGACATATCGCTGACTCACGTCGTGTCAGCAGAAACTACACAAGACTGTAAATCAGATATGCTCCAATTGAAATAAAGAAAGCGACTAGTGTGCAAAAGCTGGGGACGTTTTAGGTTTCTTTGTGCCGCTGAATTGAAACTTACCTGATGCTGAAGGCGGGCATGGTTGAGTGTGTTGAGTCTTGACAGTTCTGACAATGGATTTGTCCTGGGCTACCTGAGCTCCATTTGCTAGATCACCTTTCAGCCTTGGTCAGAGTGTAGATGGAGCCATGAGAGTGCTGTGGGTGGGCCCAAAGAGTCAGGACCTCCAGGTCCAGCTGGGCTCAAAGAGTCAGGGCCCCCGGTCCTCAGCTGGCTCTGCTATTGCCAATACGTTATGTGGATTTATGCAAAGAATTCCCTTTCCCCGGGTCTTAGTTTCCTTATATCCACAAAATGAGAAGTTTGAATCAGAAAATTTCTAAAAGTCCCTTCCAGCTGTGATGCTCAGAGCTCTGGCCCTGGTGTTTGATGGGATCTCCCTCTCTCCCCAGCTTTTTCCTCTGAACTCCCCATGGTATTGCAGTGGTCTCACCCCTAAACCACGGTCAGATTTCACCCTTCATCTCTCTTCCCCTTGAAGTCCTCTGAGGTCAGACTCGGGCTTTTTCCTGTCATGCCCTTGTCTATCTTCTAGAATAGCACCTTGGGTATGATGTGTGCTCATATACCTTTTCAAATAGATGACTCGTGGGTACAGACATGTTCTGGTTCAAGATAGAATAGAGACCAAAGTGTAGACAAAGGTCTGACCACGAAGGAAACACCCTGTGGGGCCCTCACCACCTCCAATGACTTATGGGTTCATGGGGGTCCTTGTGTAAAGGAAAGTGTTTGGGGAGATTTAGGAGTTTGGTGGCTGACTTTATTTTTCTGGGCTGCAAAATCACTGCAGATGGTGATTGCAGCCATGAAATTAAAAGACGCTTACTCCTTGGAAGGAAAGTTATGACCAACCTAGACAGCATATTCAAAAGCAGAGACATTACTTTGCCAACAAAGGTCCATCTAGTCAAGGCTATGGTTTTTTCAGTGTTCATGTATGGATGTGAGAGTTGGACTATAAAGAAAGCCTAATACCGAAGAATTGATGCTTTTGAACTGTGGTGTTGGAGAAGAATCTTGAGAGTCCCTTGGACTGCAAGGAGATCCAACCAGTCCATTCTAAAGGAGATCAGTCCTGGGTGTTCATTGGAAGGACTGATGTTGAAGCTGAAACTCCAATACTTCAGCCACCTGATGCAAGAGTTGACTCATTGGAAAAGACCCTGATGCTGGGAAAGATTGAGGACAGGAGGAGAAGGGGGTGACAGAGGATGAGATGGTTGGATGGCATTACTGACTCAATGGACATGGGTTTGGGGGGACTCCGGGAGTTGGTGATGGACAGGGAGGCCTGGCGTGCTATGGTTCATGTGGTCGCAAAGACACAACTAAGTGACTGAACTGAACTGAACTGTTTGGTATTAACAGATACGCACTCAGTTCAGTTCAGTCACTCAGTCATGTCTGACTCTTTGCAACCCCATGGACTGCAGCATGCCAGGTGTCCATGTCCATCACCAACTCCTGGAACCTATCCAAACTCATGTCCATTGAGTCGGTGATGCCATACAACCATCTCATCCTCTGTCATCCCCTTCTCCTCCTGCCTTCAATCTTTCCCAGCATCAGGGTCTTTTCCAATGAGTCAGATCTTTGCATCAGGTGGCCAAAGTATCAGAGTTTCAGCTTCAACATCAGTCCTTCCAATGAACACATACTGCTGCTGCTAAGTTGCTTCAGTCGTGTCCGACTCTGTGTGACCTCATAGACTGAAGCCGACCAGGATCCCCTGTCTCTGGGATTCTCCAGGCAAGAACACTGGAGTGGGTGGCCATTTCCTTCTCCAATGCACGAAAGTGAAAAGTGAAAGTCAAGTTGCTCAGTCATGTCTGACTCTTCATGACCCCATGGACTGCAGTCTTCCAGGCTTCTCAGCCCATGGGATTTTCCAGGCAAGAGTACTGGAGTGGGGTGCCACTGCCTTCTCAAAACACATACTACTAAATATAAAATAAACAAGGACCTACTGTATAGCACAAGGAACTATACTCAACAGCTTACAATAGCTATATTATTAAAAGAATCTGAAAAAGAATATATGTATATAACTGAATCATTTTGTTGTACACCTGAAATTAACACAGCATCACCTATGCCTGTGTGTGCATACTAAGTCACTTCAGTCATGCCCGACTCTTTGCAACCCTATGGACCGTAGCCCATCTGGCTCCTCTCTTCCTGGGATTCTCCAGGCAAGAAAACTGGGGCAAGTTTCCATGCTCTCCTTCAGGGGATCTTCCCAACCCAGGGATCAAACCTGTGTCTCTTGTTTCTCCTGCCTTGGCAGGTGGATTTGTTACCACTAGCACCACAATTTAAAAAACAATTCTTTTTTCTTAGAGAAAAGAAAAAGTGTATGGCATTCAAGTCAGATGGGCCACTCTGTCCCTGTGCCAGCTNGGGATCAAACCTGTGTCTCTTGTTTCTCCTGCCTTGGCAGGTGGATTTGTTACCACTAGCACCACAATTTAAAAAACAATTCTTTTTTCTTAGAGAAAAGAAAGAGTGTATGGCATTCAAGTCAGATGGGCCACTCTGTCCCTGTGCCAGCTGGTGGCCTTTGATGAACTTCTTTACACATTAGTGCAAGGAACTTTCTCCTGGGGGAATGTCAATACCTGCTCTCCAGGTTGCTGCCTTGATGAAGAGGCTGATGTCAAGCTTTTATTGCAGCCCCTGGCACATGACAGGGCCTTGGGGAAAGTCCATTCCCTTTCTTCCTATATCCCCAAGCATCTTTGCAGCATCTTGTTGGGAGAGAAAAAAGACCCAGAGGCAAAGACCAGAGCTGCTTCTTTTCTCCAGGGGAGGGCCGTGTTCAGTTGTGTCCAACTCTTTGCAACCCCCAAGGACTGTAGCCCGCCAGGCTCCTCTGTTCACGGTGATCCTCCAGGCAAGAATACTGGAGTGGGTTGCCATGCCCTTCTCCAAGGGATCTTCCCCACCCCAGGATCGAGCCCAGGTCTCCCGCATTGCAGGCGGATTCTTTACCGTCTGAACCACCAGGAAAGGCGAGGGTTAGGGTCATTAGTAATCCTTAGAAGGAACCTTCCTGATGCACCTTTGGTTTGCACCTCAGCTGGACCTTTTGGAGTTCCCTCTCATACCATGATCTGATGCTTCAACACACCAGCAGACAGAAGCAGCTGCATTTAAGATGATCTGGCTGCTAGATCAGAGATATGAAGTTCACTCTGGGTCATCTACTTCCGCCTGTTAGATTATCTGCCTTTCTGTCACTGGCGCGGGCGTGTGTACACGCAGCCAGATGCACGAGCCAGGAGCAAGCAGCATCCAGGGCCAGGAGGTCACATACCTGGCTCCTCCGCTGACAGCCCCTGGGGCAGGGGTCTGCACCAGGAATCCTGGGTCCCTGACCAAGGCTGGGGAGTGAGGCCAGCCACCACTGAGGAGGGGGTGGGGACCAGGGGCGGGACTTTCAAGGGGAGAATGAATGACCATTTCTCAGTTACCATTTGGCTCTGAAGTCTCAATAGAGCACCACACACCTCGGGTCTGATATCTAGCTGGCTATTTACCAGCTATGTGGTGTGGCCAAGTCCCATAACCTCTCTGGGCTGTTCCCTTCTCTGTAAATGGGTGTAAAAGCAGTCACGTGGCCAGGTTGTTGTAAAGATGAATGGAATAACATGCACCCTGGCCTGTCCCAGCAGGTACTATCCTTACAGCTGTATTCTCTCCTTCCAGCTGCTCAGTGAGATAGCTTTTATCATCCCATTTCAGAGATGAGAAAATAAAGGCTCAGTCCTGTACAGCACATGGGACTCTGCGGAATGACATGTGGCAGCGCGGATGGGAGAGGGTGTTTGGGGGAGAATGGACACGAATGTATGTTCGGCTGAGTTCCTTCATTGTTCACCAGAAACCACTACAACATTGTTAATGGACTGTGAAAGTGAAAGTGAAGTCGCTCAGTCGAGTCTGACTCTTTGTGACCCCGTGGACTGTAGCCCACCATACTCCTCTGTCCATGTTAATCGACTATACCCCAATACAAAAAAGAAAAAAAAAAGTTCCGAGAAAAAAAAAGAAAGGCTCAGGAAACGTGTCTTGCCTACAGCCAAACAGCTGGAACATTATCCCAGCTCTTTCATGCCCCATCCCCCCACCCCAGTCCATTGTGGTTCCGCCTTGTTCCTGCGGAAACTGGCAGAGAGCAGGGGCCCAGGAGCCGAGATCCACCCCACCTTCCCCCGCCACTGCCCTGCTTCCCTCAGAGCTGCACCCACGCAGGGTTTCCCTGCTCCACCTTGGTGCTAATTTCAGCGCATCCCGGCTCCACCTTGTTGCTAATTTGTCTCTGCGGCTTGGCCCTCCCCCGCTTCACCTTCCTGTGAAGTCCTCCTCCGGCCCCCACCTCCTAGCCAGGGCCAAAGGCGGGGAGATACCATTGAATTCCCCCCCGCTGGAGTAGGGGTTCTTTGCTGAGGTCTTCTCTCTTTCCTTTCCAGTAGTTCATTCCTTCTTATGTCATCCCTGCCACCTAAGAGCTCTGTGGCCATTGCTTTCTCCTAGCGGGGGAGACCAGAAAGAGAAGGGGCAGAGTGGGCAAGCAGCTTCCCTCGGGTTTACACAGTGGGAAGATCTCCGCAGGCTGCTTTAAGCAGAAGGTGACCGAATAGGATGAAGACCCCGGTCCTGTAACGCGCCCACTCTTCTTTGCTGTGTGTCTATGAGAAGCTCTCTCTGTGGCTGGGGAAATGCCCACTTTGGTTTGGCAGGAGGGTTTGGATCTTTCTGGGCATCTACACTTTCTTCCACGCCCCTTCCCCTCTCCTCCTCAAGGCCCACAGCTGATCAGTCTAGTCCACCACAGGGAAATTCCAGGCCCTGCCTCCTGGTCTCTGGCCCTCTCTGAACCTTGCCAGGGGCTGTCATCTGCACGATGGCCACCATCACCCTGCGCCGTCGGCAGCATCACCATCCTCATTCTAGAATGAAGGTGCTGATGTTCGGAGACGTCTAGTAACTTGCCCAAGGTCACACCGTGGGTAAGGTAGACAGCCTGGCTCTGAACTCAGGTCTTCAGCCCCCAAGCCCGGGGCTCTCTCCTCTGCAGCTGACACCGAGTGGGGGGCAGCCAGGCTTTCTCCCACTCCCCTAAGGAGTGGTTTTTCTGGAGAACACAAGCACTGGGGCAGTGGAGCGCTGGCCCTGCGCTAGGCTTGGCTCGAGCGCCGTCATTCCTCATGACACCCTGTGTAGTGGGTACCACAATCTCTGTGGTTTACAGCCAGGGAAACTGAGGCTCAGAGAGATGGGCGAACGGTCCAGATTAACTAGTAGTTGGCAGACGTGTGAACTCGAACCCAGGACTGACAGCCCCAGTCCTTAAGCCTGGTGCTGACGCTGACATCAATTGCTCAGCCGTGTCCAACTCTTTGAGACCCCGTGGACTGCAGCCCAGCAGGCTCCTCTGTTGCTAGAATTCGCCAGGCCAGAATACTCGAGTGGGTAGCTGTTTTCTTCTCCAGGGGATCCTCCCAACCCAGGGATTGAACCCAGGTCTCCTGCGTCGCAGGCAGATTTTTTATCATCTGAGCCACCTAGGAAGCCCTGCCTAGAAAGAAATGCATGAGTCTGCGAGAGCTGTAGGTCTGAGTCTGCAGCCTAGCTCTGCCACATCTAGCTGGTGCCGTCTCTCTCCCCGGGCCTGCTACATAGGCAACGGGGGTGCTACCTCGCAGTGTGGGGTTGTGTTGACACCTGGGAGGCATCCAGAGATGAAACTCATGACAAAGTTCTGGCCCTGGGGACAGGCTAGGGGTTTAGCCAACTCGAGTTCCTTTTTTCTCTTTCTAGGCTTCAGCGAGGGCTCATTGGCCTCAGACCACGAAAGAAGGATCTTCAGTGAAAGTGAAGAGGATGTTCTACTGGTGCTGGAGCCGGTTTCTCCCCAGCGCCAAGCAGCTTGCTCTTTTCATCTTCCTGGACCTCGCTCCCAGGGGGCAATGGGAGACCCTGTGCCCTGGGTCTCCCTCTCTGTTTTCCACCCTGAATTATAATCGTCTCGCCTCCTTGACCTACCCTGGCATCCTCTTTGAACCTCCCTAGCACACTGCCTGTGAGTTTCCACCATGGAAAGGCCCTTCTGCCTAAACTCCTATCTGCTTCCTGTGGTTAATATCGGGGCAGGCTCTCTGATGGGAACATTTGCTGAGTCACTGTCCCCTCCCCAGGGCCCACTGACTCAGCATTGTGCTTTCCTTCCTGTCCCCATCCCCTACCAAGGCAACCTGCTCCCTGCTCTGCTCTGACCATGGACTCCTCCTTCACCAGACACCTCTGAGAGAAGGTGGGGCTCAATTTCAAGGCCCCAGTCCCCCTGAGCATCTGCCCTGAGGCAGGCTTTGTGCTAAGCATTTTCTTTACATCATCTTATTTGACTCTCAAAACATCACTTTGTGGTCACCATCAGTTAGGGACTGTGTCCTCTTAGAGGTTCAGGGAGGTTAAGGAATTTACCCCAAATCACATAACCAGGTGGAGCCACTACACAAACCCATGTCTGGCTGACTCCTGAACCCAGGTTCTTAAACACACTGTCCTACCGCAACTAAGCCCCAGTGCAGCCAAATAAGTAAGTCAATGAATAAATATTTTTTAAAACACAAAACACACTGTCCTGTGTGATATTTGGTTCCAAAGCAGAGGGAAAGACAGATAGGAATCCTTCTGCCTGGGAGAATTTGAATGCCTCCTTGCTCACTCAACTTGGGGGGAAACTTTGACTCCTGGACACCCACTTAGAGGCCAGAAATTGCCCTGGGGTTTCCCAAAGACCAGAGAGGCCACCTCATGTGGGAGGGAGGAGGTGTGAATCTCCAGGGGCCAGCAGGTTTCTCAGTGCCTGGAGTTCTCAGTGGTTTGGGGCAGGGTGGGGAGAGTTCTCAGCTCCTCCAAGGTCTGGGTTTCCTGGACTGGGCTCTTCATTCCCTAGCAGGTCTTCACAGAGGGCCCTGCCCAGACTCACACTCTGCCATCAGGGTCTTCTGGGTATCTCAGGAGAGACATGGCATCAAGCATCGGCAGGGCTGGCGACAAGATCTGGGACGAAAGCAGGGGAGAAGGGACTTAGAGCCTTGAGGAAGGCTCTGGAGAAGGGCAGAGACCCACACTCACCCAGGCCTAGTGTATCGTGTGATGGAGGGTGAAAGAATGCTTGGTTCAAACCCGGGCTCTACTGCTTCTGATCTGCGGGACCTCCAGCAAATTTCTGTGAGCCTCGGTTCTGCCATCATGAAATGGGGCTAATCCCATCTACTTCACTGGAGTGTTGTGAGTGTTAAATAAGGTGGGTTTTAAAGCACTGAGAGGTATCAGAGGCTACTCCCTCTTTCCATCCCCACCTTGTCCTGTCATCAAACTAACACCTGCAGGAACGATCTTTCCAGCAGCCATGGTTGCTGTCAAAGTCAATAGCTTGACCCTCAGGTTAGATAGTAGTCCTGCGCTCTGTTCTTTTGTCCTGATCAGAGGGTTTTAGATAAGAGACTGAGGACTGGGGGCCACTCACACACCTCTTCTTGAAAACAAAGTGAAACAAAACAAAAAACCCCAAACCCCAAAAAGGTGAGCGATGCAAGGTCTACTGATGGAGATTCAGAAACGTTAAATCCAAACGATAGCACTTAACCCCCAACTGGGAGGCTTACAGGGTGGATTCAGAACACAGATTCTAGAGCCAGACTACCTAGGTTTGCTTCTTGGCTCCATGATGTTCAAGCTGAATGAAATTAAGCATGCTTCTTAAGTCCAATACCCTTTTATGGGGGCTTCCCAGGTGGCTCAGTGGTAAAGTATCCACCTGCCAACACAGGTTGGATCCCTGGATGGGGAAGATCCCCTGGAGAAGGAAATGGCACCCCCCTCCAGTGTTCTTATTTGGAAAATCTTATGGACAGGGGAGCCTGATGGGCTGCAATCCATGGGGCCACGGAGGGTCAGATATGACTGAGCCTCTAAGCACACAAACACATCCTTTCATTGAGCCTTATATTCCTCATCTGTAGAGTGGGGATTCCAACTAGTACTATTGGGGTCTTCCCCATGGAGAACACATGAGGACTAAATGAAATAAGATGTGTCAGGATTTAAGCAGAGAACCTGGAGTAAGGGAAGCTCTCAATAAACATTAGCTGTTTTGTGACTACTTGGAAACTGTGCCTTAGAGTGTGGCAGTGCTAGCCAGACCCTGGGGTCATCTAGATGCATGGTTTTCACCCAGGGGGCTCCAGGGTGTGTGGACGTGTTCCAGGAGCCCCTTGTCAGAGTCAGAGATGGGGAGTGGGCAACCCACCCATCTTCAACCTCTGCCCCAATCTGTTTCATAGCTTGGGGTTCCCTGTGAAAATAGTTTGGATAAAAGTGTGTGTATGTGTGTGTGTGTGTACGTGTGTTGCTGGGGGTGGCGGGTGGCAGTGGGGAAGTACTATTGGTTTTTTAGAAGTCTGAAATCTGCAGATTTGTCCCAGTGATTTCATGTTCCCTCCACCACATGAGAACTTTGGTTATCTTTTCATCATGAGCCCCGTGGTTTGAAGAGTTTGGTCTACCTCCAAACTGCATGTATTCAGCAATGTGAGATTCAGTGTGAGATTTTTTAGCTCTGGTCAAGGCAAAAATTTTAGAAGGACCTTTGGCAAACTTACAGTTCAGAACCTTGACTGTCTATTTCAGGGACTGAGAAGAGACTGGGTCCCTGGATCTGGGACCTGGATCCGTCCCCTTCACTCCTTTCTCTACAGGGGACTGTGTCTTGTGAGCACTTTCTGTGAGCATCATCTTATTCAACTTTCACAAGCATCCTTTATGCTGATCTCCATTTTAGGTTCAGAGAACAGAGGCATGGGTGGGGATTAGTGGTGGTGGTATGTGGTCTGCCCAGCATTGCTCATTTGATAAACATTTTTCAAAGCCCCAGCCCACTGAAGCTTTATCTGTTTTCAGTATGAAAATTAGAGCCTCGTAGGATCTATCTTCTTTTTCCAAATGGTCCCACCTCCTTAAACATTTTATTACTATTTGGAATTCACTAATCTGTTCCCTATGTTAGCAAAGCTATGCAAGAAGGGCATAGATGAAAAATTTGTGTTAAGTCATGAGTGGTCTATGTTTGATTTCGATCCTTACATCACATCCATGACCCTACACTACAGTTTATACACTTGAGCGTGTTCCAAGGAATGTGTGTTCAGAAACTCAATGTTTGCAGCAGACCCCAAGACATATACACTTCACAACACACGTGTTCTTTGAATCATAAACAGGGAAGAAGATGCACAGAGATGGTCAGATACTCAGACACATATATGTATCCAGACACACAAAACCATATCCACACGGCGTGCACACACATACACAGACACCCAGTGTGTGTGCTCAGTCGTGTCCGACTCTGCAACTCTCTGGGCTGTAGCCACTGTAGCCCCCTGTCCACGGGATTTCCCAGGCAAGAATATTAGAGTGGGTTGCTATTTCCTTCTCCAGGGGATCTTCCTGACCCGGGAATTGAACCTGCATCTCCTGCATTGCAGACGGATCCTTTCATCACTGGGCCAACAGGGAAGCCCACAGGGACATGCCAATTGAAACGAACCCTCTTTGAAAGCCAGTCTGACAAGATGTCTTTGGAAATAAGAAGAGATGTAGGATTTACAAGTAAGGAAAATGGCAACAATAATAGGGTAAACTTACATTCTCAATAAATTGGCAAAAAAAAAAAAAAAAAAAAAAGGCAGGAGGGAAGTGGAATAATGATACCCAATGCTGAGGACTACCTTTTATAAAACAAGTGTCTTTATACATTACCGCCAGCAAAGAAATTACTGCTTCTTTTTAGAAACATATTTCCTATTGCTCCAGTAGCCAGATGTGTTCAGACTCTTTTCCTGTAACTCCACTTCTAGGGAGTTACTTTAAAGAAAAACATCAACAAAAAGCAAATGCGACTTACAGAAAAGCAGTCACAACATTATTATTTAGGAAACACTGATAGCCAGATAAATCCCTTCAATCAAATCACATGTCAGTTTCAGGGAATATTTTCTAGCCATCATAATGGCAGTTATGAGGACAAGGAGGCATCACAGAAAATAGTTATGATAAAGCCAGTGAAAAAAAAGAAAAAACGACAGAATTGGGAGTCACTGTGACTGGGATAGGATGATTTGTCTATAAAAAATTAACAAAACTGAGATATGAACAGTACTTTGAGGAAGATATGACTATTATGGACTTGTTTTTTTTTTTGTTTGTTTACTTTAAAGTTGCTATGATAAAGATTTTGGTTTTCAAAGCTATCTGGAATGTAAAAGATAAACCTGAGGTAAGCCAGCCTGATACCTGCAGTAGAGATTTAACCGATTTGCGGATAATGGACCTTTAGCAATTCATCTATGGGGGCTGTATACACGACATATGTATCTCACAGAATGTCACGTGTACATTGGAACTGGTAATCCTCTCAGCCTCAAAGTGTCATTTAAGAGTCTCCATGGTGTTTCACAGGCCTAAGTTTCACTCTGTTATTCTTCTAAGCCCTGGATTGATAATTTCCAGGTAATATATTTAATACCAATATCTGACTTTGCAGCTAATCTTCCCAGCTTGGAAGCTCTTGATCCTTGGAGGTAAAACTCAGTTGGTGGAAAAAGTTATCCAGGAGGGCCAGAGAACAGGAAATGCCAGGCCTTTCCATGAACTAGNTAAGCCCTGGATTGATAATTTCCAGGTAATATATTTAATACCAATATCTGACTTTGCAGCTAATCTTCCCAGCTTGGAAGCTCTTGATCCTTGGAGGTAAAACTCAGTTGGTGGAAAAAGTTATCCAGGAGGGCCAGAGACCAGGAAATGCCAGGCCTTTCCATGAACTAGTTCTGTGACCTTTGACCAAACTTGCTAGCGTCTACTGAGAATTGACCAAGTTGGGTGCCCTACATCAGTGATTCTCAAACCTCAGGGGCCCCAGAATCACCTGGAGGGGGTTTCTTGTGGATACAGAGATTACTGGGCCTCACCTCCTCTGATAAGACTCAGTTAGGGAGTTGCCTGGTGGTCCAATAGCAGGGGACACAGATTAGATCCCTGGTCTGGGAATGTTCCACGTGCCACAAGACAACTAAGCCTGTGTGCCACAACTGTTGAGCCCATGCTCTAGAGTCCATGCTCTGCAGTAAGAGAAATCACTGCAATGAGAAGCTCACACAAGCAGCTAGACAGTAGCCCTCACTCACTGCAGCTGGAGAAAGCCCGTGTGCAGTAGCAGACTCAGCGCATCAAAATAAATAATGGATTANGGCTTGGAGAATTTTGAGCATTACTTTACTAGCATGTGAGATGAGTGCAATTGTGTGGTAGTTTGAGTTCTAACCCTCTCGGTTAGAAGCAGGTTATTGTCAAGGTGCTAGCTTTTGTTCTGAGTAGTGATATGGAGAAGGAAATGCAACCCAACCCAGTACTCTTGCCTGGAAAATCCCATGGACGGAAGAGCCTGGCGGGCTTCAATCCATGGGGTCGCAAAGAGTCGGACACGACTGAGCGACTTCACTTCACTTCACTTCATTGCATTATCAGAAAGAACTGCAACTTAAAAAAAGAGATTGTTTTTCATACTTTTCAAAAATATTTTGTTTGTTGGCATTCTTTATAATCCTTTATTTGCTTTTTACGTTTAGCTGTGATGGGTCTTGGCTGCTGTGCAGGCTTTTCTCTCATTGCAGAGAATGGAGGCTACTGTCTAGGTGCGGTGTTCAGGTTTCTCACCACAGTGGCTTCTGTTGTGGCAGGGCACAGGGTCTAGGCATGTGGGCTTCGGTAGTTGCAGCTCCCGGGCTCTAGAGCACAGGCCTCAGTAGTTGTGGTGCATGGGCTTAGTTGCTCTGTGCCATGTGGGATCTTCCCTGATCAGGGATCGAACCCAAGTCTCCTGCATTGGCAGGTGGATTCTCTACCACTGAACCACCAGGGAAGCCCCTGTTTTGTTTTTAATTGATGTACAGTTGATTTACAATGTTGTGTTAGTTTCAAGTGTATAGAAAAGTGATTCGGTTATAAATATATACGTATATATGTGTACATGTATGATTGTTTGCTCTAAAATCATAGACTATTAGAGTTAAAAGCACCCTTATATAGAAATAGTTCTGTTTCCCAAATGAGGAAACCAGATCAAAGGACTGACTGATCCAAGTTACACAATTCTTGTGCAGCACAGCCCAGCCTGCTCCTTTTGTAATCCTCCTACTCCAGGACTCATATGTTCAAGCCAAGGCTTTTTCTTTCCTCACTCTCCCCCACGTCTAACCCAGCCATCATTCTGTTCTGCTCTGCTATGACATTCCTGGGTCCATCCACCTTGCACAGCACCTCCTGCCACCCAAAGCCATTATCTCTCCCCTTAGACTTCTGCTAGTGCCTCCTTGCTGGTCTTCCTACATTCTCTCTTGCNTTCCTCACTCTCCCCCACGTCTAACCCAGCCATCATTCTGTTCTGCTCTGCTATGACATTCCTGGGTCCATCCACCTTGCACAGCACCTCCTGCCACCCAAAGCCATTATCTCTCCCCTTAGACTTCTGCTAGTGCCTCCTTGCTGGTCTTCCTACATTCTCTCTTGCTCTCCAAATAACCTATTTCCCATGCAACTGAGAGAAGGATCTTCGTTTGTTTAAAAAAAAAAAAAAAAAGTCAGTTCTTATCTCTGACTGACTTTCTCAACTGTCTCCCCAAAGCACTTAGAATAAAATTCAAATTCATCACAGCTTCCCAGCTTCACCTGAACTGGTCTCTGCCTTCCTCTCAGGCTTCACCTCCTATCATTCCACCCCCACCCAAGGTTTATGTACCACTCTCACTGACTTTCCTTCTGGAACATTCTAGACTGGTCTCTGCATGTCACAGGTGCTGCCAGTATCCAGCTCACATCCTTCAGCTAGGCTTTTCCATCTTAGTGCACACAAGCTGACTTCAGCCATGGAAGACAGCTCTGTCCCTGAGCAGCCCAGGACAGCAGCGGCAGGGAGCAGGCCTCACCAGTGACAGACAGCAACTGAGGATAAATACCCCAGCTCCCTTGCTCTTAGGGGAGATAATTCAGCTGTGTGCTGCCACTCACAAAGTAGCTGGCCTGATAACATGTTCTTTATTAAGTCCTTGTTTTGCTCTCTGGTTCCCTTATTCATCTTTCCTGCACTTCCCAGATAAATTACTTTCTTCAGATCTTTGTCTTAGGTCCAAGGGTCATGCTAAGATACCACATTAGATCTTTGCACTCCCCATTCTCTCTGCCTCGAATATTCTACCCCTCCAAGTCTCAGCTCAAATGCCAACTCTTTAATTCCCCCTCTTGTCATATCTCTTTGTTATGTGCCTTCACTGACTTATCCTATTTGAAGTTATCTTGTTTATATAATTAGCTGAAAAATTATATCTCTCCCAGGGGATTAGCTCTACAAGGCAAGTGTCTTGAGTATCTTGGTTCCCAGCACAGGGGGAGGGTCTGGCACATAGTAGGCACCCTTGGAATATTTGTTGACTTAGTTAATGAGTAGTTTTTGCCAGGAGGGATGTCAAATACAGCATCAAGGGTAAGATTTACAGTAGCTGTTTGAGGTTATACATTTCTAATCGGCAAGCAAACGGTGGGCGTGCAAATGGATACTGCTATTGTGTTTGAGTGGTTGATTCTCTTTAGTGGGTTTAATCTGCTTCTAGCTACTCTAAAGTGTTTACAGCTGCTGTGCTAATTACGGCTCCTGATAAAACTCTCCATTAAAGTCTATCTTCTAAGTACGTTCAACACAATAATACTGTTAGAAGGAATTATATATGGTTGGCAGTAAGAGAACCATATTTATTTAGTAACGGTCCTAAACTCAACTTGCCTTTCCACTGATGTACCTGAGTAAGTGAAACCAGACTACGTTTACCCGCTGGCTTATTTATGCGGGGGGATCTTGGCAGAGGCTTGCCCTAGAGGATAGAGATGTGGAGGCCAGAAAGAAACTCCATGTGCAGTCCTTTGGCGAAAACTCAATTCTTACGTGGCCTTGGCCCATCTCATGCTTGCCTGGCATGAACACAAGGCAAGCAGTCCTTTGGATTCATAGGGCCCAACCCTTTGCTGGGGGCCTTTGGGTGCAGACCAATGTGTGTGTGTGGTATTAGTAATAAGCTCTATGTTTTTATTTCCTCATTTGTAAAATTGATTTATAGCAACCACTTCATACCTTATTGTGCGGCTCAAATTAACACAGCGTGTAAAGGACCAAGGAAGCTATAAATAGCTGTGAACACATAAAGACCTATTGTTGGAACCGGAAGCCACTGATTCCTATTTGGAGACAAGTCTGTCTGTGAAGCATGTCCTCACTTGTCTCTTATTTAAGAAAAGCTTTAGTCTCCCAGGCCTCCACTGAGTACCAGAAGGCTGGTGCAGGAATTACTGACTGGAAGAATGTGAACATGTAGTAATAAAAGATAGTAATTGGGCCAAGAGAACAGGTACTAATTTAAACAACACATCAACTACATAGTAGAGTCACGTAATCTTTATTTCCTCCCTGACGGACGTAGATAACAGTGTCTGACTCATATTCCTGAGTCGTCTCACAGATACTAAAACCTCCACTAGATGGAAGGAGCTAACTGCATGATAACAGAGCCCCAAGATTGGTTGGAATTGGGAATTTGATGATATTGACTCCTGATTAACCACCACTGACTGATCAGAAGAATGTCCACAAACTAATCAAACCTCACAAGCCTCTTCTTTAAGGATACTACTACTACTAGTACTAAGTCGCGTCAGTCGTGTCCGACTCTGTGCGACCCCAGAGACGGGCCCACCAGGCTCCCCCGTCCCTGGGATTCTCCAGGCAAGAACACTGGAGTGGGTTGCCATTTCCTTCTCCAATGCATGAAAGGAAAAGTGAAAGTGAAGTCGTTCAGTTGTGTCCGACTCTTAGCGACCCCATGGACTGCAGCCCACCACCAGGCTCCTCCATTCATGGGATTTTCCAGGTGAGAGTACTGGAGTGCGGTGCCATTGCCTTCTCCGTCCTTAAGGATAAGGGATCTTTAAAAACATTTTCCCCAAATGAGATCTCAGGCCTTTAGAACACTAGCTCCCCCCATACCCCTTGCTTCAGTTCAGTTCAGTTCAGTTCAGTTCAGTCGCTCAGTTGTGCCTGACTCTTTGCGACCCCATGAATTGCAGCACACCAGGCCTCCCTGTCTATCACCAACTCCCGGAGTTCACTCAGACTCACGTCCATCGAGTCAGTGATGCCATCCAGCCATCTCATCCTCGGTCGTCCCCTTTTCCTCCTGCCCCCCATCCCTCCCAGCATCAGAGTCTTTTCCAATGAGTCAACTCTTCACATGAGGTGGCCAAAGTACTGGAGCTTCAGCTTTAGCATCATTCCTTCCAAAGAAATCCCAGGGCTGATCTCCTTCAGAATGGACTGGGTGGATCTCCTTGCAGTCTAAGGGAGTCTTAAGACTCTTCTCCAACACCACAGTTCAAAAGCATCAATTCTTCGGCGCTCAGCCTTCTTCACAGTCCAACTCTCACATCCAAACATGACCACAGGAAAAACCATAACCTTGACTAGACGGACCTTAGTTGGCAAAGTAATGTCTCTGCTTTTGAATATGCTATCTAGGTTGGTCGTAGCTTTCCTTCCAAGGAGTAAGCGTCTTTTAATTTCATGGCAGCAGTCACCATCTGCAGTGATTTTGGAGCCCAGAAAAATAAAACGCCTTGCTTTCCTTTCAATAAATGCTCCACTTTGTTTCATCACCACCTTGTCAGTAGACTGTCCTTACTGAGCTTGGGCAAATGGACCCAAGTTTGGTTTGGTAACATCAGGTTCCACTGAGACAGGGGCCAGATCTTTAGCTCACCTAAACAGTCATCAGCAGGATCACATGCCTGTGTTAAGCCAGGAGCTCAGAGTCTAGGCAGGAAAGCAGGCTCAGGAATAGACAAACTACATCAGAAGGCAGTCTGTGCAAGCCCAGAAGCGAAACCATGGTGTCTGGGATCTATGGGAAACAAGGAGGGTTGGGAGAAAGGAGAGAAGGCTTCACTGAGGAGGTGATTTTGAACAAGAGTGGAACTCACCCCATGAAAAAAACAGTTCTCCTTAAAGAAACGAGCATATGCAAAGACCAGAGTATGTCTGGCAGGAGGGTGTGGAGTCCAGTGTATGGGGCACTGAGTGTAGATATGGGGTTACGAGTGGTATAGACTGTGACCACATTAGGAGGCAGATTGCAGGATGAGCTAAGACACTCAGGCAGCACCTGGAGTGAGCCTGCCGAGGAGCAGTGCAGAGTGCAGGTTCAGAACTGGAGCCAGACTGTCTGCTTCTGAATCTCACCTTCCCAGTTCTAGCTGCGTAATCTTGGACAACTTCTCTGTGCCTTGGTCTCCTCATCTGTGCAATGGGTGATAATAGCAATAACTACTTCCAGGGCCATGAGGAAGAAAAGACAGCTTAAAACACACAAAGTGCTTAGAGGAGCATAGCACGTGTGAATTATACAGTGATGTTAGCTCACAACTGTGGTTTTTCTATGGAGGGGCAAGGTTAAGGGACGACCAGGAGCCTTGAGCCATGTCTCAGAAGTAACAACATAGACACTGGAGGAAAACCATGAGGGCCACCTGTCGTAGAAGCCATGGCAAGGGGATGTTACCAGAAGGAAGGGTCAACAGGATCAAGGGTGCTAAGACGCCAGGCAAGATGAAAACCAGGGTGGCCATGGATTTAGCAGCAATGAGGTCACTGGTGACTTTAGCCATTGCAGTATTTGGTGGCATGGTAGAGACAGAAGCCAGGTTGCAGTATATTGAAAGCATAGGCAGGGAAGAACTGGGGAGAGTGGGGCCTGCACTTCCCGTTGTTTGCCTGAGAATGGGCACAGGTGAGAGACAGCAGAAGTAGAGAGACAGTAAGGTTGGTCACACGTGCTTTGCCAAATGCCCATTATATCCCACCGTTGTCTCCTGCGTGGCTCACAACCTCTGGTTGGTTAGCCAGGAGAAAGATCAGAATCAGTAATTCATAGATAAGGATACTTCTGGTAGACAGCAGAGCTGGGACTTCCCTGGTGGTCTAGTGGTTAGGAATCTGTCTGCCAACGTAGGGGACATCGGTTCAATCCCTGGTCTGGGAAGATCCCGAATGCTGTGGGGCAACTAAGCCCAAGGGCTGCAACTACTGAAGCCTGTGTGCCCTGGAGCCCATGCTCCACAACAAGAGGAGCCCCTGCAATGGTAAGCCCATTCATCTCACGGTAACTAGAGAGTAGCCCCTACTCAGAGCAATTAGAGAAGATGCCTGTGAGCGGCAATGAGGACCCAGTACAGCCTAGGGTAAAACAATCTCAATAAATAAATGAATAACATTAAAAAAATTTTTTTTAAAGAGCAACAGAGCTGGGACAAAGTCCGGGTTACCCACTTCCTCTCTTTTCATGATGTGACTGTGGGCAAGGGAGGACTGGGCAAGAGGAGGCGGGATGCTCAGCACCATCTACCTGCTTTATCACGTCTGGATCTGAAGGATCCATCTGTTTAAGGTGGAAGGAGGCAGAAGAGATTGGCGACAGAGTCCTTTAAACTAACACAGGCTGGTTAAACGTGTCGCATCCTACTGAATCACCTCCTGTTGGGGGTGGTGGGAGAAATCTTTGGTTGAGATCGGTTCCAGCTGGAAACAATGAGGGCAGGACGGATCCCAGATCAGCAGAGGGAACAGTGTCTGTTCTCCACACCTGCCCCTTCTCCACAATCAATTCTTGGCCATTTTAGATAAATCTGGGTTTTCTTTGACTCTGCAGCTGGGGAGTGGAGGCTGAGTGGGGCCCTTTGGTGAAAGAGATGCCCTCTACTTACCGTGACAGGATTCTCTTTTTAACCAGCTATTTGGGAACTGAGGCCCAAGTCAGTTGACTCTTCTGGTAAGGTGAAGATCTTATTTTCAGGACCTTATGACAGTGAATAATGAGGGCTAGACCATACTTACATGTTTAATTGGGAACTGTTTTCCTTTAATATCTTACATCATACTATAATTATTTTCCTGTTGACATAGGTCAGAGAAATTTGTTTCTAGTACAACCAACTGTGTTCTTCTCATTAGCATGAAGAATAAGTCCATGTTTTATTTAGTTTTCAAAATTTATTTTCAAAAGTGTCAACACTACTCAGAACAGTGTGACAAGTGTGGTAGGGAGTTATAAATCATTTAGTCAAGAATTCCCTTTATAATACAATTCTATATAGTTGTGCAGACATGCTAGTGATCTTTGATTTTTGACTCTGCTCTTTTCTTTGTATGCTTCTATTGACTTTATTCCAGAAAAGGCACATTCAACTCCTAGGGTCTGTTAAATTATTTTTTTTCTGATAAATATTTTGTATGCTAACTTTGAGAGTGGTATAAGCAGTAACATTTTCACTAAGACATCTAGGAAAAATTTACAAGCTTATTACAATATTCCAAGAGTGTTTTATAATGAAAGCTTTTTAAAAAGCTTTTGATTAGTCCATGACATGTTTTATGTTTTATTTACTTATGCAAGTTAGTACCATAAGCAATGAAATTTATTGTTAAAGAGTAAAGTGTATAGCTTATTTTTTTTTACTAAGATTTGACAATTGTATTTTTTTGCTTTCATGAAATTGAATAGAGAGCCAAGGTCAATGAAAACATAGTTTAGTCAGAAAATAATGTATTATATTGTTAGCACTAGGCTTTGGTGATGTGGAAGACATAAAAGACAGTGTTTGAGGCTAATAAACCAAAAAGGAAGACAGTCTCCAAAAATGGAAATATTTTCTTTCTTTTTTTTTTTTTTTCTTTTATATAGTAGTAGTATTTGGGGGCTTCCCTTGTGGCTCAGTTGGTTAAAGAATACATCTGCAATGTTGGAGACCTGGGTTAAACCCCTGGGTTGGGAAGTTCCCCTGGGGAAGGGAAAGGCTACCCACTCCAGTGTTCTGAACTAGAGAATTCCATGGGCCATGGGGTCGAAAAGAGTCAGAAGAACTAAAGGACTTTCACTCACTTACTTAGTAGTAGTTAGACTACTAAGTCGGAGAATGCAATGGAACCCCACTCCAGGACTTTTGCCTGGAAAATCCCATGGACGGAGAAGCCCGGTAGGCTACAGTCATATGACTGAGCGACTTCCCTTTCACTTTTCACTTTCATGCATTGGAGAAGGAAATGGCAACCCACTCCAGTGTTCTTGCCTGGAGAATCCCAGGGACGGGGGAGCCTGTTGGGCTGCCGTCTATGGGGTTGCACAGAGTCGGGCACGACTGAAGCGACCTAGCAGCAGCAGGAGCCTGAGTCACTTAGAACGACAATGATTGTGGGAAGAAAATGCATCCTTCTGATCTGTTTGGGCAATACCTTTAAGTCAAAGACTTTGGAATGAGGAAACCATAACAATGGGATTTTGGAAAATCATGTTCCAAACCAGGGCAGAGGAGACCCAAAGAGGGCAGTGGGAGATTCCAGGGAATAAACCAATGGATGGCCATCCAATATGAGGCCAAAATACGGCAAGAGGGCTGAGAGGGGCAGGGCAGCCTTCAAGGCCTATAACTTGTGCAGTCTCTGCTGCTGCGTACTTGAAATGTTTAGTTTTTAAACAAGGGATTCCCTCATTTTATTTTGCACTGGAACCTGCAGACTATGTGAACATCCTGGTCNTGTTTAGTTTTTAAACAAGGGATTCCCTCATTTTATTTTGCACTGGAACCTGCAGACTATGTGAACATCCTGGTCAGGGATGCAGGCTTAGTGAAACACGTGGACTGCAGACTTTTTCTAGGGCTAGCAGGCAAGCGCTGACTTCAGATGCTCCCCATGTGAACTTGGCTCTTGAAACTCACCCACCCCTGAGAAGGTTGAGCCAGCCAGCCAGAGTTAAGAGAGAGGACCTGGCCAATGTGCAATCAGAGCATTGCAGACAGCAGCTGTAAGATGTATTAGACAAACCAAGCAGGGAGGGAGGAAACACAGAATACTCTCAGAAACCATGGACAATGAATGGCGCTCTGTGCTGCAAGCTTTCTCAAGCATTTCCGTATTAAAAAGATCCTAGCACAGAGGCATTGGGAACCCAGTTTTAAGGATAATAACCCAGAGGTTCAGAAAGATGATCAGAACCAACTGTTCTGGTGTTAACACAAGTTCATGTGACCGACGCGTTGCTGCTGCTAAGTCGCTTCAGTCGTGTCCGACTCTGTGCGACCCCATAGACACCAGCCCACCAGGCTCCCCCGTCCCTGGGCTTCTCCAGGCAAGAACACTGGAGTGGGTTGCCATTTCCTTCCCCAATGCATGAACTTGAAAAGTGAAAGTGAAGTCACTGAGTCGTNGGAGAAAGGAATGGCAACCCACTCCAGTATTCTTGCCTGGGAAATCCCATGGACAGAGGAGCCTGGTGGCTACACTCCAATGAGTTGCAGAGAGTTGGACATGACTTAGTGACTAAACAACAACCCCACATTTAACTTATTTTTTAACAGTGTTCTCCCCTTTAATATAGTGGATAGGTTACTTCTCCAATGGAAAAAAAATGTTATAAAATTGGTTTGATCGAACATTATCTTATACATTTTCTTACTAAGAATACAATTAATCTACAGTGGTAAATAACTTATTTCAATTCACCATTATACCAAAATTAAAAAGACAAGACGAGTAGTTTTGAAAGAAGTTTTTAAAAATTAAGTAGAAACAGCATAGGAATGGAAAGATAAAGCTCACCAAAGATAAGTAAAAATGACTGTTACCAACGTCCATCAAGAGAGCCAGCATAGTGTGTTAAGAGTGTGGGCTCCAGTACCACACTCTTAACAACGTATATATATACATTGTTGTGTATATATAACACAGAATGTATAACAATGCCACATTTTAGGTGGGAGAACTAATTCCCAGAGCGGGGAAATGATCAGCCCCAGATTTCACAGAAAACCAACAGCAGAGCCCAGAAACCCTGGCTCCCGATTTTTCACCCTTTTTCTGCACAAGAACCACACCTCCCTACCTGCCGCGACTCCTGGATTCTTTCTCTTTTTTTAGACTTTTAAAAGTGAGTTTACTTTTAATTAGAGGATGACAGCTGTACAGTGTCTGCTATGCATCAGCATGAATGAGCGACAGGCACATACATACGTCCCCCCATCTTGCACATCCCTCTCAGCTCCCGTCTCATCCCACCCCTCTGGCGGCAGGTTAGTCACTAAATCGTGGCCGACTCTTGCGACACCGTGGACTGTAGTCTGCCAGATTCCTCCGTCCATGGGATTCTCCAGGCAAGAATACTGGAGTGGGTTGCCATTGCCTTCTCCGGGGATCTTCCCGACCCAGGGATCGAACCCAGGTCTCCTGCATTGCAGGCGGATTCTTTACCAACTGAGCTACCAGGGAAGCCCCTCCCACCCCTTTCGGTTGTCCCTTAGCACTGGGTTTGAGCTCCCTGATAAATACAGCAGATTCTCATGGCTAACTATACATAGGTAGTGTATNACCCAGGGATCGAACCCAGGTCTCCTGCATTGCAGGCGGATTCTTTACCAACTGAGCTACCAGGGAAGCCCCTCCCACCCCTTTCGGTTGTCCCTTAGCACTGGGTTTGAGCTCCCTGATAAATACAGCAGATTCTCATGGCTAACTATACATAGGTAGTGTATATGTTTCAATGTTACTCTTTCAGTTGGTCCCTCCCTTCTCCTGGGCTCTTTCAACCCCCCTGGTCCTACCACTTTCTTCTATTCATTGGATCCTACAGGCTCCAGCACAGGCCCTCAGTGCAAACCACAAATCTGGCCACATCCCAGGCCTGAGCAAAAGATGACTTAAGGCCCTTTCTCCACTGACAACAGGCCCAGGTCCTAAGGCTCGAGCCCAGGAAACAGGATCTTGTGAATATGGCCCAGGTCCTCTGGGGTCTACTTCCAGCCTCTCCCTCCAGGCTCACTTCCTTCCCCGGCACCGGATGCATCCGCTAACGTCATCTGTTAGCAAGCCATCCAACAATTGTTCAGTTTTCCTTCAGGGATCAGTTCAGTTCAGTCGCTCAGTCGCGTCCGACTCTGCAATCCCATGAATTGCAGCATGCCAGGCCTCCCTGTCCATCACCAACTCCCAGAGCTCACCCAAACTCATGTCCATAGAGTTGGTGATGCCATCCAGCCATCTCATCCTCTGTCGTCCCCTTCTCCTCCTGCCCCCAATCCCTCCCAGCATCAGAGTCTTTTCCAATGAGTCAACTCTTTGCATGAGGTGGCCAAAGTACTGCAATTTCAGCTTTAGCATCATTCCTTCCAAAGAAATCCCAGGGTTGATCTCCTTTAGATGGACTGGTTAGATCTCCTTGCAGTCCAAGGCACTCTCAAGAGTCTTCTCCAACACCACAGTTCAAAAGCATCAATTCTTCGGCGCTCAGCTTTCTTCACAGTCCAACTCTCACATCCACACATGACTACTGGAAAAACCATAGCCTTGACTAGATGGACCTTAGTCCAAAGTAATGTCTCTGCTTTTGAATATACTATACTATCCTTAAGGGATACGTCATGTTTAATCCTCAAACAAGCCTGTGAGCAAATGGCATTATTTCGAGATGAGGCTGAGAGGTTAAGAAAGGAAAAGAAGTCACACAGATGGTGCACAGAGGAACTGGGACCGGCGCCAGGCAGAGCCACCCTCATAACCACACACAGCATGCTATCCAGCCCCCACCTTCCAGACCCAGTCGAGACGCCACATTGCACCCCAGTGAGCGCCCCTTCCCACACCCTGGACACATGCAGAGCCTGGTCTGCATATTAGAGCAGCCCTGACCGCCGGCACCCACTTATTGGTTGGCATATCTGTTTCCCTTTTGTGACCCTGGCTATGTGGTCAGCTCTCCTCTCTCACCTGGCTGCCTGAGTGCCAAGCATGCCCTCAGAAGATGTTTGCTGAGGGACTGAGTGAGTGAGCAGATGAATGAAACATCACATCAGAAACTGGGATCTGTCACCAGCATCCCACGTGTGGAACGGTGCCCATCAAAACACNGGCTATGTGGTCAGCTCTCCTCTCTCACCTGGCTGCCTGAGTGCCAAGCATGCCCTCAGAAGATGTTTGCTGAGGGACTGAGTGAGTGAGCAGATGAATGAAACGTCACATCAGAAACTGGGATCTGTCACCAGCATCCCACGTGTGGAACGGTGCCCATCAAAACACTCGGGAAGTGGTCCAATCGCCTGTGCTAGAGGGTCCAGGGGAGTACAGACCAGCAAAGGGTTTGGGCCGGAGCTGTTCACCCTAATACTGTCACTTGCTGCCTGGAGGACTCCTTTCACCTCCAGGGCATCTGCTACTCGTCTGTGGCAGAGGGATGTCGAAGTCACTGTGCGCCCACCCTGGGTAGGGTGCTGGGGCATGAAATGGGAACCATGACAGAGGCACTCCTGCCCCTCAGGAGCTTCCAGACAAGAGAGGGGTGTGGACCACCAGGCAACTCCTAGAGTGCAAGGTGGCTGCTGTGGGGAGTGAGCCTGCTTCATGCTGGAGCTCGGTGGTGGGGTGGGGTCAGGGGCAGCCTGCAGGGGGTCTGCCACATGAAACTGGAACAAGCATCTCAGGCAGAAGGGCAGTGAGTTCCCAGCGTACGTGGGGCTAGAGCTCTGGGGACCACATCGTCCAGCTCGGGGTAAGCTGAGCCAAGACATTTGGACCTCACCTCTGAACAGGGGGCTCAGTGGCTTTCACTCAGGAGCTCCATGGCTGTGGACACAAATTGAAAAACTGGTACATGGATGGACCTGGAGATTGTCATCCTGAGTGAAGTAAGTCAGACAGAGAAAGAAAAATATCATATGACATCCCTTATATGAGGAATCTAGAAAGAAGTGATACAAATGAATTTATCTACAAAACAGAAACAGACTCATAGGTACGAAGAACAAACTTATGGCTGCCAGTAGGGAAGGATGGGGAGAAGAGATACTAGGCAATTAGGGATGAAATGTACACACAGCTGTATTGTAAATGGATAACCATCAAGGGTCTACTGCCTAGCACAGGGAACTCTGCTCAAGGTTACGTGGCAGCCGGGATGGGAGAGGAGGCTGGGGGAGAATGGACACATGTATATGTATAGTTGCTGTCCAACGGGACAGGTCCCTTTGCTGTCCACCTGAAACTATCACAGCATTGTTAATTGGCTACTCCAATATAGAATAAAAAGTAAAAAAAAAAAAAAAACACCTAGTGATCATCTCTGCTGTGACATTCCTGGGTTGCGGCTGTTACAAGAGACGCTTGATGCGTCGTTCGCTTTGTCACTGAGAGCTGGGTAACACAGGCCTCCTTAAAAGCACAAAGGGGCTGAATGTTAGAGAGACAATGGGGGACAAGGGAACCCAGGCAGAGGGCAAGAGATGCTGGAAAGCACAAGGAAGCGTTTTCAGTTCAAGGGTTTTAAGTGCTGGGGACACAGTGGCTGGGCTTGTGCTTACGGGAAGCAGCCAGGTGCAGACGTGGGGACACTGCTCCTGGAGGGGACGCTGAGTGCCTGGGCACTCGGCAACCCAGGATTAGAAAGAAACCAGGGTGCGGGTCCCAGATAGGGAAGTGGTGTCACTGCCTGGGTCCTGTAATGAAGCCCCAGATGGTCCAGGATTGAGGGACAAAGACAGAGGGGGGAGTGGTTTTACTGAGCCTCTACAATGTGTCAGGCCCCGGGTAAGCACTTCCTGGTACTCTGCAGCTCACAGGACGTGAGAACTATTCTCAAGCACTGGCCACGCAGTGAGCTATAAGCCCTGCGGGGGCAGGCCCGGTATCCGTCTTGTGTCTGCTGTGTCCCCAGGACCTGACATATTTTAGGTATTCCAGAGTGATTTTTTTTTTTTAATTTTAAACTTCTAATTTTGTATTGGAATATAGCCAATTAACAATGTTGTGATAGTTTCAGGTGGACAGCAAAGGGGCTTGTCCCTACATGTACATGTATCCATTATTCCCCAAACTCCCCTCCATCCAGGCTGCCACATAACACTGAGAAGAATTTCACATGCTCTACACAGATCCTTGTTGGTTATCCGTTTTAAATAGATCAGTGTGTACAGGACCATCCCAAACTCCATAACTATCGCTTCTCCCCACCCCTCACCCCAGGCAGTCATAAGTTCATTCTCTCAGCCTCCGCAGTGATTTTGGATGATCCAACTTTCTTTTCCTCTCTCCTTCCTGCCCTTGCTAGGTTTCTCTCTCCTTTCCTTTCTTCCTCCTGTGTTCCAAGATAAGGTGAGCCATCTCATTGAATCCTTTAAAGAGCCCGAAGTTAGGTTAAATGGTTGGGGAGTTTATTTTGAAAACAATGGAGAGTTTTACCAGATCCGTTAGGCAGTGGATTTGAAGAAGGAAGGAATTAAGGCTCAGAAGCATTAAGTTACTTACCCAAAGTCACATAGATAAAAAGGAGTGGGGCTGAAATATGACCCAGTGGCTTCTGAGGCCAAACACACTTCCTCCCTATGTGAGAGAACTCAGAAAATTTGGCCCCAGAGATGGACGATGGGAGGCCAGGATTCCCGCAGGTGTGTGATGTCAGGCAAATGACACCTCGCATCATTAATTTCTACCGAGTCTGAAGAATCAGGCTGAAATGTAACTGGAGGGGTAGCACACAGGGCCAGGCTCCAGTGCCCCCAGGCCAGCAGGGTTTAGGCAAGAACCTGGGGAGGAGGGAGGAGATGATCTTAAGATGAACTCACACCATTTGAGCTCCGTCTGACCTCTACCCATCCTCAGTAAATTGGTCCTCAAAGATGACTTCACCAAAGATGACTAATAAGAAAACCTTTCTATAGGCACACATTAGTTTTTAAACTTCTAACCAAGAAAAGAGTTGTTCTCATGAGAAACTGTTTCAGTGTTGATGCTGCAGACCTCTTCTTATCTCTCCATCATCTATGCAGTTCTGACCCATCTCGTTCAAAGCCATGAATTTTTTATTGAGTTATTACTTGGCCTGTGCTTTGTGCCAAGCCTGGGCAAGAAGAGATGGCGTTGGGGCGGAGGAGGTATCGTGTGGGATGCTAGGTTTCCGTGTGGTAGGTGCCTCCGGCTGCTACCTCTTGCTGCTGCAGGAGCTGGGAAACGGGGAGGCATGACTAAGTCCTCTGTCTTCTCTTTTCCTGTCCTGGGTTTGCGGTGGCCACAGTGAGGGGGAGGAGGGGAAGTGAACTGCTGGAGGGGCAGCCCCGTCCTTGTCTCGAGTGGGCTGGGCAGCAAACCCAGAAGGAGGGGAGAGTGAAAACTTTCCTGGGTGGCCATCTGGCTCCTCACCATGTCCCATTGAGTCTAAAGGATCTGCGGTTACCTTTGGCCAACTGATGTCCCTTTATCTCCTTCCTCTTTGAGACCCACTAAAGTGACAGTCTGGAGAAGGCAATGGCACCCCACTGCAGTACTCTTGCCTGAAAAATCACATGGGTGGAGGAGCCTGGTAGGCTGCAGTCCATGGGGTCGTGAAGAGTCGGACACGACTGAGCAACTTCACTTTCACTTTTCACTTTCATGCATTGGGGAAGGAAATGGCAACCCACTCCAGTGTTCTTGCCTGGAGAATCCCAGGGATGCGGAGCCTGGTGGGCTGCCGTCTTATGGGGTTGCACAGAGTCGGACACGACTGAAGCAACTTAGCAGTAGCAGCAGCAGCAGCAACAAAGTGACAGTCACAGAATAAAAAACGATCAGTCTGTGAGGGCAAAGGGAATAGGAGAGTGACTATGGTGTCTTGGAGATTTCAACTGTTTTAAGTACTTTTTGGGTAGCAGGAAGCAGCTGGTCGATGAAAGAACTGATGGAGCAAGGCAACCGTTAGCTGTGGTCCTTCATGAAAGTGTGTTCTCAGAGGTGGTTGCACGTGGCGGTCAGATGGCCAGACGCCCCGGGGTCCGCCATTCCATCTGTGCAGTGAAGTCTCAGTATAACCTTGGCAAAGTCGGTTTCTTCCTTCTGAGACTCATTTTTTCCCATCAGGAATAGGAAGAGACCCTACTGAATTCTTATCTGCTGGTGCCTGAATTATCTTGAGCTTCCCGTTCCCTCCCCCCGACACGTAGAGGCACATTTGTTTTGATGCTGTTTCTGAAATGGAGCAAAGGTATTTTTGCATTTTTTTTTTTTTTCCTCTCTCAGGACACTTTTCAAGCCACTGCTGCAGGTGGCCTTCAAGGGGAATTTCATCTCTGACATGCCAGGACTCCCACCCAGGTGTTCGGTTGAAGAATACATGGAACGGAGGGGTTGTGAGGATGTAAGACCTTCGTGTGGCAGAACCAGGCACAGAGGGGCTCCAAAGGGAGCTGAAGGGCTCTCGGCTGGGGATGGCAGAAGGGGCTTTACAGCGACACTAGTGTCTGCAATGGGTAGAAAATTCACAGAGGGAGACAACGAGGAGGGCCCGGTGGGTGGAGCTTACAGTGGCAGCCAATCCAGGCGGTAAGAGAGCACGTGACATCTGCAGAGAGTTGCAAACGCTGTAACTACAGGAATCCACGGAGACATCACCTGCGTTACAAATGGCCAGGTCAGCAGTTTGCACTTCAGCCCACTGGCCATGGGAAACGATCAAGTTGGCATCGTGGTTTCTTGCATAATTAATTAATTAATTCATTCGACTGTAACGGGTCTTAGCTGCAACACCGAGGAGCTTCGTTGTGGCCTATGGGCTCTCTAGTTGGTTGCGGTGCGTGGGCTCAGCTGCTCCACGGCATGTGGGAATCTTAGTTTTCTGATCAAGGATTGAATCCTGATCTTCTTAACCACTGGACCACCAGGGAAGGTCCAGCCTTGTGACTGTTTAAAAATTTATTTGTTTTTAATTGAAGGATAATTGCCTTACAGTACTGTATTGGTTTCTACCGAACATCGACGTGAATCAGCCATAGGTTTACCCATGTCCCCTCCCGCTTGAACCTCCACGCCCCCTCCCTCCCCATCCCACCCCTCTAGGTTGTTGCAGAGCCCTGGTTTGAGTTCCCTGAGTCACAGCAAATTCCCATTGGCTCTCTATTTTACGTATGTTTCATGTTACTCTCTGTACATTCCACCCTCTCCTTCCTCCCCCACCCACACCTCCATGTCCATAAATCTATTCTCTATGTCTGTTTCCACTGCTGCTCTGCAAATAGATTCATCAGCACCGTCTTTCTAGATTCCATGTATATACGTCAGTATACGATATTTGTTTTTCTCTTTCTGACTTACTTCACTCTGTATAATAGGCTCTAGGTTCATCCACCTCGTTAGGACTGACTCAGATGTGTTCCTTCTTATCAACCTTGTGATTTTAATACACAGATATGGGCCAGCTTCCTTTCTTGAGCACCTAGTATGTGCTACTTATGCCATGCATCTGCACTGCACTCCAAGTCTTCATGTCCTGGCGGCCACATGTCTCTCTGGCTATTTCCTCACTGTACTTCATGCCTCACTGTCTTTACACAAGCTCCTTTCTCTATGGACAGGCCCCTTTCCACTTAACAGCCTTCCTGCTGGAGACTTTGCTTGAAGAACGTTCCTCTGGGAGGCCTCTCCCCTGTGGGCAGTTCCCAGGCCTCCCCTGTGCCCTCCACATGGCATGTCCCCCACTGTCCTTGCACCAACTGGCTTTTCCTTACTTATCTGCGAGTCAAAGGGCAGTGACTTTCATTTTCCTGTTAGCTGTCTTCCCTGAGGCTCACCAAGGACTGAGAACAGGGCAGGCTGTTGAAAAGTATTGTGATCGAGAAAATAGAATTTGCAGCTATCTGGGCCAGGCCCTTGACATAAAACATAGCAGATCTTAATTTTTAAAAATTACTTATTAGTACTTATTTGGCTTTGTTGGGTCTTAGTTGCGGCACGGGGGATCTTTCATCTTCATTGAGGCATGCAGACTCTTAGCTGTGGCATGCGAGGTCAGAGTCCCTGATCAGGGATCAAACCCATTCCCCTGGAATTGGGAGCACAGAGTGTTAGCCACTGGACTACCAGGGAAGTCCCAGCAGATCTTATTTAATGCTCCTGCACACCCCTGAGACTTGAGTTACTCTTCCCATTTTGCATGAGAGATGTGACTAAGGTGAGTTTATGCATCCGCTGATTTGCAGATGTGGGATTTAAACCCAGGTGTGTCTCCTCCGTGCTGCTGCAGAGCTCTTCTGCTCCATCATGTTCCGGGGACAGTGACTCCATTGCTGGATGGAAAGACATGAGGTCAGAGGAGACCCAGGCCACTTCCTCTCATTCAGTTTTCTCTATGCCCTACTCAGCTGGGACAGCTTCTACTAAGCCTCTCAAGATCCTTATCTGCACCTGCGCTTGGGGAACTTTTCCTATACCTCTCACGCCTCCCAGGAGAGTTGGAGAAAGGAATTTTCCACGTGGTCACTGGACGTGAGTAACTGTGGCTTCCCCACCTCTGCACCGGGGCTTGGAAAACCCCACCCAGGTCTTCTGATAAAAGCCCTGGGCCCTGCAGGATAGACCAGAGGAGAACTCTTTGCTTCACCAGACTCGCTGAGACCCTTGCAGCGAGGTCTGAGCCAGACAACCCGAGATGAAGCTCATCATCCCCGCACTGGTGTGCCTGCTGCTGGCAGGGATGTGGTTACAGGATGTGGACGCCAAGAGCAGTGAGTTTGGCTGGAGTCACTTTGCTTCTCTTTGGGGAGGGCGGAGACTCAGGCGGGTACTCTGGGGTTGCAGGGTGGGGGAACAGGTTCACCTTGAGCTCCCTGCCTCCATCTCCACTCCTTCAGGAAGAATTCTCCCCGAAGAGGAGGAAGGGAGGTCTTGGGTGGGGGCAGGGGGCCAGCAAAAGAAACGTGAATCTGGAGTCCACACTGACCACTGAGCAGCTCGCTTCAGTCAAAGGAGGTCTGCTTTGTCTAGACTCTGCAGACTAGTGGATGGAAGTGGTGAGGTCATTTAGGCCAGCTGGAGGCCTGAGGTCCAGAGGAGGGACTGATAGGGGTCTTGCCTCCACCAGGCAGGATCTGAGGTCAGGACAGATTGGCTAACCTTGGGCAAGTCACTTGACCTCCCAAAACTCTGGTTTTGCCACCAGTAAATTGGGATTTGATAATGCCCACCCTCTAAAGCTGGTGAGAGAATACTGACCTAATAACAGATATATGAAATGGGCTTTGCAAGCAGTCAAACTAGGAGGTCTGAAATGCAAGTCTTTTGAGGGCAGGCTGAGGGGTGAGGTTGCAAACCGGCAGAGTGGAACTTGGGGGTCAGAGCTGTGAGCAAGGGTAGAGGACCTTCTGGAGTGGTTGGGGGTGGGGGAAAGCTTGGCGGTTCCTGGAAGCTCTTTCCTGATCACTTCTTCAAGTTTAAGCTCCTAGCACAGTCTCTAATCCTGCCCCAAATAGCAGACTGCAGTTGAGTCAGACTCACCAGGGCCCCAGGGCCCTTGAACCCAAATGTGGGGGAAGAACCATGCGCTAGCGGTGGGATGTCATAGCTAGAAGAGCCTTTAGAGATCAGTTTTTACAAGTCTTGTTTTACAGCTGGGAGGTCCAGAGTTCAGAGGAAAGGCTCGTCTTGACCAAAGCCACACGGCTGTTTTGTCGGGGCCTGGGATCTGAACGCCAGTGTCCTGACTCTGCCCGAATACAGAACGAGGTGGCTGATGAGACACTAGGTCCTTTGGATGTGGCCCCAAAGCCTGAGCCTGTCCTGGAAGCGTTTTCCCCCTCCATTCTGGGAGAGAGGAACTCGGTATGGGTTGAGAAATAAACGCAAGCCATTCTCGGGCTTCTCTTCTAGTGCATGTGTCGTCCTCCAATTGCTGTTACATAACAGTGAAGAGAAAGATTTCTCCGAAGAAAATCAAATGTTACAAGAACATCAGCTCCACCTGCCCCTACGAAAACCATCTAATGTAAGAAATGTATCCTCTTCCGTCCCTAACTCGCTTCTCCAGAGAACAGAAACGGGCCCACCTGGGATTAGAGTACCAGACGCTAGATGGCGATGTTCCACTAGATTAAGGGTTTTTTTTAACCAAGCCATCGAGCCTGCCAAAACCTTGGGTGCAGAGCCAAGAGTGGACGCTAGGGGGAGCATCTGTGCTCCCGCAGTGACACGGGTTTCTTAAAGCTCCAAGGCGCCAAGTATTGTATCTTAATATTTTATGCCCAGAGCTTAAAAGCGCCAGGCACTACTGTGTGATGGTACGAGTGAGGGGGGGATCTCAATTAGTTCCTGTCTCTGGATTTGCCATCCTATAACCTTGGGTGACTCTGGGCAGGTAACTTTTCTGAACCTGATTATCTGCGTAGCTCTCGGCACTCCTGAGCTGTGAAGTGGCCTAACCACAATAGCTGCGTCACAGGGTCCTTACAAAGTTCCAAGGAGGTATCTTACACTTGACACGCAGTGTCTGTGAGACATGAGACACTTTCATGTGTATTATCTCAGTCAGCTAACTCTCCTGGGGCACGCGTTTTCATCATCATGAAAACTGAGGTTCAGGGAATGAAAGAGATTTGTCTAAGGTCGTGCCGATAAATTAAAGGCAGAGCTGATCTATGGTTTTTGGACAGCAGTCAAGTTTGGGAGGTGGACAGATCAGAGAAGAAACAGGCGCACACACACCCCCCCCAAAGCAATGATTAGGGGGTCCAAATGGATACAGACACATGAAAAGACGGAGCAGGTGAACTCTCAGAGAGATTCTAGGAGAGGATTTGTTTCCATGCTAGCAAGCTGTCTACAGCCTTCGCTCTTCCTAGACGCACTGAATCCACCAAAGGGTCCACGAAATGCAATTTAAGGAACTGCCACCCCACCCCCACCCCCGGTGAAGCTTGGGTGTTCCTCCCAGTGTACACATCATAGATCTTACGTAACACTTTATTGTACAGGCACACAGCTCAGGGGCACCCAGGAGCCATGTGTGTGTGGCACCCAGGGCTGACGCAGGTGACTTGGTCCCTCTTCTATTCTCTGCCCACAGATTGAAGCTGACCGGAGGCCTAGAGGCTTGTGTCTTCCAGAAAGCAGCATGGGTTCAGGCTTATTTAAAGAGGATAAACCCCTGCCAGTGAAAGGGAATGTGAGCTGATCCCTTCTCATCCTGGACTCAGGACACCACGTGGCTTCACTTGTCTAACTTCACATCACTCCTTCTGCCCCATCTTCGCGCCAAAGGGTCTGCTGGGTTCTAATAAGCTATGTTGTCGCACTTTATATATTTAAATTCTAGAATCTTTAAGTTCTGTCCACTGCCCCCCCCAACCCCATGCCTCTTGGACCCCACAGGGATTTCAAGGTAAAAAGTTGATTGATATTGAGGGGGCTGGGGCCAGGGGGTGAAGAGGAGGGAAACAGGTTGGAATTGGTGCCAGGGGAACTGACTTCTTTTATTATTATTTAATTTTTATTTGAGTGGAGATGCTTTACAATGTTGTGGTAGTTTCTACTGCACAGCAAGGTGAATTTGTGATACTGTGGAACTGACTTCTTGTCAATAGGAGCCAATAAATGACTCAGAACAACTCAGCTGACTGCCTTTGTTTGTCCTGGGGGAATAAACGTTGATTTGGGTTGTGATGTAGATTCTCTGTGGGGCTGGGTCCCAATTTGCATGCTCTCCGCCCCTGCCCTGCCCTGCCCTGCTCAGAGGATTTAGAGGCTATTGATATCCAAAAGTCACAGCTGCCCTAGCTGAGGGGGAGGGGGTGCTGGGAGGGTGGGGTGCCATCTGCCTGTAAAATGTTGCTAGCCCTGCTGTAGAGAGAAGGTGGCAAGGGCTGGAGAGATCGACACCTACAGGCCTGAGGACACATAGCAAGTCAGGACTGGATCTGGCCTTAAAGCTCAGGGTTCCTGCTGCGGTCAAGTCACGTCCTCCTGCTTGGCTGCCTACAAAACCAAACTCTCAAGTGTTGACAGAAAGGAAAATTGCCTTTAATCAGCATGCCAGCAATCTGGGGAGATGGTGGACTCAAGGTCCTCCCCAAAACCGTCTCGGAAGATTCTGCTCGGCCCTGAAATCTTCTAAAGGGAAACAGGAAAGTCATCCCCGTTAATCACTGGGGTGGGATGGAAGTCAGAGTCCTCACCATCCCCCACTGTGTGCAGCGCTTGTCGACTGCTCGCGATCTTTTTTCAGAGGCTATCTTTCGACAGAGTGTGTTCTCGAGATTCCTGAAGGAATGAGAAGAACTGGGGAAGAGATCTGGTTATCTGTTACTTATTCTTTATTTCTGCTTCTCTGATCTATGGAAAAAGCAACAAGTCAGGTAGCCTATTGTATGATCAAAAGATTTGGAAGGTGTGCTAAGGCTGAAGATGCTAGAGCGTGGGATGCCTGGTTTAAGGATAGTGACAAGACAGAAGTGGCCTCCTGAAGAGAGCTCTTTTCTGTAAGCAGTTGCTTACACTGCTCCCAGGGTAGGAATCTTTTCCAAGTCCCCATGTGCCAACTGACTGCCTGGCACAGCGTGGCAGAGGGACCCTGTGTCCACTGGGCAGGGCCTGGAGAGTTAATTAGCAGGATCTTTTCCTGGGGAGGGTCCAGGCAGGTGGGTCCATGTCTGATGGAGATGCCAGCAGAGGTCATCCAGAGGAGGGAGGCAGTCTCGAGAAGAAACAGGTGAACCCCTAGGGGACAGAGAGGAAGAGGAGGCCCTGTCCCTTTAAAAGGGGCAACATGCTCCAACTTACCTGCAACTCTAGGGAGACTAGTGTCAACTACAAACTGGCACTTACCAAGAGCACTGCCAATGACTGAACAACAAAGGCGTTTGCTATCTGCCTCTCCGGAGGTTGAACCCCATGCTGCTCTAGCCAATGACCTGCAACAGCCCCTGAGGGAGTCCAGGGTGGAGTGAGGTCCTCTCTGCTCCAGGGAATCTGGTGGGACAGGTTTTTAGATAGTTGGATGTTTTTAGGAACAGATTTTATTATCTCAGTTCTTCTATCTCCTCTTACCTAGAGAAGCACTAAATCCCTTCATGGTGACATCAGATCCCCCTGACTAACAAAAACCTGTTGTAAAATGAGTGCTTCATGGCAATGAACTCCCCCTTAACCAAAACCTTGTATATTGTCTTTCCCCCACTGCCGCTTCGGAGCGGACTCTCAAAGCTATCTGAGATGCTGTCCCACAGGGTGCAGTCCTCATTCTGGCCCCAATAAAACTTAACTCACAACTCTCAAGTTATACATCTTTTTTTAGCCAACACTAGCAAAGGAAGGCGTGAATTCTGAGTCTCGGATATGGTGCCTTTAGGAGACAAAGTCTTGTGTCCTGAGTCTCGGGGCTTCTCCTACTTTCTCCAGCATTCAACATTCAGACTCATCTTAAGCACCTCCGCCCTCTGCCCCCAAGACTGCCCTGCTTCCCGGGCTCCCCCTCACCCAGACCATTGCAGTAGGCGGCTCTCAGTCAGCTTGTTGCAGGAAGGGGGACCTGTTCCACAGCACGAAAGTGGGCTCTTGTCTAATACTCAGAAATGAGTTGTCCAAGGAGACACATGTGCTGAGGAAGCTAGATATTGGGAAGGGGCACCTGGGTGGAGAGCAGGAGGGGAAGGGAACCCAGGAGAACTGCTCTGCCACGTGGCTCGCAGTCTCAGGTTTTATGGTGATGGGATTGGTTTCTGGGTTGTCTTTAGCCAATTATTCTAACCCAGGGCCCTTCCAGGTTCAGCCAAGATGGATGCCAGCGAGAAGGATTCTGGGAGGTGGTCGGACANACAGCTAACCACTCTGGTATCCTTGCCTAGAGAATTCCATGGACAGAGGAGCCTGGCAGGCTACAGTCCACTGGGTTGCAGAGAGCTGCACGTGACTGAGTGACTTTCACTCACTCACTCATGCTCATGAAGTACAAGAGAATCTTGACCTTAAGAGGCTATTAAGGAAAGGAGATTCCACACCTTCAAAAGGATTTTGCAAGCTCTTGAGACTGGGATTGAGGCTATAGTGATGGAGATGAATTCATTCTGTATCTCAGGGGTAACAGCCCTGTAGATAGTCGATTGGCAAGATCATAAAAGAAGGGTCTATGTCTTGGTCAATTACTCTCTTCTTCTAGAGCATTTAACATATCACTCTATCTGGCCCATTCTTCCTCACCTCATCCCACTCCCACCGTGCACCATTTATAGCCCCATCATTTCTCTGCTCCATGGCAGCAGCCTGCTCTCAGACCTTCCCTCTCCTGCTCCATCTTGTATTCAGACACGGAGTCATTCTTCCTGATGCTCACCTCTGCATGTGAGATTTTCCTTCTCTCCTATTTCAGAACTCTCAGTGCCTCTCTGTTATCTGCTGAAGTTCCAATCTGAAATTCAAGAGCCACTGCCATCTGGCTCCAAACTATATCTCTAAAACCTCAACTCAAAAAATAAAATAAAACCTCAACTCCTCTGTTTCCCTAGAGCCCAGCCAGGTGGGATTCCTTCCTCTGGCCCACTCCCCTCATCTCCCTCCTCTATCAGCTCTGAAGAATCTTTCCCTTTTCCATCACATTCAAATCTCTCATGAACTGTCTGGTTGAAGACTCATATCCAAGGAATAGTCTTAAGTGGATGTCTGGGCTATAGGCATCTAGTTTCCTCTTGGATTCACTTTCATTCCTGGGATGTTATTCTAGGTTTGAGAATGAATGAAAACCTGGGGTTGCAGAGAAATGGTTAAAGACTGATGCAAGAGATCAAGAGAGAGACCAGGCAAAGGTCAGTGCAGAGAGAAAAGAAATGGGAATCTAGATGCTATTATGGGCAAGTGACTTAGGGACTGGGGCCAGAAGACTGGAACAGCTTGGTCATTCTAGGTTCTCCCTAATCCTAAATTGAGTCCAAAAGATGTCTTAGAGGATGACTTTTACACTCCAAATTGTCATTCACCGCTATCATTTTCTCCCTCCCCACCAAATGTTATCCCATGAAAAATAAGACCAACTAGCTTGAAATTATATGTATTTTTTTCTTTGAAAATTCCATAGTCATGTAATAACATTACTTTCCATCAGAATACTACATAGCACACATCCACTTACAGGAATACTGATTTCCTAAGATTCCAGAGGTGTTTCACTCTGATAATCAGTGGAAGGACCTCACCATCCTACAGGCAGTAGAATGGGAAACAGCACCATCTTGCTATGAACTTAATCAAGCTCACAGGAAACTTATCACCAGATGTTGTATCTTATATTCATTAGGATTTATGGCAGATAAAGTTAAAACAACAATAACTTAAACATAAATATTGTTTAAGAAACTATGTGTTTAAATTATTTTAAAAAAATAAACTCTTTTTGGCCATTATAATACAATAATACACCTGGGGAAGGTTGGGAAGAAATAAATAAGATTTTCCAAGACTCTGTCTCTCAGTCCAGGTATGAAGGTTCAAGGCTTCGGTGTTCGGGACTTTTGGTCCAGGAGCTTTATGGAATTCTGGACCCACTTCTGCTTGGGGTCAGCACAGACCTCCTTGTCCGCTTTGGTCTTGAAGCTGTGGGGGAAAGAGGGCAGAGTTAAATGGAGTGTCTTGGGGATTTTCCCCAGGAGTTTGATCCATTGGCCCCTAAAGCCGATTAGACCTTGCTCCCTGGTTGAGGAATCTGAATGGGGACAGGAAGAAGGGGAAATGGGAGGAAGAAACTTCTTTTCCAGAAAAGAGGTTCTGCTGTTACTGCCACAGGGGAAGCCCTCCAGACCCCTGGCTAAAGGAACTTGCATGATCTGACCAAGCTCCTAGAAGAGGAGCCCAGAGTGTGTATATTTTCCTTCTTGTGGGCTAAGTTTGTCTATGGAGTAAAGGGTCTTTTGGCTTAGGTGTTTCATTTTTCTGACTCGTTTGGACACATAGAAGTCGGATAGGACTTTTGGCTGTGGGTGCCAGGGCATGGTCCACTTACATCACAGCTTCCTGGGGACACTGGCTATTGGTAATTCTCGTGTAGCTCTCCAGCTTCTTGAAGGGGATCTTCCCATTGGTCACACTAAAGCAGCAGGTGATTGGGATAGAAACTGAATCTGAAAAACATTTTACAAAGAACCAGAGAGTTATGATGTGTTGTAAGTACGCATGTGTCAGAGAAAATGAAGAGGATAGAAGATAAAGCTAGTGCTGGAATTCTAGCTAGGATCCACCACTCCCGTGTTCAGAGCCTTAGTGCAGATCCCACAGGTAAAATGATACCTGTGAGTCAGTTTCTTGTACTGAACTGTGGGGTCTCTCACTGATGACTGCAAATGGGGAAATCTTGAGTAACAAGATTAATCCTTGTAGTGTGATTCAGAGAGTCTGTTGATCCAAAACCTCTGAACCTGGGAAGATACGTTCTAAGAACTTGCTTCCCAGCTCTGTCCCCATGGGCTTAGAGCCAGTCTATGTCACGTGCTGAGATAGATGTCTCTGGTTCTTTATCCTTCGCAGCCACTGTTCTGGAAGTTATGCTGGACCATAATCCAACATTCGAAGCCTCCAGCAAGAATTTCTTCCTCTCTACTACTGCCTGAAATGTCTTTTCCACCCACAATGAGAAATGGTCCTTCCTTCTGTGCCCCATCCAAAAAACAAGATGAGGATTGTTGAGAGTGCATTTAGCGTCCCGAAGGTGGTATCGGGCAAGATAATGGAGCCTGGCTCCAGGGCTCTGAGCTTCTAGTTCTGGTCCCGCCCCTGACCAGCTGTGAGCTGCCAGCTCTTCTTAAGTCCTCTCTTGCTTTCACCTTCCCAGTCTTTGCAATGGAGGCTACACAGCAAGCATGGGGTGACTGATGCCCAGGGTTAGTAGCTAGGGTAGAGAAAACATTAAGGCTTAAGAAGAGAGGAGCCTCACCTGGCTGAGTGAGCACCTGGGTGCTGAAGGTGGCTGCCACGAGCAGCAGGCACAGAATCCCAGCGGAGACCTTCATGTTGGAGGGTGAGCACGGGGGCTTCAGCCTGAGAGTTGGCGGTTGCTGAGTTGGTCTCAGCCTCTGGAAATCTGGCTCCTCTGGCTGATCTGCCTGCCTTTTATAGGGAGCAGAGTGCATGGGTAGGGTCATGTTTAAGGAAGGACCGAAGAAGCCCCTGAATGTGCTGAGTAAACACCAGATCCTGGTGGTGATTTCCGAACTCCGAGAAAGGGAAGTTGTGCAGTTTCCGTCATCTATTTGGAGCAGAGGTGGAAGGATATGTGGCCATGCCAGCAAAATGTACAAAGTGACATCATTAGACTATTAAGAGCTCTCATTTCTTTGAAACGGAACATGATCTGTTGGAAAGGAAGAGTGGAAGCTGAGTGCCTAGTAGGGTGGAAAGAATCAATGGCCTGGGGCCTCCTCAGGGTCCAGGAGGTCGGGGAAGGGGCCCTAAGTCTTTGCCTGGGCTCTGTCTGTCTCTGGTCTCTGCCATCCTAAACCAGCTACGCTCCTTTAGAATCTCACACAGATAGCTTGATAAAATCTTGGCAGAATGGTAAATCCAGGCATCTTCAAGTCTTCAGGCTCTGGAATGTTCTGTTGTGAAGCCTAAGAACTGGACAACATACTGACCTTAGAGGGCTGCAGTTGTTATAGTTGCTAAGTCCCATCTGACTCTTTGTGACCCCATGGACTGTAGCCCCTCAGGCTCCTCTGTCCATGGAATTTCCCAGGCAAGAATATTGGAGTGGGCTGACATTTCCTTCTCCAAGGGATCTTCCAGACCCAGAAATCGAATCTGTATCTCCTGCATTGGCAGGTTGATTCTTTACTGCTGAGACACCAGGGAAGCCTACAGTCTTGCTGAGTGGTGATTTCCAAATACTTCACCAGACACTAAAGTTTCTTTCCAAGTGAAATGACACAAAGAAGTCCCATCTTTCATGCAGATTTAGATAGAACAGGACTGTTTGAAAAATGCCTTTTACTTTTGGTGTCCAGTGTTTTGCCCGCTTAAAAAATTAGGTTGTTTGTTGCCTTACAATTGACTTTGAAAAGTTCTTTTTACATTTTGCATTCAAACCCTTTACCAGCTATGTGCATTGCAAATATTCTCTCCACAGACTGTAGCTTATTTTCTTAACAACAGTTTTCACAGAGCAAAAGTTTTAAATTTTAATAAAATTCAATTTATCAGTTTTTTCTTTCATAGGTGGTATTCTAGCTAAAATCTCTTCATCAAATCCAAGTTTGCATATTGCCTTTTCAATGAACATTTCTAGACTTTTCACAAATCATTCAATATTCCCCGATAATCTTGAATGTTAAAAATTCCATAAGGGTCCATATATAAAGTCACCATAATTAAGTGCAGCCTTTCTCTACAGTTGGAAATTATACCATTTCCACTTTTTCACAATCATAAACAACAATTACGAGAAAACGGATGTAACATAATCATCATTGTCTCCAATTCTATAGCTAGAGGATTAATAAATCAAGTTATATGGCTATTATTAAGGCTCTTAATCAAATTACAGCATTATTACATTGCTGGAAGATTTCCATCTTCATTAAAATGTGAGTTTATTGTTCTTAAAAATATTTGACAACTGCTAAGAAAAAGATATTTATCTTGTTAAAGGGTAAAACTAAGCAACGGAATCGTGGTTTCCTTTGTGGTGTTGACATCATGTTGGAGCCTTTTTAGAGGCAGACATGTTCTTTATCTTACTCAGAGGGGTGCTTAAGCAGTTGNCATTAAAATGTGAGTTTATTGTTCTTAAAAATATTTGACAACTGCTAAGAAAAAGATATTTATCTTGTTAAAGGGTAAAACTAAGCAACGGAATCGTGGTTTCCTTTGTGGTGTTGACATCATGTTGGAGCCTTTTTAGAGGCAGACATGTTCTTTATCTTACTCAGAGGGGTGCTTAAGCAGTTGTCTACTTAAAATTCATGAAACTGTACACTTAGAATGTCTGCACTTTATTGCACATAAATTAAATTTCCACATAAAGTAAATAAAATGCACAGCACTATTTTGCTTACATTCTAATGTATTTGTTGTTCTTAGCGAGAGTGTTGATTACTTTTTTCTTGTGATTAACTCATTCATGTTTCTATAACATATGGCCTTTTATTGTTCTTACTGATTCCAAAGAGACTTTAGAGCATTAATCTCACGCATGTTCCTTTTACTATACTGTGTGAACTTGCAAGAGTAGAGAATTTGCAGAACATGGGATAAATCACTGTCATCAGAATTTCTTCTGAGCAGAAGGGAATTTGAGTTCTTCCAGACAGTCCTCTTGCCAGGTGTACCTTGTAGCACTGATCTCTGTGGGAGTGTGGTGTCTCAGAGGTCATTTGCACACATTTTTTGGTTCAGAAATAAAGTCTCACAGCATACTTTCAAGGCCCTGTTAATTTCTCCTCTGAGCTGCCATCATATGGAAAGTTCATCCATAAGTAGATGACACAAATAGTAGCAAAAATGATATTATTGAGAATTAGCAAGCATTAGTCAAATGAAGGGAATTAAGGGTCAAGTAACTCCATGCTAATCCTGATGGAGCCAATAATGAGCCTGCCCAGTGTGACCATGGATAAATCTTGATTCTTAAATTCATTGTCCTTATCTATAGAAGAGAAGGGTTTGACAAGTTCAGGGATGACAAATAGTTTTCAATAATTTGTTAATGTAATAGATTGATGGGAGATAAACAGAAAGGTTTGTTGGAAAAAATTTAAAAAAGAACCAAACAAAAGCTCCGGTGAGTCCTTACTTTGGGTTATTGAATGCA
>SJYA01002420.1:0-105000 GCA_006410615.1 Neotragus moschatus
TGTACAGCCCAGCTCAGAATCCCCCTTATAGATTTTTAAAAATTCATTTTTATTGGAATATGGTTGCTTTACATTGTTGTATTAGTTTCTATTGTACATCAAAGTGAATCAGCTACATGTACACATATATCCCCTTTTTCCTTCACATTTAGGTTTGCACAGAGCACTGAGTATAGTTCCTTGTGCTGTACACTAGGTTCTCATTACTTATCTATTTTACACATAGTATCAATAGTGTATACATGTCAATCCCAATCTCCTAATACATCTCATTATCCCCATTTTCCTCCTCCATTCATCTGTTCTCTATATCTCTGTTTCTTTTTTTCAAATGAGATCATCTATACCATTTTTCTAAATTCCATATGTATGCATTAACTTATGTTTGCTTTTCACATATATGTGTTAATATGTAATATTTAATTTTCTCTTTCTGACTTACTTCACTCTATATGGCAGTCTCTAGTCCACCTATGTCCTGGCTTCCCTGGTGGCTCAGACGGTAAAGCGTCTGCCTGCAATGCAGAAGACCTAGGTTCAATNTGTTTGCTTTTCACATATATGTGTTAATATGCAATATTTAATTTTCTCTTTCTGACTTACTTCACTCTATATGGCAGTCTCTAGTCCACCTATGTCCTGGCTTCCCTGGTGGCTCAGACGGTAAAGCGTCTGCCTGCAATGCAGAAGACCTAGGTTCAATCCCTGGTTTGGGAAGATCCCCTGGAGAAGGAAATGACAACCCACTCCAGTATTCTTGCCTAGAAAATTCCATGGACTGAGGAGCCTGGTAGGCTACAGTCCATGGGGTCACAAAGAGTTGGACAAGACTGAATGACTTCACTTCACTTCTAGTCCACCTACATCAATAAATGATTCAATTTGTTCTGTTTTATGACTGGGTTCCTTTTATTCCTTTTATATTCCATTGTATATACTACATCTTCTTTATCCATTGATCTGTTGCTGAATATCCAGGTTGCTTCCATGTCCTGGTTATTGTAAATAATGCTGCAATTAACATTGAGGTGCATGTGTAGGTGTTTAAGAACATGCCAGAACTAAAACTCATACCCAGAAAGGACAGTTTGAGAAGATAATTCATTCATATGCAGTAATATATAATTTTATGGATACCTGTCATGCTCCAGACGCTATGGTAAACATATGAAGTATATTACCTCTAAGCCAACATTCATATGACATAAATAGTCTCTCTCTTATTTTCCATATGAAGGAGGAAATCAAGAGTCAGAGAGTTTAAATGACTTATCTAAACCCACATGATGAAAAGTAAAACAGCCAGATATCAATTATTTGCTATACTCTAAGGGTCATCCTTTTTTTCCCAAAAATATAGGCCAAAATGCTTTTCTTAGAATAAAATGTTTTTTTTTTAATTTATTAGGACCTCATTGAGATAATCCAATCCATTTCCTAATATTTTATTAAAATAACTTGCTGATCTTTTTCATTCTGGGTATTAAAATAATATTTTGTCACCATGTTAAGTGGATTTTAATGTGGTAAAAAAGCAATACCATATAGCTATTAATTCCATTTTGAATCACTTAGGACCCTCAATTACAAGCACATAAAACCATCTCTCTCTGATTATAGAAGAAATGTTTCTAAAAGTGTTTCATAACTGCCAGAGTCAATACAAAATTAAATTTGAGGTTACACAGACAGGAAGATCACATCCAAATTTGCACTGTGATTAGTTGTCCGAGAAGATAATTGCCAAGCTGGTAAGATGCTAAATACTGTACCTGGCATGGCCAATTATATATTTCTGGATACCAGTGCTGCCACTGATGCCCAGGAAACAACTTTTCATAAAAGTCCCTCAGGTCAAGTGTGCATGTAACACTAGCTTCCCACTTTAATTCTGAAGTTATTGCTTTTCCTTGGCACAGCTTGACTCATGTGCTTGCATCTTTGCTGGGAAGGATGTTGGGAAAGTGAGCTGGTCCCTCATTTTCAACTTCTCTAGCAGCTGACACACTCTGCCTCTGCTCAATTTATGTGCTGGGGAAGACTAAAATGTCAAAGAAGATTCATATTCTTTGCCACTGAAGAGTGACAGATCATCACCATGGCCACCTTTCCTACATTTTCAGTGATGTTGGTCTTCCTAAGGGGTTTCCCAGGTGTCTCAATGGGTAAAGAATCCGCCAGCAATGCAGGAGTCTCAGAAGCCACAGGAGCCGTGGGTTTAATCCCTGAGTTGGGAAGATACCCTTGAGGAGGGCATGGCAACCCACTCCAGTATTCTTGCCTGGAGAATCCCATGGGCAGAGGAGCCTGGCTTCAGTCCCTAGGGTTGCAAAGAATCCAACATGACTGAAGCACTCATGCAGGGTCTTTCTGATGCTGTAGCAATTTTTCCTTTAATTACTTTACAGTGGACAACTGTACTTAAACTGTTCTAAANCCCTTGAGGAGGGCATGGCAACCCACTCCAGTATTCTTGCCTGGAGAATCCCATGGGCAGAGGAGCCTGGCTTCAGTCCCTAGGGTTGCAAAGAATCCAACATGACTGAAGCACTCATGCAGGGTCTTTCTGATGCTGTAGCAATTTTTCCTTTAATTACTTTACAGTGGACAACTGTACTTAAACTGTTCTAAAAACAATTTGCAAGTTAATTTCTTGTTATTTTCATGGATTTGTAGGAAGATAACTTTATAACTGAATAAAACAATAAAACTTCCTTTGTTTTAATTAGTAGAATATTTTCTCTCAGTTCAATTTTCAAGCTATGGGATTTAATATTTAACTGCAAAGGAATACTAATCTCACAAATATACTAAGAACAGCAGAGAAGTAAAAGCCATTTCCCCTCAAAATTTCCAGGAGCTTATTTCTATGTGTGCTGAAGGATACCCCTGTTTTTTCATATTTCACAAAGCAGTTTCAAGCAGAAGGACCACTGTGTTAATAGATTATTTTGTATTTATAAGGAGTGGCAAGTGATGAGGCATAGTTACTTTAGATATAATGCACATATTCTTCAATTTATTTAAAGAAATAAAACTACTTCATATTTATGAAGCAACTTTGACGTAGAGAGATCAAAATATTTGAAAGCTTTCATCTCTAGAACTTCTATAACTTCCTATAAGTGAATCAGGTGGTAATTATGACTTTATTTTACAGTTGAATATATTTTATTTTAAAGTTGAATATCTTTTCTATAGAATCTATAGAATATAGAAAAGATAAGTATAAAAGCTTGTCTTATCATAAATATCAATTCAGAAGTAGGGGAGAAGGCAGAGGCAAGGTCTTCTCACTGTCACTAATGTTTTTTAATCAATATAATTTTGGAGGATGATTTTCATTAATAAAAAAAAATCCAGAGACATGTCTTGAAGTCATAAAATATTTTTAATAGCACAATACATATGCATAGTTGATATACAACAACTTTTGACGGAATAGATGAATAAATATTAAAAGGAAAGCCATTCCCTAGTATTAAAGTAGATTTAAATCATGAAAAATGTAATTGCTGGAGACCTGAAATCAACTTTCTCTCCCCCAACAAAGACCTAAAGACAGGTGTGTTTGTTTATTTCCTCCTGGCACATTAACTTCACTTGGTTGGCAGTGAGGTACCAAACTCGAATTCCAAGAGAAGTGGTGTTTGAAACATGTCAATTAACATGACAGCCACAAACCGTGGCATGAAAAACACCATAACAATCTGGATATTGTTCGGTTTTATTTTTGTTTATTTAGTGTAAGGCCAATATAAACAGATAAAATATTTTCGTGTGTTAAAAGTATATTATATTTTAATCTCCAAGTAAGTTGGAGATTAAACCCAGTGAGCTGCCACCAAATGTTCAGATGATTATTGGAGATGATTCTTTTTTTAATATTTATTTCTTTATTTGGCCATATCGGGTCTTAGTTGCAGCATGCAGGATCTTTGTTGCATTATGTGGGATTCTTCGTTGCGGTGCACAGGCTCTCAAGCTGGGGATCATGGCTTTGGGAGTGCGCAGGCTCAGCAGCTGTGGCAAACAGGCTCTCTAATTGCAGTGCACAGGCTCCAGAGCTCCTTGGCTTCAGTAGTTGCAGCACGTGAACTTAGTTGCTCCATGGCATGTGGGATCATATTTCCCTGCCCAGGGATCAATCCCACATCCCCTGTATTGCAAGGCAGATTCTTAACTGGGCAATCAGGGGAGCACCATTAGAGATGACTCTGTGTCATTTCTTTTTTCTATGTCTCTGAAAGAATACTTACATTTTTTCATTGTGTAACAAAAATAATACGTATATTTTCCCTTTTATATAAAATAATTTCTAAAGTTATTTAGAAGTTTTTCCACAGAGGCATAAAAGAATAGCTGTTCTTTTCTCACCTTTTGAATTGTGATATATGATTTTAAACAACGAAATAGCTTGCTTTCAGTTCAGTTCAGCTCAGTCGCTCAGTCATGTCCGACTCTGCAACCCCCTGAATCGCAGCATGCCAGGCCTCCCTGTCCATCTCCATCTCCCGGAGTTCATTCAAACTCACGTCCATCCAATCGGTGATGCCATCCAGCCATCTCATCCTCTGTCGTCCCCTTCTCCTCCTGCCCCCAATCCCTCCCAGCATCAGAGTCTTTTCCAATGAGTCAACTCTTCGTGTGAGGTGGCCAAAGTACTGGAGTTTCAGCTTTAGCATCATTCCTTCCAAAGAAATCCCAGGACTGATGTCCTTCAGAATGGACTGGTTGAATCTCCTTGCAGTCCAAGGGACTCTCAAGAGTCTTCAACACCACAGTTCAAAAGCATCAATTCTTCAGCGCTCAGCTTTCTTCACAGTCCAACTCTCACATCCATACATGACCACTGGAAAAACCATAGCCTTTACTCATTTACTTATTGTCCATATTTGGATGAAAGTTATTCTCACAGAAAATTTTTGACTGATATGTGTGGATGTGACATAGAAATGATTACAGGCTAATTTAGATTCAGATAGAAATGTTAATTCTAGTGCTATTCAGCCCTCTTCACTGAGGCATTTTGTGTTTCATCCTACATTAGATTTTTTTCCAGGCCATGACTCAGGTGTCATCTAATAGGAAAATGGCAAACAGGCAGACAGAAATAGGAAGAAGGAAGGGGAAGTATAGACAAATCATAAAATGGATAATTAATCCCTGAGTTATTCCAAAATTGATAGCTGTGGATAGATGAGAAAACCTTCTTAAAATAAGAGACACTAAACAATTTAAGAATTTAATACATAATTTAGATTTCTTTTTTGCTTTGTATTTCAGGAATAGCTATTCAAGCACACTGCAGGCAGTGTTTGATGTTAGCAAAATATTCATATCTATTCAATTGTGACTTAATAATTGCACACACTTTAATATTGTATTTAGAAAAGAAGCAATTTAACTTCTACAGTTAAAAGACTCTAATTCTGCTACCAGACACAGCATGCATTTCTGACTTGCCCACTTTGAAGGAAGTGTTTTTCACTTGTTTATATTGACATTCTGCCCTCTAGAAAATCAAATGAAAGTTCAGAAGGAAACATAATTTACTTTTATCAAAATTGCACAAAACTAGAAAATGAAAAAAATAATGGATGAAAGTATGTCATGCTATTTGCACATTTTAAATACTTACAGTGGGGAAACAGTGGAAACAGTGTCAGACTTTATTTTTCAGGGCTCCAATATCACCGCAGATGGTGATTGAAACCATGAAATTAAAAGATGCTTACTCCTTGGTAGGAAAGTTATGACCAACCTAGATAGCATATTAAAAGCAGAGACATTACTTTGCCAACAAAAGTCTGTCTAGTCAAGGCTATGGTTTTTCCAGTGGTCATGTATGGATGTGAGAGTTGGACTGTGAAGAAAACTGAGCACCGAAGAATTGATGCTTTTGAACTGTGGTGTTGGAGAAGACTCTTGAGAGTCCCTTGGACTGCAAGGAGATCCATCCAGTCCGTTCTAAAGAAGATCAGCCCTGGGATTTCTTTGGAAGGAATGATGCTAAAGCTGAAACTCCAGTACTTTGGCCACCTCATGCGAAGAGTTGACTAATTGGAAAAGACTCTGATGCTGTGAGGGATTGGGGGCAGGAGGAGAAGGGGACGACAGAGGATGAGATGGCTGGATGGCATCACCGATGATGGACATTAGTTTGAGATGGTGATGAACAGGGAGGCCTGGCGTGCTGCGATTCATGCGGTTACAAAGAGTCGGACATGACTGAGCAACTGAACTGAACTGAAATACTTACAGTATAAAATTATACACTTGCAACCATTGTATATTCTACTATATTTATTCTAGATGCATAATAGAGTGGTTTATAAAGAATTTTCAATGTGGGAAATTATTTTTATTTATTTCTTTACATAAAAGAAATATTAAATGAGGAAACTAAGGTATGACAGCTTCTGACCTTCCAACAATTTTCCTTCTCTCTGATGTGAAGGAAATCTGGAAGGAAGCCTCCATGCATTATTGGGTTGTTAGGGGGAAGTTTTAATATGTTCATAAATCACACAGCTTCTCATGTGGGACTCAGGAGCATGTGAGAGAAAAGCTGATACCATGATAAGAGGTGCATAGTAATGTTTATGTTATTTTATATTATTTTCATTGTATTCTTTCATTTTCTCAACTTCTCTTACATATCTAATATAGGCCTGAGCAGCTCAGAGTAGGGAGTATTGTTGTCAGTAATAACTGTCAGGAAAAGTTAAATGAAATATAAGATATACTATGAGAGACATGCTTATCAAAATATTTTTTAAAATATACTTCCACTATTAATGAATATATCAAAGAATGCTATTATGAGTTGAGATGCTTGTTTCCTGATTTCACTGGCAGGTTCAAAACTCTGACAGACAGGGGGGAAAGCTGAGAAATGAAGAGCTCTCTTGATTTCTTATTTGTGAGTCTAGGTGGCAACTGCTGCCCAAGGTCTGCACACCCAACATGGGACATCAGCAGCCATGGAGAAATGGTAGGGTGGTGTGGGATAGGAAGGCTTCCAGGGTGCCAGTGGTGCTGACACAGAAGAAGATAAGACATGGTTTTATTTGCTTTGATTTCAGCAGCTTTTGGATGTTCAGGTGGGACAAATGATAACCCCACATAGTTAATTAGGAAGACAGCACAACTGAACAGACACTAATCACATGAGTTTTGCCCCCTAGCTGTGGAGCATCCAGTGATCTTGTGGAATAAGAGTTAAAAGAGATTCTGTAAGTCTGAGCATGTGGACTAAGTTGTCTGATTACTTAGAGGAAGAGGAATTTACTCGTGAAACTTAACCTCTATTCCTTCAGTCCCTGTTCTAACACATCTCTGCTCCCCAGAATAAGTAAGACCATGGTGCAGTGGATCATAGTGAATAAGTAATAGGCTCTGGGGTTTCAAATGAACATGGAAGATTAACCATGTATATTTTTGTTTTCCCTCCCAAGACATCCACAAAATGGCAATATATAGATTTTAACGGATATAAAACTACCAGTTCAAATAAAATGTAAGAGGTGACTTCAGTAGATGGGAGATGTTAACTATATTTTTGAGGATAAAAAGGAGACAAGATGGTAAAAGGATAAGCAGAAAAGAGATAAACTATATTTTTTAAAGAAAATACTAAATGAGTCTCATGAGTTGCCGAAACAAAAAAGCAGGTATTGAAAGAGTTTGGGCTGAAGGGCCCCGTAGCCAGGCATAAGACTAGTTTATTCTTTATAGACATTGAACAATATATTCTCTCCTTCAGGCACATCAAAAATGACAGATGGAAGGACTGAGTTATAGAGTAGAAACTAAGAGATTAATTAAATTTTTTCACATTCAACAAAGGGAACCTCAGACTTCTCTCTTTCAACTTACAGAATATTTCTAGCCAAGTATAGACTCCTGGGAGAAATGGAAAATTATTCTTAAAAAGTGCCAAGAAAGCTCCCTGCATATTGGTAATTAAGGGAACTTTTAAAAATAGCTCTGTAACTTAGCAACTGTTATCAAAATCCATCCATTCATCATCCCCAGCAATATAGCTTTCACTGAGATTTTTCAAATTCTGAAATCAGACTCCAAATATCACAAGACATTTGTGGAATGCCTCCCATAGTATAAACCCTAATTTAAATAAAATATGTCAATAGTAGAAAAGATAATGCTGGGAATAGGAGGTAAACATAAATAAAGTTTATAGGAGAAGGCAACGGCAACCCACTCCAGTACTCTTGCCTGGAAAATCCCATGGACGGAGGAGCCTGGTAGGCTGCAGTCCACGGGGTCACACAGAGTTGAGCATGACTGAAGCAATTAAATATCCTGGAAAAGATATACTATCTATAAAATAATGGGAAGCAATAAAAGAAAGTCAATTTGAGATCAGAAAGTGAACAATTTGATAGCTAAAATTAAATAAAAGTAACAAAATGATCAAAGAACATCAAGAATACTTCCTAAGTGCACAACTAAAGTAAAAAGAAATGAAAAACACCATACAAAATCAAGCAAAAAAAAAAAAAAAAGAAAAGCCTCAATCTAAGAATACCATTGATTAATGGTAGAACAGAGGTTCTAGAGAATGTAGGCAAAGAGAATCATAAGGAGAACCTTATCGAGGAAATATCAAAAGAATGTGCTTCAGCCAAGTTTGTTCAGGAAAAGAGAAGCCAATCTTGATCTTCCAAGTAGGAAGATTTTCAGTACAAAAATTTAAAGATGCACATACTCTTGCAAGGACTGAAAACACAGAGGAAACTGAATAGAAGGAGGTGACCCCCAGAACCTCGCTACACACCCACTTCAAGTCTCAGAATTCTCATAGACATTGACCACTTTTGCTATCTACTGTCTGAAGTGCCAAGGTGGGAGATTTTCATAAAATATCTGGCACCTAATTGGAAGGACTGATGCTGAACCTGAAACTCCAATACTGTAGCCACCTGATGTGAAAAACTGACTCATTTGAAAAGACCCTGACGCTAGGAATGATTGAAGGCGGGAGGAGAAGGGGATGACAGAGGATGAGATGGTTGGATGGCATCACCAACTCAGTGGACATGAGTTTGAGCAAGCTCTGGGAGTTGGTAGTGGACAGGGAGGCCTGGCGCTCTGCAGTCCATGGGGTCGCAAAGAGTCAGACACAACTGAGCAACCGAACTGAACTTAACTGAATAGGCTCAAGGGAAGCCACTTCTTTCAGATTCAACTGCAAAGTCAGTGCCTGGCAGCTATTATTATGTTGGTACAAAAGTAATTGTGGTTTTGGACTGTGAATTTTAAATCATTATAACTAGGCTCAAACACATCTTTATTAATGAAAATATGAACCATTACTCATCACATTTTTGCCAATGAGAAATAAGTTAGTTTATTCCTGTAGTATAAAAATCCCTGCTTTGAGATTCAACAAACTCATGGAAAGCATTTATTGCCTCCTGCTGGTGGTGGAAGCATTTTCCCTTCTAAACCTTGCTGAGATGCTTAAAGAAATGTTAGTCAGCTGGTGAGAGGTTAGGTGAATATGGCCCATGATGCAAAACTTCATCGTAGCCCAATTCATTCAACTTCTGAAACTTTGGCTGTGCAACTTCCAGTCAGGCATTGTCATGCTGAAGAACTGGGTCTTTTCTGTTGACCAATGGCAGCTGCACACATTGCAGTTTCCAGTATGTCTCATTGATTAGCTGAGCATACTTCTCAGATGTAATGGTTTTGCTGGGATTCAGAAAGCTTAGTGGATCAAACAAGCAACAGACCACCAGCAAGTGACCATGACTGTTTTGGGTTCATGTTTGGCTTTGGGACATGCTTTGGAGTTCTCAGTCCAACCGTTGAGCTGGTCATTGTTGATTGTCACATAAAATCCACTTTTTGTCACAAGTCACAATCCTATTGAGAAATGGCTCTTTGTTGTTGTGTACAATAGAGAGGACACACTTCAAAATGATGATTTTTCTGATTTTCAGTCAACCCATGAAGCACCCACTTATCAAGCTTTTTCACCTTTCCAATTTGCCTCAAATGCCAAATGACCGTTGAATGGTCAACACTGAGTTCTTCAGCATCTTCTCATGTAGTTGTAAGAGGGTCAGCTTTGATGATTGCTCTCAATTTGTCATTGTCAACTTCTGGTGGCTGGCCACTATGCTCTTCATCTTCAAGCCTCTGGCCTCCTTTGCAAAACTTCTTGAGTCACCACTGCCTGTATGTTCATTAGCAGTTCCTGGGCCAAATGCATTGTTGGTGTTGCAGGTTACCTCTGCTGCTTTACGTTTGAACTCAAATAAGAAAATTGCTCAAATTTTCTTTTTGTTTTAATGTCATCTCTATAATCTAAAACAAATATAAATAACAAGTAATAAATCATTAGCAAAAATAGCAAGAAATGCACATTAAAATGATTTATAACATAACCACACTCATTTAAATATGCACTCCAATTCCAACAATTTAAAAACTGCAATTACTTTTGCACCAACCTAATGTAATTTAAGAATCTCAAATCACAGCTGTTGATTTTAGTGCTTGCCATCCTGCATCAAAAGTCCATCATTTGTGTGCATACAGAAGTCCCAGGAGTACCTCTCATTGACAAAGTCTAACTCACAATTCATTGGGAAGGGGATTTTGATCATTCTCTTTTCCCATGAGAAGGAGATAGAAGGTGGTTATGATGATATTGCTTTGACCATAACGAATTAAGCACATAACTATCCAGAACTGAGAAGCATCCTTTCCCAATTTGAAAATGGCCAAGTATTACCCTAGCATGTCAAATGAGAATAAAGATAGAAAAAGCTTTAAAAGAAACAGAAGAAAGAATTCCCAAAACAATAAGAGGGAATCTGAATGATAGTATGGTTCTCAGAAGCAACAAATAAGGAAAGACAAGAAAGGAAGGCCTTTACAATTCTGAAGAAAAGCAAATCTTACCATTTGGTTCAAAACATGAGTCAATCAAGGTAAAAGATAAATTAGGAACATTATCTTAATAAAGTACCCAGAAAAACTATAAGCTTTCATCTCCTTTAATTTCCTGTTAATTCCATTGAAGCTACTTTTTAAAAAAAAAAAAAGCAAAAAAGGGAAATATATCACATACAAGAAGCAATAAATATATTCTAATAGGGTCTGAGGATGATAGCCATGTAATGGTTTAATCTTAAGATTCAGTCAGTTAGTATCAGTTCAGTTGCTCAGTCATGTTTNTTTCCTGTTAATTCCATTGAAGCTACTTTTTAAAAAAAAAAAAAGCAAAAAAGGGAAATATATCACATACAAGAAGCAATAAATATATTCTAATAGGGTCTGAGGATGATAGCCATGTAATGGTTTAATCTTAAGATTCAGTCAGTTAGTATCAGTTCAGTTGCTCAGTCATGTTTGACTATTTGTGACCACATGGACTGCAGCATACCAGGCCTCTGGTCCATCACCAACCCCCAGAATTTACTCAAACTCATGTCCATTGAGTTGATGATGACATCCAACCATCTCATCTTCTGTTGTCCACTTCTCCTCCTGCCTTCAACCTTTCCCAGCATCAGGGTCTTTTCAAATGAGTCAGTTCTTGGCATCAGGAGGCCAAAGTTTTGGAGTCTCAGCTTCAACATCAGTCCTTCCAATAAATATTCAGGGCTGATTTCCTTTAGAATGGACTGGTTGGATTTCCCTGAAGTCCAAAGGACTCTCAAGAGTCTTCTCCAACACCACAGTTCAAAAGCATCATCTTCGGTGCTCAACTTCTTTATAGTCCAACTCTAATATGCTTACATGACTACCGGAAAAACCATAGCCTTGACTAGACAGACCTCTGTTGGCAATGTCTCTGCTTTTTAATATGCTGTCTAGGTTGGTCATAACTTTCCTTCCAAGGATTAAGCATCTTTTAATTTCATGGCTGCAATCACCATCTCCAGTGATTTTGGAGCCCCCAAAATAAAGCCTGTCACTTTTTCCACTGTTTCCCCAGCTATCTGCCATAAAGAGATGGGACCAGATGCCATGATCTTCGTTTTCTGAATGTTTAGCTTTAAGCCAACTTTTTCACTCTCCTCTCTCACTTTCATCAAGAGACTCTTTAGTTCTTCTTCACTTTCTGCCTTAAAGGTGGTGTCATCTGCATATCTGANAATCATTAGCAAAAATAGCAAGAAATGCACATTAAAATGATTTATAACATAACCACACTCATTTAAATATGCACTCCAATTCCAACAATTTAAAAACTGCAATTACTTTTGCACCAACCTAATGTAATTTAAGAATCTCAAATCACAGCTGTTGATTTTAGTGCTTGCCATCCTGCATCAAAAGTCCATCATTTGTGTGCATACAGAAGTCCCAGGAGTACCTCTCATTGACAAAGTCTAACTCACAATTCATTGGGAAGGGGATTTTGATCATTCTCTTTTCCCATGAGAAGGAGATAGAAGGTGGTTATGATGATATTGCTTTGACCATAACGAATTAAGCACATAACTATCCAGAACTGAGAAGCATCCTTTCCCAATTTGAAAATGGCCAAGTATTACCCTAGCATGTCAAATGAGAATAAAGATAGAAAAAGCTTTAAAAGAAACAGAAGAAAGAATTCCCAAAACAATAAGAGGGAATCTGAATGATAGTATGGTTCTCAGAAGCAACAAATAAGGAAAGACAAGAAAGGAAGGCCTTTACAATTCTGAAGAAAAGCAAATCTTACCATTTGGTTCAAAACATGAGTCAATCAAGGTAAAAGATAAATTAGGAACATTATCTTAATAAAGTACCCAGAAAAACTATAAGCTTTCATCTCCTTTAATTTCCTGTTAATTCCATTGAAGCTACTTTTTAAAAAAAAAAAAAGCAAAAAAGGGAAATATATCACATACAAGAAGCAATAAATATATTCTAATAGGGTCTGAGGATGATAGCCATGTAATGGTTTAATCTTAAGATTCAGTCAGTTAGTATCAGTTCAGTTGCTCAGTCATGTTTGACTATTTGTGACCACATGGACTGCAGCATACCAGGCCTCTGGTCCATCACCAACCCCCAGAATTTACTCAAACTCATGTCCATTGAGTTGATGATGACATCCAACCATCTCATCTTCTGTTGTCCACTTCTCCTCCTGCCTTCAACCTTTCCCAGCATCAGGGTCTTTTCAAATGAGTCAGTTCTTGGCATCAGGAGGCCAAAGTTTTGGAGTCTCAGCTTCAACATCAGTCCTTCCAATAAATATTCAGGGCTGATTTCCTTTAGAATGGACTGGTTGGATTTCCCTGAAGTCCAAAGGACTCTCAAGAGTCTTCTCCAACACCACAGTTCAAAAGCATCATCTTCGGTGCTCAACTTCTTTATAGTCCAACTCTAATATGCTTACATGACTACCGGAAAAACCATAGCCTTGACTAGACAGACCTCTGTTGGCAATGTCTCTGCTTTTTAATATGCTGTCTAGGTTGGTCATAACTTTCCTTCCAAGGATTAAGCATCTTTTAATTTCATGGCTGCAATCACCATCTCCAGTGATTTTGGAGCCCCCAAAATAAAGCCTGTCACTTTTTCCACTGTTTCCCCAGCTATCTGCCATAAAGAGATGGGACCAGATGCCATGATCTTCGTTTTCTGAATGTTTAGCTTTAAGCCAACTTTTTCACTCTCCTCTCTCACTTTCATCAAGAGACTCTTTAGTTCTTCTTCACTTTCTGCCTTAAAGGTGGTGTCATCTGCATATCTGAGGTTATTGATATTTCTCCCTATAATCTTGATTCCAGCTTGTGCATCATCCAGCCCAACATTTCTCATGATGTACTCTACATATAAGTTAAATAAGCAGGGTGACAATATATAGGCTTGACGTACTCCTTTTCCTATTTGGAACCAGTCTGTTGTTGCATGTCCAGTTCCAACTGTTGCTTCCTGACCTGCATACAGATTTCTCAAGAGGCAGGTCAGGTAGTCTGATATTCCCATCTCTTGAAGAATTTTCCACAGTTTCTTGTGATCCACACAGTCAAAGGCTTTGACATAGTCAATAAAGCAGAAATAGATGTTTTTCTGGAACTCTCTTGCTTTTTCCATGATCCAGCAGATGTTGGCAATTTGATCTCTGGTTCCTCTGCCTTTTCTAAAACCAGCTAGAACATCTGGAAGTTCACGGTTCATGTATTGCTGAAGCCTGGCTTGGAGAATTATGAGCATTACTTTACTAGCATGTGGGATAACTGCAATTGTGCAGTAGTTCGAGCATTCTTTGGCATTGCCTTTCTTTGGGATTGGAATAAAAACTGACCTTTCCCAGTCCTGTGGCCGCTGCTGCATTTTCCAATTTGTTGGCATATTGAGTGCAGCACTTTCACAGCATCATCTTTCAGGATTTGAAATAGCTCAACTGGAATGCCATCACCTCCACTAGCTTTGTGCGTAGTGATGCTTCCTAAGGACACTTGACTTCATGTTCCAGTATATCTGGCTCTAGGTGAATGATCACACCATCATGATTATCTGGGTCATGAAGATCTTTTTGTATAGTCCTTCTGTGTATTCTTGCGACCTCTTCTTGATATTTTCTGCTTCTGTTAGGTCCATACCATTTCTGTCCTTTATTGAGCCCATCTTTCCGTGAAATTTTCCCTTAGTATCTCTAATTTTCTTGAAGAGATCTCTAGTCTTTCCCATTCCATTATTTTCCTCTATTTCTTTGCACTGATCATTGAGGAAGGTTTTCTTATCTCCCCTTGCTCTTCTTCAGAACTCTGCATTCAAATGGGTATATCTTTCCTTTTATCCTTTGCTTTTCACTTCTCTTCTTTTCACGACTATTTGTAAGGCCTCCTCAGACAGCCATTTTGCTTTTTTGCATTTGTTTTTGTTCATTTCCAAGGCAAACCATTCAATATCACAGTAATCCAAGTCCATGCCCTGACCAGTAATGCTGAATAAACTGAAGCTGAACAGTTCTATGAAGACTTACAAGACCTTTTAGAACTAACATCCAATAAAAGATGTCCTTTTCATTATAGGGGACTGGAATGCAAAAGTAGGAAGTCATGAATCACCTGGAGTAACAAGCAAATTTGGCCTTGGAGTACAAATGAAGCAGGGCAAAGGCTAGTAGAGTTTTGCAATAAAAATGCACTGGTCATAGCAAACACCCTCTTCCAACAACACAAGAGAAGACTCTACACATGGACATCACCAATGGTCAACACCGAAATAAGATTGATTGTGTTCTTTGCAGCCAAAGATGGAGAAGCTCTATACAGTCAGCAAAAACAAGACCAGGAGCTGACTGTGGCTCAGACCATGAACTCTATATTGCCAAATTCAGATTTAAATTGAAGAAAGTAGGGAAAATCACTAGACCACTCAAGTATGACCCAAATCAAATCTTAAGATTCAGTAGTCCAATTTGGAGTAGGAAGAGAGAATGATGAGGTACCCTGGAAAGGAGACTTTTAAGGAGAAGGAGGTGTGAACTAATAGATCATGACACTGAGACATGCAAATCACAAAACCAGTAACGATATTATCGTTTAACAAGTTTTAAAGAAAATAATGGTTATAAGAGCAGTAATTTTTATATATGCATAGCAAATGATAATACCTAGCATTTAATAGGATGACCTAGGCTTTAACTTTTTTGGAGAAGGTGAGTTAAAAGAAAAGAATCTTCATGTATTGTAAAGTAATAATATGTATTGTTTTACATATAAAATAATAAAATATAATACACATAATCAGAATGTCTAGAGTAGAAAGTAAAATAAGATCTAAACTAAATAACATGAATCCAAAAATAGAAATATGAAAAGAATATTTTTCATTGGGAAATAAAAACAAACAATCCAGCTAAGAGATAAAATTTATTTGTTTAATATGAAATGTGAGAAAATGAACTATAAAGCCATGGTAGCATAGGAAGAGACAGGAGAGGAGAAAAGTTCAGCTTATATTCTCTCTTTCTCAAAAAAAAAAAAAAAACTGGCTATATATTCTAATTTCAGGAATTTATTTTTATTATCTAAGTTTCCTGATAATGTAAGCTACAGGACAAGCTAGAACTACATCAAATCCAATAACTCTGATTAAAAATTAATAAAACAGAGTCAATTACACAGCAAAAAGTAGCATGTTCAAATTAAATACATAAATAGTGTGCGTGTATATATATATGTATATATATACACACATATATATATAAGGCTTCCCTGGTGACTCAGATGGTAAATAATCTTCTTGCAATGCAGAGACAGAGGTTTGATCCCTAGGTTGGGAAAAGCCACTGGAGAAGTTAATGGCTAACCACTCCAATATTCTTGCCTAAAGAGTTCCAGGGACAGAGGAGCCTGGCAAGCTACAATCCATGGGGTCACAAAGAGTCAGACATGACTGTGCAAATATCACTTTCACTTTCACTTTTTTCACTAATATCTATCTATCTTAATAGTAGACTAGAATTATAGCATTTTATCAGTTTATAAATTGAGTTGTATAGAATTTTAAAAGGTGTCTAGTGTTACTTTTTGTTTGAGTTGTGGGGAAAAAAAGCTATCAGTTACATAAATGCCTGCTGAGCATTCTGAAAAAATAATAATCACAGTGACAATAACTATAGCCAATTAAATTTAACACATATATATGTATCTAGAAAAAATGGTACTGAAGAATTTATTTACAAGGCAACAATGGAGAAACAGACATAGAGAATAGACTTATGGACACAGGGAGAGGGGAGGAGCAGGTGAGATGTATGGAAAGAGTAACATGGAAACTTACATTGCCATATGTAAAACAGATAGTCAACGGGAATTTGCTGTGTGGAAACTCAAACAGGGGCTCTGTATCAACCTAGGGGGTGGAATGGGAGGAGAGATGGTGGGAGGGAGTTTCAAAAGGGATGGGATATATGTATACCTACGGCTGATTCATGTTGAGGTTTGACAGAAAACAGCAGAATTCTTTAAAGCAATTATCCTTCAATGAAAAATAAAATAAAAGAAGTATAAAAAATCTTTTAACACTCAAAAGTGAAAGTGACATCGCTCAGTCGTGTCTGACTCTTTATGACCCCATGGACTGTAGACTACCATGCTCCTTCATCCATGGGATTTTCCAGGCAAGAGTACTGGAGTGGGTTGCACTCAAAACAGCTCTAAAAGTCAGATATCATCATTATTCCCACTTAACAGAAGAGGACACAGGCACAGAATTCAAGAGATCTGCTCATGGTCTCATAGATAGTAAATGGTGGAGCCATGATTTAAACTCTGGTGTGGGAATGAAGAAGTGATAACACAATATGCTGTGAGCTATGTCTTGAACTCAGTAAGTATAAATCTGAACATCTTTTCTCTGAAAGCTCTTTGTATTCTATATTATTAATATTTAGCTGCAAAATCTTGCAAGGCTTGGGTACCAAATAATTGAGACTCACTGCTCTTCCCTCCCTGTTCCTTCCTGCATCAACCATCCTTATTTCCTCATCTCCACTGCCTTCCATCAGCTCTCACCTTCACTTTGCAGCTGGCTTGTACTCGCTCCCCATCTCTCCATTTCTAATCTACCCTCTTTGTTGATGTAAGAATGGGACCCCTTCACACATGTTAATTTTATTGTGTTCTTAACATATATTAATTCTTAACATTCTTTTTATTTTTAATAAGGGATAGTTGCTTGGTTTCTGCTGTACAATAACATGAATCAGCTATATGTATGTATATATCCCCTCCCTCTGGAGCCTCCCTCCCACCCATCCCCATCCCACTCCTCTAGGTCAGCACAGAGAACCGAGCTGAAATCCCTGTGTTTTGCAGCAACTTCCCACTAGCTATCTATTTTACACATGGTAGTGTATATATGTCAGTGCTATATGTCAGTGCTAGTCTCTTAGTTCACCCCAGCTCCCCTTACCTCTCTGAGTCCAAGCATCTATTCTCTACATCTGTACTGTTCTGTGTGTCTGTTCCTATCCTGCAAATAGGATTTGCACTATTTTTTCCCTAGATTCCACATATGTGTATTAATAACACATTATTGACTTGCATGATACATTTTTCTCAATCTAGTCCAACTTGTCACATAACTCTATACCAGGACCATCAATGGATGCCTCCACTCAGCCCTGCATTCCAATGTCTTCATGCTCTAGTTATCTTGTTCCTTTGCTTGGAAAGTCATTCTTCCACTTGTGCTATGGAAAACTTATTTGTCTTTCAAGTCGAGGTTAAATATTGTTTTTTCTTTTGTAGCTTTCCTTAATTCCTTAAATATTAATTTTCTCTTAAATTTAATTTCGTTTATCTGTGTATGTATTTGTGTTGATACCACAGTTTTGTTAACTTCATTATCATGCTTTTTCTCTTCTAGTTCATTGTTACTTTTAGTTTTATGTGTGACTATGAAAATGTACTCATCTAATCTGCTGCAGGCAGCAAAGTTGACTAGCAACTACCACTACTCAGATTCCTCTGGACCCATCTGTGAGCACCTGCTGAAACTAAGCTTCCCTGGCTAGGCAACTCACTTCTCTGAGTTGCAGGGCTCATTTAATGGACAGCTTTGGACAGTAACTTCATACTTATTCCTTTTTCCTTCCCTTCCAGCTTCACAGGGTTCACACCTTCTATTTTCCCCTTCTCTGTCTCCTTCTCCTTTTTTTTGCACAGGAAATTATTCTTCCTAGTAATATCTTTCAGTTCTAATCCTCTAGCAAGATCCATCTGTTTGTTGGAGGACCCAAAATTACACTGCTCCCTAGAGAAAGAGAGGAATATTTTTAATTTAAATTTTGATTTCTTTTGCACACAATAAGCATTTGAGAAATATTTCCAGCAAGGTTTCCTTAAAAAAAAATTGTCTATAGAATCCCCATGACTGGAACTTAAATGTATTTAGGTGAATGTGGACTAAACTATTTTGATTTTCTCCTAAAAGTGTTTATGTTATGGGTATGTGAAGAAGAGTCATTATAGAGCATAAGTCATTTTGTTTTATGGGCTTCCCTGATAGCTCAGTTGGTCAAGAATCAGCCTGCAATGCTGCAGACCCCAGTTCTGTTCCTGGGTTGGGAAGATCCACTGGGGAAGGGATAGGCTACCCACTCCAGTATTCTTGGGCTTCCCTTGTTGTTCAGCTGGTAAAGAATCACCTGTAATGCAAGAGACCTGGGTTTGATCCCTGAGTTGAGAATATCCCCTGGAGAAGAGCATGATTAACCATTCCAGTATTCTGGCCTGGAGAATTCCATTAACTGTGTAGTCCATGGGGTTGCAAAGAGTCGGACACAAATGAGCGACTTTCACTTTCATTTTGTTTTGCTGAGTCATTTCCATGAGTGCTGTTCTTTCTGGTATGAGAGGAAGAAAATTTCAATTGGAAAGTAAATCTTGAAGAAGATATAAAATACTAGCTCAGACTTCTGAAAAATCTCGAGGTTTTCTCCATCAGACACTGTTGGATTCACAAGCTCAAATAAACTTATCAAGATCTAGTCTCATATTTTCATATAAGTCTACCTTCTTATTGCTTCTGATATTTCCTCAATTCTCTGGCATATTTTTCCAATCCTCATGCAGACAGGCCAACAACTGATCCAGACTTACATCATCTCTTCTTAACTATCAGTGACAGAGATGAGGGGTATTGAGGCAGTTAGGGAGATGAGAAGGGAGATAGACCAGGCTGCTGCTGCTGCTGCTAAGTCATTTCAGTCGTGTCCAACTCTGTGCGATCCCATAGACGGCAACCCACCAGGCTCCCCAGTCCCTGGGATTCTCCAGACAAGGACACTGGAGTGGGTTGCCATTTCCTTCTCCAATGCATGAAAGTGAAAAATGAAAGTGAAGTTGCTCAGTCGTATCCAACTCTTAGTGACCCCATGGACTGCAGCCTACCAGGCTCCTCCATCCATAGGATTTTCCAGGCAAGAGTACTCGAGTGAGGTGCCATTGCCTTCTCTGGATAGACCAGGCAAATCATGTTAATAGGACAAGTGATTAGTTCTCATTATACCCACTTGGGTTGCCCATCTATATACAGACTAGTCCCTGGCTATTGGTAGGAAAGTTATCAATAATTTATAGATAAACAGACGTTGTCATTTACACAACTGAACAGCTGCTTTAAAGACTGAGAAAGTCTTGCAGTCTCAGGGGTTAGAACTCTAACATTAGGAATATTTAAGAAATTCATTCACATGGCATAAAGAGGAAATCATTCATTAGAATCCAAAGCTAACAAGAAGAGATGGACCATTAAGATTTATTGTGGCCATAATTAGGCAATGTTTAGTAAATGGCATGTATGGATGTGAGAGTTGGACTATAAAGAAAGCTGAGCACCTAAAAATTGATGCTTTTGAACTGTGGTGTTGAAGACTCTTGAGAGTCCCTTTGACAGCATGGAGATCCAACTAGTTCATCCTAAAAGAGATCAATCTTGAGTGTTCATTGGAAGGACTGATGTTGAAGCTGAAATTCCAATACTTTGGCCACCTTATTCAAAGAAATGACTCATTTGAAAAGATCCTGATGCTGGGAAAGATTGAAGGGAGGAGGCAAAGGGGAGGACAGAGGATGAGATGGTTTGATGGCATCACTGACTCAATAGACATGAGTTTGGGTGAACTCTGGGAGTTGATGATAGACAGGGAGACCTGGAGAGGTGCAGTTCATGAGGTTGCAAAGAGTTGGATGTGATTGAGCAACTGAACTGAACTGAATAAATGGCATGTTTTGTAATTGGAGCAGTGTGTGACTGGATTTTTTCAGAGCTCTTGCTGGCGGTCTCCTCTGACTCAGGGAGGTTCAGGCCCCACTGAAATTATGCAGTGAATAGTGGTTTCCCATTGCCTCTTTCCAAGAGGTTTCTACTCTAGGAAAACACAAGCCTTGCAAGTTAAGTGTGTTTTGTTGTTTCTGTAATCATAGCTTTCTTGTCAATGTGTTTGCTTATATCTTAATTTTAAAATAAAAATTCTGAGTAGTGTAGGCCAAATTAGTTTGAGGTTTTAGTCAACTAGAATGTTAGTGTGTATGATTTGGTTTCAAACTGATTGAAATTTAACACCAAGAGGGATGTTTTGTTACTTGCAAAAATCTTGGCTGTGAATACCAAACACTCAACCATAATTGTTTTTGCCCTTCAGGGCCAAAAATAGACCTTACTTTTTAGGACCTAAATGAAGTTTCTGATTCCACTCTAAACAGCTACCTCTGTCTTGGATTCTCCAGAGTCTCATCAACATTTTGGAGTGAAGACAAACAGCAGTCTATTGAGACATGCGCTTTGCTTTTGAGGACAAAGTAAATATGAGAGAAAAAAATGTTTGTGCATGTAATTCCATCCCTTCATCCCAAAAAGAAAAGAGGAAAGGAAGGAAAGAAGGGATGGAGAGAGGAAAGGAAAGAAGGAAGAAAGGATGCAAGGAAGAGAGAAAGGGAGGGAAGGATGAATGGGAGAAGGAAGGAAGAGAAAGGAAAGAAAGTTAAGAGTTGTGACCTGATTTGAAAACTAATCTGAAAAAACGAATCTGAAACTAAAAGAGTAAAGAAGTCAGCTTGGGACTGCAAACATGAAAATCGATCCTGACATTAATCAGATTGCTATAAAAGACACAGTTAAAGTCAGCGGCAATGTTAACAGGAAATTGTTTCTCCAAGGTCATGCTGCAGTTCTCAAGTATGGCATCAACCCTCTTCTTTGAGGCACTGCTACTTCCTCACGGATGACTTATTGTATGATTGATCATGACCCCTGAACACAGATCAGAGATACTCTGTTGCTAATCTGCCTTCATCTAGTGGCAACAGTCAGTGAACTCTGTACTCCTTATAGCCTCACCTCAGGAAACCCAACACATCTACTTGCCATGGCCAGTTCAGAATCATTCACTCCAAGTGTGTGTTTTTCAAATAAAAAAACTTCCCTGTTTCATCCTAACTGAGGAGTATTCCGCAGTTATTTTGGAGTTCACTTCCTCTGTGCAGAAAACAAATAATGAACCTCACATTGTTGAATTACTGGTTTAACAACTGGTTGTCATAGTTTAACATTAATGTTTAGATACTACATTTATAATTTACTGTATTGTATTAGCTTTGTAAGTATTACTTCACATTTATTAATAAACCCTTTAAAATTTAAATGTTTTTGTACGAATAATAAATTCAGTTTATAAACATATTGGCTATTCATGCATCCAAAGTGTGTATATATACAGCTTTATGTAATTTCTAAGATTACTATTTAAACTACACTATAAATCTTTTTTTTTACAATTAAATATCTTAAATTAAAATGTCAATATTTTTGAGATTAGTTGTTTGTCAGTTGCTTCATTTGCTATTATTTTCTCCCATTCTGAAGGCTGTCTTTTCACCTTGCTTAGAGTTTCCTTTGTTGTGCAAAAGCTTTTAATTTTAATTAGATCCCATTTGTTTATTTTTGCTTTTATTTCCAGTATTCTGGGAGNATTAAAACAAAATGTCAATATAACCTATTTTTAGGTAAAGTGTTTTAAATATTGCACACTCTTAGAAAATGAACAAGTTTTGTAACATAATTATTACTACTACTGATTTGTTTATCCATTTTGAAGTTTATATTGAACTTTTCCAGTCTGAAAGATTTATGCAACAGAAGAAAAACCACGGTATACTATGAATAATTTTAAATGAATAACTGAAGGCAGCCAGTTGATATGTTTGTGGTTATCAATCAAAGCAATTTTCCTCTACTTTTCATTGAGGTATATCACACATAAAGACAATTGTGAAAGTCTAAATGCATGGTTTAATGAATTTTCAAAAATTCTATGTGACTAAATAATCAGCACACAGAACAAAAAATAGTAGTCTCAGCAACATGGAAGACACTTTTATTGCCTTCCCCATCAATATCCCATAAAGAAAATCATTATATTGACTTCTGTCACCAGAGATTTCTTTTTTTTTTCCTGTTTTGAACTTAAAATCAATGAAAACATCAGGTATGAATCTATCTTCCCAGTTAGCTCAGATGTTATATTGACCAGAGAATCTGCCCAAGATGCAGATCAAAAGATTCTTGCCTTCAGTGCTGATTGGACAGTTTGAGACCTGTTTACAGTTGTAATAACAGAAATTCCATAACTTTAAAACCTTAGTAAGCTTTGCTTTCAAAGCTTACATGAATAACTTTAATATCATATCCATTATTACTAAGTGCTTATGTACTGTGAGGAGTCTGAACCCTGTAGATTAGATTATAAATAAATTTTTATATGATATCAGTTATGCTTACATTTTCTCCTTTTAATATATCTAAATAGCTTATGATTGAATTCTCTGCTATTCTCAAAACTTTGCTAATTTTAAGGCTATATTTCTAGGATTAGTCTAATGAGTTTCTTTGGCAAGTTTTCCCTAAATTTCCTTCTGTATATAAAAAGTTAAATAATATTATATATTTATAGGATTGTTTCAGATGGAAATAAAGTTTGTGAATATGCCTAGCCCACAATCAATGCTGAATAATTTTGTTGTTAAAAATGGTATTGCACACTCTCTTCACTTATTATAACATTAAGAATTTATTATGGAATTGAAGGGTAATTGTATGTTCTCAAACATAATCTTAATTATCATACCACTTTTTTCTAAGTTTTAATTAAACCTGCTTGAGCATTGTACATAATTTGCATAAGTTCTGATGTTTTGCTGAAATGGGGCCTATATAAACTTGTAATTTATTCAATTGTGAAGTAAAAATTGCCATAAAAAAGAGATAGCTTTTGTGTGTATTGCTTAATTTAATTAACATTGTGCTTTGGTAAAGTACAAAGGTATTATAGTTTTGGATAGGTTTCTTTGAGTCATAAAGAAAACTAAATGCAAAGAAATGGGCAAAGCACTTATTAATGACAAGCAGAAAGTGAAAACACAGTTACACATATTATCAGGAATAGCTGCAACATTTTTTTAAGAAAAAACAGAGTTGTAAAAGATTAGTAAAAATGATCAAAATATTCAAAACATAAATTTAATATCAAGTATACAATATGGATGAAGCTGTTCTGTTAGTGCAGGTTTTAATAACTTATTTTATCTTAAATATTTCTTCTTTTAGTTTCATTCAATTTTAATCAGAGAATGACTTGTAATATGTTTCATCAAACTCATACTCTAAAATGATATCAGACAAATGAGAGTGTGTAAGGAAACCTTGAGTTTTAAGGTAACTAAAAAGATTCCATGAAATGTATGCAAGCAGCTCCCATAGAGGAGGAGTCGAAGGAACCACATAGTGAGGCCCCAGTCCAGGCGAGAGGTAAAGTTAGGTATCCTCTTTTCAGGACAGTTAACTGTGAGTTACCAGCCTCCCAGACTCAGCTTATTTCTATAAACTGTAGGAGGAGCCTGGATGAGAGGCAGTAAAGGGCAATTTGCCAGATGTTCAGTTAATATGAATAGGGCTCTCTTGCTTGTGCTAAGAATATATGTCTCAGAGAGGAGAAAGACTTCCAGTTATAAAGCATTGATTGATGGTTGTCTGAATGCATCATTTTAACATTTTTTCTGCAATTCTCATTTGAAGAAGCATCATCAAACATGAAAGGCTGAAATCAAATAATTATACATGTGGGATGTGTGTGTGTGTGAGAGAGGGATTTGAAAACACATTTTAATATTTTTAATCAATTAAAATACAATTTCAAGGGCTAGTGATGTTCTTTATTGAAATATAGATTACTTACAATATTGTGTTAGTTTCAGGTATACAATAAAAGTGATTTAGTGTATATATATATATATATATATATATACACACTCTTTCAAATTCTTTTCCCTTGAAAATTATTACAACACATTGAGTATAGCTCCCTATGCTACATAATAGGTCCTCGTTGGTTATCTATTTTATATATAATAGTATATATTTATGAATCCCAAACTCTTATTTCCTTTTTCAAACATAAATTTTCTGTGTCTGTGGATCTAGTTCTGGTTTATATTTAAGTTCATTTGTAACATTTTTTAAAAAGATTTCATATACAAGTGATATCATAGTTCACTTAGTATGATAATCTCTAGGTCCATCCATGTTGCTGCAAATGGCATTATCTCATCCTTCTTATGGCTGAGTGATATTCCATTATATGCATAGGTACCATATATTCTTTGTGCATTCATCTGTCGACTAATATTTAGGTTGCTTCAATGTCTTGATTATTGCAAATAATGCTGTGATAAACATTGAGGTACATATAACTTTTCAAACAGTATGGAGGTTCCTTAGAAACTAAAAATAGATCTACTATATGATCCTGCAATTCTACTCCTGGACATTCATTATAGAAAACTATAATTAAACTTCTGGTAATGTTTTGAGAACATACAAACCCTGACCAATAATAATAATAAAGTTAGAAAAGGGTTGGGAATATACCTAAATCTGAGGCTTGTCTCTGCAACCAGTTTGCTGTATAACTTGTACAAGTTATAAATCCACTAGATCTGAGATTTTTTTCCATGAAAAACAAACCAAATTCAATTAAAATATTATTTGACAAAAATAAATCAAACATTAATCACTTTCCTAAGAGGTTAAGAAATGAAGGAACAATGAGCTAATAAAGAAAGAACTAAGTAACTAACAGCATATGGTGCTTTTTAGAGCAGAGAGATACATATATGCCTCTCACCAGAGAACACAAAAAGTGACTGACTGATAAGGTTTACTTCCCAAGTGGGGAAACCCAGAAACAGGCCTAGAGGAATGTTCATTTCACTCATCTGAAAAAAAAAAGAGAGAGAGAAAGGAAAAATGGGAGGAAGAGAGGGAGGGAGAAAAGAATTACCTGGCAACATTTGGAACTAAGGAGATTTCATACAAAGAAAATTGGGACCTCTAAATTTTTTGATGAATCAAGACATCTGGCAAAAATTAAACGCAATCCATTCCAGTATTCTTGCCTGGAAAATTCCATGGGCAGAGGAATCTGGCGGGCTACAGACTATTGGTTCACAAAGAATTGTACATGACTCAGTGACAGCATAGAACATTGCATGGCTACATTCTGCTAGATATATGTTCACTTAAGAAAGAAGTTAAGGAAATCCAAACAGAGGGAATAAAATGGGCATGAGATGGAGTGGTCAACTCAAGTCAATCAACTATGTCAGGATCAGTGGACAAAGAGATTTGGGGTGGGGGATACCACTGGAGGAACAGACACACAAGAGGGTGAGGATCAACCACAAAACTGATACTCAAGAAGTGCAATTTATTCTTCAGGAAATGAAGAATCAGTATCAAGAATTTTGGATGATTATTTTTAATATTTCATCAGACCATGACAAATAAGCAAAAGGTGACTGTGTTATTCAAACTAAGTGAAAATAAGTAGGAATCAATCTAAAATTATTGTACATTTCTATCAATTAACTATTTCAATGTGATTTTTGTGTTTTGTTGTTGGTGTGGTATTTGTTTTTTCATTTAATTTTTATTTTGTATTGGAGTAGTCGATTTATAATGTTGTGTTAGTTTTAGGTGTGCAACAAAGTAATTCAGTTATATATGTACATTTATCAATACACACTATTAAACAGGAAAATAATATCCAAAAGGAAACTTAAATCAGACTTTTTTACTTTATTTTAAAAATAAAATAATAAAATGTTTATTTTAAATAAAATAATAAAATGTTTATTTAAATAAAATAATAAAATATTTTAAATAAAATAACNTGTTGTGTTAGTTTTAGGTGTGCAACAAAGTAATTCAGTTATATATGTACATTTATCAATACACACTATTAAACAGGAAAATAATATCCAAAAGGAAACTTAAATCAGACTTTTTTACTTTATTTTAAAAATAAAATAATAAAATGTTTATTTTAAATAAAATAATAAAATGTTTATTTAAATAAAATAATAAAATATTTTAAATAAAATAACAAAATGTTTATTTTAAATAAAATAATAAAATGTTTATTTCATTTAATCTTTTAGACCTATGAAAGAAACTTCTCAAATGCTAAGCATACTCTAGTATTTGTTTTTGAAGCTAATAAATTTAAATTTAACTAGTTATCTGTACCATACAAGTATCAGAAATAAGTGTAATTTATAATTTTAGATATTATTTTTCTGTTTATGAGCACATAAGCATGATAAATATATCCTTTTGCAATAGTATGACTGTTATCTTCCATTAAGGATCACTTTTATCCCCATGGACCTTTGGCCAAAGTCTAAATCACTTATTTGTTATTTCCTTACCTTATAGAAATACCCAGAATATCTCTGAGATGCCCTCTGTGGAGAGCTTATGTTTTCTTATGAAATAATAAAGGATATTCAAGTCTCAATATAGATTAATAAATCTAGTTTCTCCAGAAAAACAAGAGTCAATAGAATTTATATATATAGGTGGTTTTCTGACTTGTAATTTTTCAAAATCATGATGGTATGAAAACAATACATATCAGTAGAAAGCACATTTCAGATGTTGAGTTTTAACTTTTCCCAGGGGAACAGTGTATGTGGTAAGATCTCTCTAGTGATTCTGGGCAGTGGCCAGTCCTGTAGCTTCAAGTAAAGAGGGTAAACAGATGATACATTTACAAACCATCTGTGCGGGACAACCATTCTGCTTCCCACTTTCAGTACAGTATTCAATCAATTATAGCAGATATTCAATACTGTATTATAAAATAGGCCTTGTGTTAGATGATGTTACCCAATTTAAGGTTGCTGTAAGTATTCTGAGCGCTTTTAAGGTAGACTGGGCTAAGCTGTGACATTTGGTAGGTTAAGTATATTAAATGCACTTTCAATTTAATAAATTTTCAACCTGTGATGGGTTTATGAGGACATAACCCCATAGTAAATCAGGGACGATTACTATGTATTTATTGTATACACAAAGAGATTTATTTTAAGGAATTGGCTCCCATGGTTACAGAGGTTAAAAAAGTCCCCAGGTTGGCAACCTATAGGATCAGAGGAGCCTATGCTCCAATTCTAATCCCAATCTGAAGACAGGAGAACCAGGAGAGCTGATGGTATGAATCTGAAGGCAGAAATCCACACCTGCCTTTCCTTCTATTCAGGCCGCCAAAGAGTTAGATTTTCTCGGTGGCTCAGATGGTAAAGCATCTACCTGCAATGCAAAAAACCTGGGTTCGATTCCTGGGTCAGGAAGATCTCCTGGAGAAGGAAATGGCAATCCACTCAGCACTCTTGCCTGGAAAATCCCATGGACAGAGGAGCCTGATAGGCTGCAGGCCATTCACTTTACTTTCACTTATACACATCAGGGAGGGCAGTCTGCTTTACTCTACTAATTCAAATGTTAATCTAATCAAAAGAAACACCTCCTCACCACAAACACACACATACACTACTGTTTACCAGATATCTATTCATCCCGGGGCTCAGTCAACAAGACTTATACAGTTAATCATCACTCATTGTCAACTTGGCATTTCCTTCAGTTCAGTTCAGTTCAGTCGCTCAGTCGTGTCCGACTCTTTGAGACCCCATGAATCTCAGCACACCAGGCCTCCCTGTCCATCACCAACTCCCGGAGTTCACTCAAACTCACGCCCATCGAGTCAGTGATGCCATCAAGTCATCTCATCCTCTGTCGTCCCCTTCTCCTCCTGCCTCCAATCCCTCCTANGGTCTAGTGGTTTTCCCTACTTTCTTCAATTTAAGTCTGAATTTGGCAACAAGGAGTTCATGATCTTAGCCACAGTCAACTCCCAGTCTTGTTTTTGCTGACTGTATAGAGCCTTGAGAACCCCATGAACAGTATGAAAAGGCTTAAAGCTTAACCTTCAGAAAACTAAGATTATGGCATCCAATCCCATCACTTCACGGCAAATAAATGGGCAAACAGTGGAAACAGTGGATGACTTTATTTTTCTGGGCTCCAAAATCACTACAGATGGTGATTGCAGCCATGAAATTAAAAGACGCTTAATCCTTGGAAGGAAAGTTATGACCAACCTAGACAGTATATTAAAAAGCAGAGACATTACTTTGTCAACAAAGGCCTGTCTAGTTAAGGTTATGATTTTTCCAGTGGTCATGTATGGATGTGAGTGTTGGACTATAAAGAAAACTGAGCACCAAAGAATCGATGCTTTTGAACTGTAGTGTTGGAGAAGATTCTTGCGAGTCCCTTGGACTGCAAGGAGATTCAACCAGTCCATCCTAAAGGAGATCAGTCCAGGGTGTTCATTGGAAAGAGTGATGTTGATGCTGAAACTCCAATACTTTGGCCACCTGATGTGAAGTGTTGACTCATTTGAGAAGACCCTGATGCTGGGAAAGATTGAGGGCAGGAGGAGAAGGGGATGACAGAGGTTGGATGACATCCCCGACTCAATGGACATGAGTTTGGGTAAACTCCAGGAGTTAGTGATAGACAGGGAGGCCTGGTGTGCTGCAGTTCGTGGGGTCACAAAGTCAACACAACTGAATGACTGAACTGAGAGTAATTTACAATCACTAAGGGGTTCTACAAGAGTTTTGTTTGGTTTAATTTCTTACATTGCTTTTACTCAAATTTCTGTTATACTTCTCTCTCCATTCATTCTTCCCCACCCCAATTTCCCAAAAGCATGTCAGATGAAGCAACTGCCATTAGAAATGATGGAGTTAAAATATTTTGCTTTTCCCTTCTGACACTGATAGCACTCAGCCAAGAGAAATTTTGTGGAAAGTAAGACTTTTATATCACGTTGCTTTCTGGCCATCAATTAAACTCAAGATTACAGCAAGTACTGATGATTCAAATTGTCCGGTGTACTTGATATGTCACAAAAAACACATTTTCTGCACTGTTAAATAAACACTGAGGAAGAGATTACAGACCTGTAAGAAATTTGTATGTTGAAGAAGAGGGAAATGGAAGTGTCTAAGATGGTGACAAAAATGTATAAACATCAGGAAAGTATACTATGAAGAAAAATTGAGTATAAATATCGCATGGTGATGAAGAATGTGATGAAGTTTTCTTGCACAAACTGAAAATCATTAAAAATCATTCAACAATCTATCATGAAATAGTAAGAAAGATTGGAACATAGATTTTATTCATAAAACCTTAGTAAAGAGTTAATTGATTCATTTTTAAGAATATTTCATGATAAGCTATACTTTCTGTTTTATTCTAAAGTCTAAAATATGGATCAGAGTATTTAGCAGTGCATGCTGATGCTGTTTTTTCCTCACTTTTGATGTCCTGATGTCTTTCCATCTGGTGCTATGAGAAGGTCTAGGTAAAAGGTAATATTAATTTTAAACTGTTTTAAACATTATTGATCTCTGAGTGAACTGCTTTATATCAACTTATATGTCTTAGCTTCAAAAATCTTTTTTCTTCTCTGTAGAATATCAGTCTGATTTTTCTTTTTTCTGGAATCTAATATGAAAAGAAATCAATTCGTTTTCTAAGTTCTCATGCAAATTTAAATCCCGGGATTCACTCACTCCTTCCAGTCTTCCTTTGTCTCTCTTCTTTGCTCTGACTTCTCTTGTGCTGGATTCCTAACTCTCCATGTTGACACCTGACGTTCGTCCTTCCATCTTCTACTCTTTCAAATATTTTCTAAATATCTTCTCAAGGATGGCCCACAGCATCCAAACTCATCGTAAACTAAGTCAGATTTCTCGTGTGAAATGTAGACCTAGAAGTGCTTGCCAAATCCATTTCACTGCCTACTTTTGTATGACTTGCTATTTTCATTTTCAAATGGTTGAAAAAAGGATTAAAAGAGAAATGATATTTTGTGGTGCTTTCAAAAAATTATATAAAATTTATATACTAGTGTTCATATATAAGGGCTTTCCAGGTGGCACAGTGGTAAAGAATCTACATGCCAATGTGGGAGATGTGGAAGATATGTGTTTGATCCCTGGGTCAGGAGTAGAAAATGGCAATTCACTCTAGTATTCTTGCTTGAAAAATTTCATGGACAGAGGATCTTGAGAGGATACAGTCCATGGGCTCTCAAAGAATCAGACACAACTGAACAACTGAGCACAAATGCACATCCCTATATAAAAGTCTTATTAGAAAATACATATGTTGATATGTTTAATTATTGCCTTTTGGCAGATTTGATGCTACTAAGATAAAGACCTAATATTCAGCAAAGCCTAAAATGTACTCTATCTGGTCTTTTACAGAAGATATTTGGTAACCCCTGATGTAGAATATAAGGCACATAAGGGCAAGGGTTTCTCTGCCTTATTCATTATGTATTCTCCATATAGTAGACACAGGACTGCAGAGTACAGTGCACAGAGGATATTGTACTGGTCTGTTCCCTGGAATAGTGGTTCAAAGAACAAAGTTAAATGCAAAGAGTCATATTTGCTGTTAAGTTTCTCAACATTATTAATCTTATCTACTATTCTCCTACCTTTTATTAAATCCTTTTATTAAATATTTTAAGCTTCAATTCTTGCACAGATGTTGTTAGTTTTATCCATTTTTCCCCACAATTTTCCTTTCAGCTGTCCATTTCCACTGTCCAGGCCCTTGCTTTGTCTAGGCCTGTATTGTTTCACACTTATGATGTCCTCACCAAGTACCACTGCATTCATTTCCTATCACCATCAAGTCACTCCTTGTACTGTGCTCCCTAATATTCTGTTGCTAACTACGAACAAAATTTACTGCACTCAGAAAGTATAAGATGGAAGAGAGAAGGAATAAGCAGCAAACAGGCAAAGGAAAGGGAATGGAGATCAGTTCAGTCACTCAGTTGTGTCCGACTCTTTGCGACCCCATGAACCACAGCATGCCAGGCCTCCCTGTCCATCATCAACTCCCGGAGTCCACCCAAACCCATGTCCATCGAGCGGGTGATATCATCCAACCATCTCATCCTCTATTGTCCCCTCTCCTCCTGCCCTCCATCTTTTCCAGCATCAGGGTCTTCTCAAATGAGTCAACTCTTCATATCAGGTGGCCAAAATTATTGTAGTTTCAGCTTCGACATCAGTCCTTCCAATGAACACCCAAGACTGATCTCCTTTAGGATGGACTGGTTGGATCTCCTTGCAGTCCAAGGGACTTGCAAGAGTCTTCTCCAATACCACAGTTCAAAAGCATCAATTCTTCAGCACTTAGCTTTCTTTATAGTCCAACTCTCACATCCATACATGACTACTGGAAAAACCATAGCCTTGACTAGATGGACCTTTGTTGGCAAAGTAATGTCTCTGCTTTTTAATATGCTGTCTAGGTTGGTCATAACTTTCCTTCCAAGAATTAAGCGTCTTTTAATTTCATGGCTGCAATCACCATCTGCAGTGATTTTGGAGCCCAGAAAAATAAAGTCCGCCACTGTTTCCACTGTTTCCCCATCTATTTGCCATGAAGTGATCGGACCGGATGCCATGATTTTAGTTTTCTGAATGTACAGGAGTTATGCTATTTCTGCATCCCTTTCTGAGTGCTGATAATTTTCTCCGTCCTTCACAAAGATGTTACAGGGTGAATATTCTGAGACTTAATTTTCTGGTAGAAAAGAAAACTAGTGATTAGAAAAATTTTCACTTGCTAAATATTGCATATCACATGAGTAAATATGTTCACAATTCATAGCTATTTCTTTTATTTATTTTTACTTTTGAAACAGACAAAACCTAATAAGAAGAAACCTGTTATATGTGATATATGCCAATTATTGGAAGAATCATGGACAGTGAGGAGCAGGGCAATTACTGCCATGTTTCAAAGAGTCAACAGCAAAAATTGAGAGAGACAATGAGACGTGACCTCTAGAAAGGATGTATTGGAATGCGCTTTGCTCACTCTGATGACATTCAAATCAAAGGTCACGACCACTGTCAGCAAAGGGCATCATTGTATATTCAAAGACAAGAAAGAGAAAGGAAAACTGATTACAGAGCCATAGGGAAACCTATAAGAAATATACAAAATAACATAATTTGGCAAAAAAATAAGAATGATTAATTAACAGAAATAGCAAATTGATACTTTTTAATAATTGTAACAATTCTTTCTCCTTTTTTTTCTATGTCCCATCTAACATTGTGAGCGCATACTAAGTCATTTCAGTTGTGTCTGACTCTTTGCAACCCTATGGTCAATAGCCTGCAAGCCTCGTCTGTTCACGGATTCTCCAGGCAAGAATACTGGAGTGTGTTGCCATGCCCTTCTCCAGGGCATCTTCCCAACCCAGGGTTGGAACCCACATCTCCTGTGGCTCCTGCATTGCAAGCAGATTCTTTACCAATGAGCCACTAGGGAAGCCCCCGCATCTAATATCACGTTTTTAAAGCTCTATAAATACAGTTAGTGGCTACTACATTACAGTTTGTTTGTTCATTTCGTCAACGTTCTTAATATCATTATATACCTTTCAATATCTGTTAAATGCTGGTGCTTAAAATAACTGTTCTATAAGGCAGCCCCAAGTACTTAATTCAGTGATGTTGTGGATTTTGAAATAATGATGTTAAAAATTGTTTTTGTATGGTAAAGAAAACAATTGTTATGGATAAAGTACCCTTAATATTCCGTGTGCGTTCATGAAAGTAGCATTTATATTGTAATGTATGTGTGTCTGTGTAAATTTACTAAACATACGATTTAATTTTATCAGCTATATACACAATATATCTTGTGAAGTCTGTAAACATAATCATTCTATCAAGTTCCTTCATACTCAATTTTTCTCCTCAAATTAATAACCTATCAGTGAGAAGCATTATAAGTTCATTTGGTTTAGATTGCAATTTGGTAGGTTGTAGTTTTACATAAAAAAATTTAATAAGTGCAATTAACAAAGTTATTTTATTTCTATAACAGGAGTAATTTTCTTTTTCCTAATTATTTTTGTTTCCCCAAACTAAGTAGTAATAGATAGGAGTACAAACAGAATTTTTTCCCTCAATATCTTGGAGGATAATCATTTAGCTAAATATAAGATGTTTCATCTAGTCTTTTGAAATTAGAACAAAATCATTTGCCCCAGTTTAAGTGTGCTTGATTCTGTGAAACTAGAAAGTGATAGATTATGTCTTTGTGAGATAGTTTTGGAGATAAAATCTGAAACTGATATACTAGCTATGCCTACACATAGAGCAGCATGTGATTTTAAAATCAATTCCATGTGTATATTATATGACTTGATTAGAAAAGGTTTAGAAAGCAAAATATCAATAATTATCAAATATTAACATAAATTTTGTGTAATACATACTGATCTATTAATATTATTAATTAAGTTTTATTAATCTGAAAAATGATGTCTTATACTGTGTGATCTGACTTATATATGAAATCTGAAGAAACTGAACTCAAATCGGAGAGTAAGTAGAATGATGGTGGCCAGTGGTTGAGCAAAATCACTGCAGATGGAGATTGCAGCCATGAAATTAAAAGATGCTTGCTCCTTGGAAGAAAAGCTATGACCAACCTAGACAACATATTAAAAAGCAGACATTATTTTGCCAACAAAGGTCTGTCTAGTCAAAGCTATAGTTTTTCCAGTGGTCATGTATGGATATGAGAGCTGGACTATAAAGAAAGCTGAGCGCTGAAGAATTGATGCTTTTGAACTGTGGTGTTGGAGAAGACTCTTGAGAGTCCCTTGGACTGCAAGTAGATCCAACCAGTCCATCCTAAAGGCAATCAGTCCTGATTACTCATTGGAAGGACTGATGTTGAAGCTGAAACTCCAATACTTTGGCCACCTGATGTGAAGAGCTGACTCATTTGAAAAGACCCTGGTGCTGGGAAAGATTGAAGGTGGGAGGAGAAGGGGACAACAGAGGACGAGATGGTTGGATGGCATCGTCGACTCAATGGACATGAGTCTGAGTAGGCTCTGGAAGTTGGTGATGGACAGGGAGGCCTGGAGTGCTGCAGTCCATGGGGTCACAAAAAGTCAGGACTGAGGACTAAACTGAATTGAACTGAAGTGGTTGAGAGGTGGAAGAAATGGGGAAATGCTGATCAGAATTACAAACTTTCAATTTTTAAAATGAGTGAGAGCTGGGGATATAATGTCCAACATGGTAATCAGAGTTAATAATACTGTACTCTATACTTGAGATTTGCTAAGAGATTAGATTGTAAGTGTTCTTATCACATACAGACACAAACCACTGTGTGAGGTGATGGATGTGTTCATTAACATGACTATGGTAATTATTTTACAGTATATATTAAATTATCACAGTGTATACCTTAAAAGTCACTATGTACAACTGAAATATAGAAAATTTTGTCAATTATACTTGAATAAAGTTGGGGGAAAAAACAGTTAAATGCCCCCCCAAATAACTTTTTTTTAAAACTAAGTTTTAAAAATAATTTAGAGAATGCTATTCAGTTTTAGAAAAAAAAAAAAAAAAAAGGAAAAATGCCACTTGCAGCAACATGAGTGCAACTACCCGAGATTATCAGACTAAGTGAAATAAGTTAGAAAGAGAAAGACAAATACATATATCATTAAAATGTGACAAATGAACTTTCATGAAATCGACACAGACATAGAGAACAGACTTGTGGTTGCTAAGCAGAGGTCTGTGTGAGAGGGACAGACCAAGAGCTTGGTGTTAGCAAATGCAAACAATTACATATAAGATGGATTAACAGTAAGGTCCTACTGTACAGCACAGGGAACCATTTTGAATGTCTTGTGATAAAATGTAATGGAAAAATATTTTTAAATGTATATATAACTGAATCACTTTGCTGTACAGCAACAATTAACACAGCATTATGGTAAATCAACTATGTTTCAATTAGAAAATTAAAAAAATAAAAACCATTTAACATAATAACTGAAAAACATATCAAGAATCATAAGTACACTAATGAATTATCATACTCTTTGCATCTTACTTTTCTCCTCACCTCTTAGCCCATAAGAGGTAAGCACTTTCACATACAGCCTAAATGTTTAGCAAATTTTCACCCCTTAGAAGTAAATGTTTTCAAATAAAGATTTCATGGCATGTTTCATCAAGACTGCTTAGTCTGTTAAATATTCTACTTTTTATGCCTGTGCTAGACAATTTTAATCCAGTTTAAAAGGCAGATTTATAACTTAAAAAATACAAATTCAGAGTTTTAGGTGCTAAAATAAATCCATTGCTGTGAAAGCCTGATGAGGTACATCAGAGTAAATGAAAAGTTTGTTGCTGTGTGTGTGCTGTTTGTTTGTTTGTTTTAATGTTTGGAGTTATCCTGAAACACTTAATGCTGTTGCAAGTTGGCCAGTTCAGACCAGCCTTCTCACTTGGAATGCTGCTTGAACAAGAGATGAGTGTCAGGAAAACTGATAAGTTTTTCATAACAAGCAACTGACTTCTTTACGAATCCTAATCCTTTTCACCCTCAGACACTTGAATGTGAAATTTCCCAAATGGCCCTATACTTTTAAGATGGTCCTTGGCCAAACACCATCATCTTCTACTCTAAATAAAGAATGAAAATGTCTTGGACTTTAAAAACAGAGAATGATTTCCTGTTGATGCTCTAAGGCATAAAGTTAATAGTATCTATTCATTTGTCCTTCCATTTAATACACCACATACTCAAAACCCTGCTCTGGCCTTAGGTTGTACTCACGTGGAAGGGGAAATTTCATTATTTGTCCACCTGTTTATTCAGGCCACTTTTGTTGGATTAATTTGACATTTCTCCAACATTTGCATACTTCTTGTTCAAACTTTGCTTATTAGTATACTAGCAGGTTTAATGGAAAATCTCATGGATGGAGGAGCCTGGTGGGCCACAGTCCAGGGGTCGCTAAAAGTCGGACACGACTGAGCGACTTCATTTTCACTTTTCACTTTCATGCATTGGAGAAGGAAATGGCAACCCACTCCAGTGTTCTTGCCTGGAGAATCCCGGGGACGGGGGAGCCTGGTGGGCTGCCGTCTCTGGGGTCACAGAGAGTCGGACACGACTGGAGCGACTTAGCAGCAGCAGCAACAGCAGGTTTAAGAAAAGCTGAAGTGAAAATGAAAGTGAAGTCGCTCAGTCATGTCCGACTCTTTGCGACTCCATGGACTGTAGCCTACCAGGCTTCTCTGTCCGTGGGATTTTCCAGGCAAGAGTACTGGCGTGGGGTGCCATTTTCTTCTTCCGGAGATTTTCCCGACCCAGGGATCGAACCTTCGTCTCCTGCCTTGCGAGCAGACGCTTTACCCTGTGAGCCAAATGAACATCAAAGGCGATACTCAACTGATGATTTTGAGGTACTTACCTGAGCCATCCAGGCTGTGGGGAGAGCAGTATTACAAGGGCAAAGGGGCTAGTTGACATACACACAAAAAATGGAAGTCATATAGGAATCTGTAGAATGATACTACACCCTGTGAACACGACCTACTGTCCACATTTGAAAATAAACCAAATTGAACTTCAACCTCACAGCCACCTGGGCTCTCCAGGGGAGCATCAGAGATAACCCTGAGAGCTATGGAGACTCCACAACCCACGTAGCCATCCACCTTCAATGATTTGGTGATACTACTTTTCCCACCAAAGGAAAATCAATACTATCACTCTTTTCCATCCACAGCCAAGAATTTCAACTCTTAATAATATTCTTACTGTTCCTCCTCAAAAAGGAGGGCTGGAACAGTTGTGTGTGCACAGTTTATTTGCAGGGGGCAAAGGGTAGTTATCTTGGGATTAAAACCTTTGGTTTTACCAGGTAAGACACTTATAAAATTTTAAAGAATTTAATGAAAACTTTCCTTCTTAGCACTAATTTACTGTCAGTTAGATGTGATCTAAAGAAAACGTCCCTTAGAACACGCAGGAAAGACAAACAAGTCCTCAATTATAGGGTCCACAGTAAACATCCTGCTAATTAGTGGTATTTTCATAAGATGTTTATTAGATTACATGAAACTCATCCATGCAATATGTTTACCAGAAAGATCTGTGCCTTAAGAACAAGAGAAATATATGAGATCATATTGCTAAGCAATTTTTCTTGCTGACAAGGGCAATTTTTCAGCAACAGCACTACACATAGAATAGCAACATAATGGGAGGATGGAACAGATGCTAAAATTTAGTCAGACATAAATCTCTTTCACTTTATCTCCTTTACAATACATAGAAAACAAGAAGAAAAGCAAATAGCTCAGAGAGCAAACATAAATGATGAGTGTCTCAAGGAAATTTAACACGTTGATATTGAAATCAAATACATGTTACAGGATTGACAGCTAGAAAATAAATGGTGTCGAATAAGATTACAATAATTAGATGTCTGATTTTTTTTTCCAAATAGCAACATGTAACAAGGACAAGAATGAAATGACACTTATCCATTTTGATTACTTTCTCAAACATGCAATTATTGAAGTTCTTATCTACATATTCACTCATATAATTTATAGGCTAGCAAATATTTTGAATTATTATATCAATTAAAATTTACTGTTTGCTTAACACTTGACCCAATATTAAATCTTTCACTAATCTTAATGCCATTCTTCTGAATTCACTCTTATTTTAGCTTTCTAGCTTAAGTTCACAGGGTGTCACAAGATGAAGGGTTCCAAACTAAAACACCACTTTTTGTATGAAGCTTTGTTCCAATACTCCAATCCACACTGATTTTTCTCTTCTCTAAACTTTGATTACATTTATACTCATTAATCACTGGAGAAAGAAATGGCAACCCACTCCAGTGTTCTTGCCTAGAGAATCCTGTAGACAGAGGAGCCTGGTGGGCTGCTGTCCACAGGGTCAGATAGAGTCGAACACGACTGAAGTGGCTTAGCATGCATGCATGCATTGGAGAAGGAAATGGCAACCCACTCCAGTATCCTTGCCTGGAGAATCCCAGGGACGGAGGGGCCTGGTGGGCTGCCGTCTGTGGGGTCGCACAGAGTAGAACATGACTAAAGTGACTTAGCAGCAGCAGCAGCATACTCATTAATCATATAACTGAACACAAATTAGTTGAATCGCATCTGAATGCAGCTTTCACGCTGCAACAATGTTTAACTCCACATTCTGTTGCAGACAGGTAGCCATCTTCTGTATGTTTATAGGTCTACATCCCCTTCATGTATTGAAGCTTTGTAGCTTAGAAGGGATTTGCACAACTCAATGAAGCTATAAGCCATGCCACACAAAGCCACCCAAAAAGAATGGATCATAATGGAGAGTTCTGACAAATCATGATCCACTGGAGGGGATAATGGCAACTCACTCCAATATTCTTACCTGGAGAAATCTATGGACTGTATGAAAAAGGAAAAAGATATGACCTTGGAAGAAGTACCCTCCAGGTCAGAGGGTGTCCAATATGCTATTGGGGAAGAGTAGAGGGCAATTACTAATGGATCTGGTAAAAATGAAGTGGCTGGGCCAAACTGGAAATGATGTTCAGTTATGTATGTGTCTGGTGGTGAAAGAACAATGCTGTAAAGAGCAATATTGCATAGGAACCTGGAATGTTGGGTCCATGAGTCAAGGCAAATAGGACGTGGTTAAGCAGGAGATGGCAAGATTGAACATGGACATCTTAAGAAGTGAACAAAAATGGACAGGAAGGGGAGAATTTAATTCAGATGACCATTATGTCCACTACTGTGGGCAAGAATCCCTCAGCAAAAAATGGAGTAGCCTTCATAGTCAACCAAAGAGTCAAAATGCAGTAATTGGGTGCAATCTCAGAACAGAATGATCTCGATTCATTTCCAAACAAAACCATTCAATATCACAGTAATCCAAGTCTTTGCTTCTTTTCACCATAGGAGATTACAATGCAAAAGTAAAAATCCAAAGGCACCTGGGAAAACAGGCAAATTTTGCATTGGAGAACAAATTGAAGCAAGGCAAAAGCTAATAGTTTTGTCAAAAGAACACACTTGTCATGGCAAACACCCATTTTAAACAACCCAAGAGAGGTCTCTACTACACATAGACATCAGCAGACAGTCAATACTGAAAACAGACTGAGTATGTTCTTTGCAGCCACAAATAGAGAAGCTCTATACATGTAGTAAAAGCAAGACCTGGATCTGACTGTGACTCAAATCCTGAGCTTCTTATTTCAAACTTCAGGCTTAAACTGAATAAAGTAGTTAAAACCACTAGGCCATTCAGGTATGACCTAATCAAATCCCTTATGATTATACAGTGGAGGTGACAAATAGATTAAAAGGATTAGATTTTTCAGGCAGAGTGCCTGAGGAACTATGGACAGGTGTTCATAACATTGTACAGGAGGTTGTGACCAAAGCTGTCTCAAAGGAAAAGAAATACAACAAGGTGAAGTAGTTATCTGAGGACGCTTTACAAATAATTGAGGAAAGAAGAAAAGCAAAAGGCAAAGGAGAAAGGAAAAGATATATCCAACTGAATACAGAGTTTCAGAGAAGAGCAAGAAGAGATAGAAGGCCATCTTAAATGAACAATGCAAAGAGATAGGTGAAAACAATTGAATGGAAAAGACAGAGATCTCTTCAAGAAAACTGGAGGTATCAAGGAAATACTTGATGGAAGGATTAGCATGATAAAGGACAGAAACAGGAGAGATTAAGAAGCAGTAGCAAGAATACACAGAAGAACTATACAAGAAAGGTCTTAATGACCCAGATAACCACGATGGTGGGGGTCACTCACTCAGAGCTGCATATCCTGGAGTATGAAGTCAAGTGGGCCTTAGGAAGCATGACTACAAACAAAACTAGTGGAGGTGATGGAATTCTAGCTATGTTATTTAAAATCCTAAAAGATGATGCTGTTAAAGTGCTGCAGTCAGTTTGTCAACAAGTTTGGAAATCTTATCAGTGGCCACAGGATAGGAAAAGGTTAGTTTTCATTTCAATTCCAAAGAAAGGCAATGCCAAAGAATGTTCCAACTACTGTGCTCATTTCACATGCTAGCAAAGTTATACTCAATATCCTTTAAAGTAAGGTTTCAGAAGTATGTGAATTGAGAACTTCTAGATGTGTAAGTTGGGTTTCAAAGAGGTAGAGGAATCAGAGAGCAAATTGCCAACATTCGTTGAATAATGGATAAAGACAGGAAGTTTCAGAAAAACACCTACTTCTCCTTCATTGATTATGCTAAAGCCTTGTGTGGATCATAACAAACTGGAAAATTCCTAAAGAAATGGGAGTACCAAACCACTTTACATGTCTCCTGAGAAACCTGTATGTGAATCAAGAAGCAACAGTTAGAACCAGATATGGAAAAATTGACTGGTTCAAAATTGGAAAAGGAGTATGATAAGGCTGTTTACTGTCACCCTGTTTATTTAATTTATATGCGAAGTACATCATGCAAAATTCTGGGCTGCATGAATCACAACCTGGAATCATCATTACTGCCAGAAATATCAGCAACCTCAAATATGCAGATGGTACCACTCTAATGGCAGAAAGTGAAGAGAAACTAAAGAATCTCTTGATGAGGGTGAAGAGGAAGGTGAAAAAGCTGTCTAAAACTAAAAAAAAAAAAAAAAAAAAACCCTAAGAATATGGTATCTGGCCTCATTATATTATGGCAAAGAGAAGGGAAAAAAGTGGAAGCAGTGACAAATTTTTATTTTCTTGGGCTCCAAAATCACTGTGGATGGTGACCAAAGCCATGAAATTAAAAGACACTTGATGCTTGGAAGAAAAGGTATGACGAACTTAAACAGGCTATTAAAAACAGAGATATCACTTTGCTGACAATGTCAAGATAGTCAAAGGTATGGTTTATCCAGTAGTCATGTATGGATGTTAGAGCTGGACCATAAAAAAGACTGAGTACCGAAAAATTGATGCTTTCAAATTGTGGTACTGGAGAAGACTCTTAAAAGCCTCTTGGACTGCAAGGTTATCAAACAAGTTTATTCTAAAGAATATCAAGCTTGAATATTCATTGCACAGACTCTTGCTGAAGCTGAAACTCCAATAATTTGGCAACCTTATGTGAAGAGTCAATTCATTGAAAAAGACACTGATGATGGTAAAAATTGAAGGCAAAAGGAGAAAGGGGTAGCAAAGGATAAAGATGGTTAGATAGTATCACTCACTCAATGGACATGTACCTGAAAAACCTCCGGTAGATAGGGAAAGACAGAGGAGACTGGCATGGTACAGTGCATGGGACTGCAAAGAGTTAGTTGGTCATGACTTAGCAAATGAACAATAACAACAACATAGGTCTATAAATCTGCATATATATAATCTCACTTTATCACTTTTCTATGCCACTATCCAAAGTGAACAAGCATATTTTCTCTAGCTAGCAACTGGGAGGATGGGGAATGAGGATTGTCTGCTTAAAGTTTATTTGGTACAGATTTTTAGTATTGCAAGATGAAAAATATTGTGGAGATGGATTTTGGTAATACTTGCACAACAATGTGAATGTGCTTAATGCCCAGAGACTGTATGTTTAAAATTGATCAAGACACTATATTTTATGTTCTGTTTATTTCACCACAATTAAAAAGAAACCATAAAGAGAATGAATTTAGACATATTGACTGGGGTATCCCATAGCTTGGCCACACTCACAAAGTTCTACAGTACTTGGCTCTGAAAAGAAACTGTTGTAGGCTCAAATGAATCTGAGCTGTGTATATCTTATCTCCATTTCTTCAACTTACTCAGAATTTTGAACACTATTTTTCTTCCAGGGAGAGAAAACAATTAAGCATGATGTTACTCAACAATGTTATGATTATTGTTGGAAAAAGCAAATGAATTGGTTATTAATTAAATTTCTTCTTTTCAATAAAGAAAAAAAATCTTTTATTTGCAAAGGTACTTTGCAGGGCTTTGCTTTAAAACAGGATGAAGCAGGGAAGAATATTTTGGTAGGACTTTTTTGGTAGTAAATAATACATAACAACTGATACTAGCTTAAGCATTCAGAGAATATCAGTTCCCTCCAGTTTAATCATGTCACTGACTCATTTCTCCAGTCTTTCTCCTTTTGCTAAATTCACATTTGCTTGTATATTTCCTAGACTTGTACTAAGAGACAGCAGTAGTACCAGACTACAGAATTACCAATATTATCCAGAAGGAGACTGAGTACAAGAATTTCCAGCCAGCATTCTACACTTCACTCTAAAATAATCAATTTTTGCCATGTAAAACCTGTGAGCTGATGGACTTAGCCCTGCATTAACTGATGTGGTGAATGTAGACCAACTCACCATGACTCTTTTAGCTCACTTCAGATCTACTTCTATGACTGGGTGTGAAGTCACTGGTTGTTACATGATGTCAGAGTGGTAACACCACACTTAGTCAATAATCACAAAGGCTATTACATATAATGGATTTCATCCAAGTCATAGTATTTGTGGGAGTAGTGTAGAGTCTGCAATCAGAGAAATAATACCAAAAAAGTGAGTTTAGAAATGGGACCAGAGTCACAACTAAGAGATACTGCCAAGAATAATATTACATCAGAATCAACTTAATACAGAGCAACATGGGAACCAGCCAAATGGATCTAAACCTAAGAAGAGAGCTCAGAACTTCACAAAGGGCACCTCATTTGACATAGTGCATCAGAAGATCATCATGCATATTAGCAATTGACTTTTTTCATTTATTTATGCAGCAAATATTTTTTTGAATTATGCTACATATGAGTCTCAAGTAATAATACAGTGAGGCCAAAAAAAAAGTTTCTGCTTTGACACATATATTCAAGCAAAAATAAAGTAAAAGCAAAACATTCAGAAAGTTCAGAAATGCCTGTCAGAAAATACGTCTTGGATTTTACTTAGGATTTTTGAATATAGATTTACTGTTGTTGTTCAGTTGCTCAGTCATGTACAATTCTTTGCAACCCCTTGGACTGCAACATGCCAGGCTTCCCTGTCCTTCACCATCTCCCAGAGATTGCTCAAACTTATATCCATTGAGTCAGTGATGCCATCCAACCATCTCAATCTCTGTCATCTCCTTCTCCTCCTGCCTTCAATCTTTCCCAGCATCAGGGTCTTCTCCAATGAGTTGGCCCTTCACATCAGGTGGCAGACATTTTAGAGCTCCAGTTTCAGCATCAATCTTTCCAATGAATATTCAGGGTTGATTTCACAGCGCACCTGCTAAGCTGTAGCAGAAGACCTTGGACACCTAATATGACAAGAAAAATCTCTGTGCAATTGGGTAGGATGAAAGAAAGAAAAAAAAAAAAGAGGAAATGGGAAGGGACCAGCATGCCTTGTAGGAAACTGAGGTGAAGAGACGTGCCACAGAAAAGCCCATTAACAGCAGGGGAATCAGCTGGAGCAGAGAGGAATGTTCAGGGAATCACAGGGGGAACACAACAACCAGTCTGTGGAAGGCAGGACACATTAAGAACTGAACACATGGTCTGTGCAGTAGCCCAGTGCACCATGGGTTGAGTTGTGTGTCTATAGGTGAGAAGAGGGATGGGTGCTGGAAGTGGAGTTTAGAGAGTGAATCCAGGGAGATGACAGCTTCTGGCTATGAACAGACAGTCTGAAGAGACAGGAGCAACAGCTCCCCAACTAGGAAAGTTTGTGGAAAAAGTCCAGAACACTATAGAAGCAAGGCACCATTCTTGAAGTGGTATGCAAGGGACAAGGCCACCATTGAACACCCCTTCTTGACCCCCTGACCTTCACCTCTTTAGGCATTGAGAGGGGCTCCCACCAGAGCAAATGTGTTACAAAGTTCTTCTAGTCTTTGACCCACCACAGGCAATTTACACACACCCCAGTTGTGGCTGCCTTAGTAAATAAGTGCCCCCAATCAGCTACTGTTTTTAGCCCCCTCTCTTCTAGGCAGAGAACAGTCTCCCGAGTTTGGCTCACATGCAGAGGTGAGGCCAAAACCAAAGATGAGCCCCAGGGGCTGTGCAACTAAGGAAATGAAACAAAACCTCCCTGTGAAGCTTCACAAGCCATGGATTAAATCCCTGTGATCTGCTTTATAAACCCTGCATCCATGGAGTATGTGAATGGACAATGAGTGCTTCCACAACTGAGAACAGTCTAGCTTTAGCACTGGCGGACTTTGGGGGCAATTACAAGCAGGAATTAGCCAGATAAGGATATGAGCTGCCTCCACAGTGAGTAGACAGACCTATTTAAAAATATTGAAAAGTCTCTGGGGTAGGTAGTTGTTAACTGGCTCACTATGGGGACAAGGACATTGACAGCAGAAGTATCAAGAAAATATTACTATTACTGTTATTTTTGTTTTGTTTCGTTCTATTGCTATTTTATTATTTTTATTTATTTTTTCATTATTTTTAAGGAATGTTAACATATTTATTTTTCAATTTTTTTCTTGTTTTATGTTATTTATTGTTTTTGTTGTGTTTTATTTTTTTGAGAATTTTTAAAATCTTTTTGTGTGTTTGTTTTTGTTTTCTGTACTTTTTTTTAGTTTGCTTTATGTTTTGCTTTTTTAGTTTTTATTTTTGCTTTTATATATATATTTTGTTTGTTTGGGGGTTCTTTTATTTGTTTGTTTTCTTGCTTTTTTATTCCTTTCTCTTAGTTTGTTTTTGTTTTAATCATTCATCTTGGATTTTGTTTGTTTCCTAGTTTTTTTCCCTTTTCATTTTTGTCCATGACACAGGTTTTCAGGGTCTTGGATCCATGCCCAACAGTCAGACCTGAGCCTCTAGTATAAGAATGCCAAAGTCAAAATGCTGGACTGCCTAAGAATATATAGCCCCAGGGAATCATAATCAACATGAACTCTCCCTGAGATCTCCATCTTGACACAAAAATCTGGCTTGACCCAACTGCCTGCATTCCAGTGCTAAACACCTCACATTAAAGAGCAAGCAATACTGGAACACAGCCCACCCCATCAGAAGACAGGTTGCCTAAACTGGTAGTAAACTCACAAACACACCCCAACACATCACCTGACATGGCCTTTCTCACTTGAGGGAAAAGACTCAGCTCTACACACCAGAGTGGAGGCAACAATCCCTCCTACCAGGAAGCCTTGGATAAGGAGATGGCAACCCACTCCAGTGTTCTTGCCTGGGGAATCTCAAGGACAGAGGAGCCTGGTGGGCTACAGTCCATGGCGTCACAGTTGGACATGACTGAGTGACTAACACACACAAACAGGAAGCCTATGCAAGTTAATGTACCAATCTCACCCAGCAGAGGAAGACATCAGAAGCAAGAGTACTACAACCCTGTAGCCTGTGCACAGGAAACCACAAACACAGTAAGACAAAATAAGACAACAGAGAAATATCTTGTAAATGAAGGAACAAGGTAAAAAACCCACAACACCAAATACATAAAGAGAAAATAGATAATCTATATGAAAAAAGAATTGAAAGTAATGATAATAAAGATAATCCAAGATCTCAGAAAAAGAATGGAAGCATGGATCAAGAAGATATAAGCAAAGTTTAACAAGGACCTAGAAGAACTAAAGAATAAGCAAACAGTGATGAATAGCACAATAACTAAAATGAAAACTATACTAGAGAGAATCCATAGCAGAATAACTGAGGCAGAAGAGCAGATAAGTCAGCTGAAAGACAGAATGGAGGAATTAACTGCTGTAGAACAGAATAAAGAAATAAGAATGAGAAGAAAAGAGTACATTATCAGAGACCTCTGGGACTACAATAAACTGGGCAACATTTAACTTCTATGCAGAGTACATCATGCGAAATGCCAGGCTGGATGAAGCACAAGCTGGAATCAAGATTGCCAGGAGAAATATCAATAACCTCAAATACACAGATGGCAGAAAGCAAAGAAGAACTAAAGACCATCTTGAAGAAAGTGAAGGAGAGTGAAAAAGTTGTCTTAAAACTCAGCATTCAGAAAACTAAGATCATAGCATCCATCCCATCACTTCATGGGAAATAGATGGGGAAACAATGGAGATAGTGAGAGATTTTATATTTTGGAGCTCCAAAATCATTGCAGATGGTGACTGCAGCCATGAAATTAAAAGACGCTTACTCCTTAGAAGAAAAGCTATGACCAACCTAGACAGTGTATTAAAAAGCAGAGACGTTACTTTGCCAACCAAGGTCCATCTAGTCAAAGCTATGGTTTTTCCAGTAGTCATATATGCATGTGAGAGTTGGGCTATAAAGAAAGCTGAGTGTTGAAGAATTGATGCCTTTGAACCGTGGAATTGGAGAAGACTCTTGAGAATCCCTTGGACTGCAGGGAGATTCAACAACTCCATCCTAAAGGAAATCAGTCCTGAATATTCATTACAAGGGCTGATGCTGAAGCTGAAGCTCCAATACTTTGGCCACCTGATGTGAAGAACTGACACATTAGAAAAGACCCTGATGCTGGGAAAGATTGAAGGCAGGAGGAAAAGGGGATGACAAAGGATGAGATGGCTGGATGGCATCACTGACTCAGTGGACATAAGTTTGAGTAAACTCTGGAAGTTGGTGATGGACAGAAAGGCCTGGTGTGCTACAGTCCATGGGGTCACAAAGAGTCAGACATGACTGAAGGACTGAACTGAACTGAGTCATTCATATTAAATACAAAAGCATATAGATGACTTCCTTTACAAAAGATCCTACAAATCATAATTTAACACATTCAGTACAAATCAACTTATAGTTTTGTTCAATAAAAATGAATATTTTACAATATAAATTTAAATATGTATGATAGAGGTGCATTTCATATTGAAAGAATAAAATATAAAATGATCAATGAACAAAAACAAATCCAATAGGATTTGAAAAAAGTAACAGACTGTTAAATATCTAGTCAAAACAATGAAAGTTAAGTTAAATTATTTTATTCATTCAGAGAGTCTTTGTGAATAAAGGGAAAGATTTTGCATATTAGATTTTAAAATGATATGTACAAATGCTATTGAGCTTGAGTTATTTCCCAATTGTCCCTTTGGTCTATTTGAAGCAAAATACAGCCATCATCTTTGCCACATGTTTTTAAATACCAACAAAAGGAAACACTCTAAGAGTCTTTCAACTACCCTGGATACTCTCATCAGTCACTGACTGATCATCACTGACTGAGTCACTGACAGAGTCATCAGTGACTGTCATCAGTCACNAGCTTGAGTTATTTCCCAATTGTCCCTTTGGTCTATTTGAAGCAAAATACAGCCATCATCTTTGCCACATGTTTTTAAATACCAACAAAAGGAAACACTCTAAGAGTCTTTCAACTACCCTGGATACTCTCATCAGTCACTGACTGATCATCACTGACTGAGTCACTGACAGAGTCATCAGTGACTGTCATCAGTCACTGACTTGGCTTGCAGCTACTAACTATGCCTACAAAGTAGAATGAAACATAAATGAAATACAGTTTGCTTGCAGTATGAATCAAGTAGATAAAAATTGCAATCGACTGAGAATAAGATGACCAACGTTTTAATGTAATTTGTAGTAGGAAATAGGACAAGCTTAAAATTCAAAACACCTGGCTTTGAATCTAGATTTTGCACTTACTAGTTTTGTGCGTCTTCTACCATGTAACTCATCTCACATGCTAGTAAAGTAATGCTCAAAATTCTCCAAGCCAGGCTTCAACAATACGCTAACTGTGAACCTCCAGATGTTCAAGCTGATTTTAGAAAAGGCAGAGGAACCAGAGATCAAATTGCCAACATCTGCTGGATCATGGAAAAAGCAAGAGAGTTCCAGAAAAACATCTATTTCTGCTTTATTGACTATGCCAAAGCCTTTGACTCTGTGGATCACAATAAACCATGNTGGCATCACTGACTCAATGGACATGAGTCTGAGTGAACTCCGGGAGTTGGTGATGGACAGAGAGGCCTGACGTGCTGCGATTCGTGGGGTCACAAAGAGTCGGACACGACTGAGCAACTGAACTGAACTGAACCATGTTCCATAAGAAATTTTTAAAGCGTGTTTCTTTAACTATAAAATGGGGATAAAAATACCTTACAGTGTGGTGTGTGTTTGTGTCCTCAGTCATGTCTGACTCTCTGTGACCCTGCAGACTGTAGCCCACCAAGCTCCTCTGCCCACGAACTTTTCTGGTCAAGAAACTAGAGTTGGTTGCCACTTCCTTCTCCAGGGCATCTTCCCAAACCAGGGATCAAACCCACTTCTCTTGCATTTCCTGCATTGGCAGACAGATTCTTTACCACTAACACCACCTGGGAAGTCCTTATAATACAGTGGCGAAAACTAAATAAGATAAAATGAGGCATTAAGAACAGGCCTGGATGTATTGAATGATGCCTACATGCTAGCCATTTGATAGGGTTCAGGTGGCTCAGATGGTAAAGTTTCTGACTACAATACAGGAGACCTGGGTTCAGTCCCTGGGTTGGGAAGATCTCCTGTAGAAGGAAATGGCAACCTGCAGAAGTAGTCTTGCTTGGAGAATCCCATGGATGGAGGAGCTGAGCTACAGGCCATGGGGTCACAAAAAGTCAGACATGACTGAACAACTTCACTTTCACTTTCAGCTTCCTGTGAGCTATAACTCTGAGTACTTAACAATACATTAATTATTGCACTCTATATAAGCCACTCCAATACTCCTGCCTAGAACATCCCATGGACAGAGGAGCCTGGTAGGCTGCAGTCCATGGGGTCGCTACGAGTCGGACACTACTGGACAACTTCACTTTCACTTTTCACTTTCCACTTTCATCCATTGGAGAAGGAAATGGCAACCCACTCCAGGGTTCTTGCCTGGAGAATCCCAGGGATGGGGGAGCCTGGTGGGCTGCCGTCTATGGGGTCGCACAGAGTCGGACACGACTGAAGCGACTTAGCAGCAGCAGCAGCAGCATATACGGTAGAACACAGGTTTTAAGTTTTATTCCAACTCTACAATGACATGGTCCTACTAATGTTAACAACTGCTAGATAAATAAGCACATCTTCTAAAGTTCCCAAAGGCTATCATCCTTCTACTAGAGATGAAATCCTATAAGACCTTCCTTCTTCTCAATAACTCTGTGAGGTAGTAGAGTGGTTCAGTTCAGTTCAGTCTAGTTGCTCAGTCATGTCTGACTCTGTGTGACCCCATGGACTGAAGCATGCCAGGCCTCCCTGTCTTTCACCAACTCCCAGAATTTACAGAAACTCATGTCCATTGAGTCAGTGATGCCATCCAGCCATCTCATCCTCTGTTGTCCCCTTTTCCTCCTGCCCTCAATCCCTCCCAGCATCAGGGTCTTTTCAAATGAGTCAGTTCTTCACATCAGGTGGCCAAAGTACTGGAGTTTTGGCTTCAACATCAGTCTTTCCAATGAACACTCAGGACTGATCTCCTTCAGAATGGACTGGTTGGATCTCCTTGCAGTCCAAGGGACTCTCAAGAGTCTTCTCCAACACCACAGTTCAAAAGCATCAATTCTACTCTATGTAAAGTAGAGTGGTATTGTACCCATCTACTAATGAGGAAACAGAGGCAGAATGTTAAGTGAACTTCACACACCTATAAAGTGACTGGGTCAAAACTTGAACACACATCCTGTGACTATAGATCATTTGCTCTTTAATGAATATTGGGTTATCTGACATGCATGAAAATACTCTTTATTATCTTTTACCATAAAAAATATATATGTGAATCTTATTTTACAAGATTTACTAGCTAAGTCTTATTAGTTAAAATATATATATATCCAAAGACCTTTTAGTTTCTTTGTTCTCCACTTCTGCCTAGTAAAATGTTTTCTAAAATGAGTTAATTGTCTGCAGTAGCTAAATAGGGCAGGAGATATTCTGATATAGACAGAGAAATCCACAGTCTGTCTCCATTCTATGAAAGCAAAATTGCATGGGCTATGAAGTGGTAAATGTGGCAGTAAAATGAAAAAGAAAGTGACTAGAAAAAAAAGTGTCAAAATTTCTTACTAAAACATCATTTTCAGAAGAGCAGTTTCGGGGAATATAGGAATTCCTGTATAGTATATAGGAATGTTTTATCAAATAAGTTGAATGTATTTCACATAAATGAAATATTTAGTTTCCAATATTTAGTTTCCAAATAGCTATTATGTCATTCGTACCCAAAAGGGTGCTATATGAATGAATAATGGGGACAGTTGTATGTATAGAAAGAAAGTACAAGAGAAGCTAATAATGAAGAAATATTTGTGAAATAAATATAATTTAAATTAGCATAAGTAAAATTATGCAATTTTAATTTGAGTCAGTGAAAAGGCAGCTACAATTAAGCCTAATGTGTCTGGTAGAAATGTTGTCTAAACAAGTGAGAAAAAACATACTTATATGAAATGTTAAAAATATTAATATTTTAAAATACCAATGTGTCATTGAAACTTTTTGGAAGAGTTTTAATGGAATTCAGAACATTAGTTTTTATTGATACATTTCAAATTGTCCAGGGTCCAAGTTACTATCAGCTTGGCCTAGGCTATGATAAAGTGAAATAGAAAGTCACTCAGCCATGTCCAACTTTTTGAGACCCCATTTACTATACAGTTCATGGAATTCTCCAGGCCAAAATACTGGAGTGTGTTGCCATTCCCATCTCCATGGGATCTTCCCAACCCAGGGATTAAACCCAGGTCTCCCGCATTGCAGGTGGATTCTTTACCAGCTGAACCACCAGGGAATCCCTAGTGATAACAGCTTCCTTATTAGTGATAACAGTGATGATAACAGCTTCCTATTAGTCTCCTGGCATCCCCCTTCCTCCTCCTGCAATCTACTCTGCAGTCAGTTACCTTTTCAAAATGCAAATACAATCACATAAATCCTTTCTGAAACCTTGCACTAGTTTCTGACTACTCTTAGGGAAACAGACAAAAATAAATTCCTCAATATGGTCTATTAGACTCTGTAGCCTACATCTTTCTATTTCCCTATTCTCACCTTGGACTTCCCTGGTGGCTCAGCTGGTAAAGAATGCTGCTGCAATATGAGAGACCTGGATTCAATCCCTGGGTTGGGAAGATCCCCTGAAGAACAGAAAGGCTACCCACTCTGGTATTCTGGCCTGAAGAATTCCATGGACTGTACAGTGTGTGGGGTCACAAAGAGTCAGACACGCCTGAGCAACTTTCACTTTCACATTCTCATCCCAAATACACTCTGTCCATGCCCTAGCTAGACATGACTTTTTCAAATGTGTAAAATCTCATGTTCCTTCCAGTTCCAGACTCTATGCCTAATCATTGCTCTTTGCTTGACCTTCCCCAGCCACTTATACATAATCAACAGTTCTCCATTTTCACATCTCACTAGAAATGTAATCTTCTCAGATAGCTTTTGCTTTCCCCCTAAGGTAATTCTTGTTGTTGCTGTTGTCACACTCTTATTAATTTATGTCCCTCTCCATTGAGTATTTATGTATATTAGTTTGTAACCATATATTTGTTTATATTCATTTGATTAATGTCTGTCTCCTGTCCTTATATTAAATTTAAAGCTTTCTAAGATCCTAAAATCTGTGGCTGCTTATTTTTTGTTCACCATTATATCGTCATCTCTAGTGATAAGACTGAACACATCACCAGCAGTCAGTAGATATTTATTTGACAATTGGCAGAAAACTTTAACAAAAATGATATAAAATATACAAGTTGGATCTTTGGATTTTTAAATTGAATTTATATTCAGATAAAAAGTTGTTATATTCAGGTAACATGGTTAATAATCAGGTAAAGTCATCTTTCTGTTCACTATTCTACTGTTTTAATCTAAGAAATGTATGAGATATTACTTTTAGTACCTCTCATAAATAGATGCTACTACCAGTCTGGGCTCCCTGGCCATAGAGAGTGGAGCTACAAAGGTTGCTGTCATCATAGGAAAAGTAAATAAAAGGTTCATTGTTGGCTTTCATATCAGGCAATTCCTCTGGCCATTGACTTAGTGTCCACACTCACTGAAGAAACTGCTGATACTAAACCAAATGTACCACTTACTTTCTTTTCAATAGTCAACATTCAAAATTTAGAGTCCCAGTATCCCATTTTTTAGATTTCTCTTATTTCCAAGTGACATGTGATGTTCTTGAGCCCAATCTATCACTTTTTCTTTTCTCCCAACTGTGTCCTCCACAACGATTTTTTTCCATCTTCTTCTGAGTCCCTTATGTCAGTAAATTTTCCCACAATTTCCATTCATTAACTAAAGACTGTCTCTATTCTCAAAATAATGTCTCTTTGCAGGACACTCAAATGTATTTCAGACTCGTGCACTGATGCTAATTCAAGCAATAGCTACGGTGACTATGCACATATGTATTCCTTCAGTATACTGGAGTTTAAATACAAATACTTGTATTTAATCATTGGTTCATGATCATCTAGGATCACCTAACTGATATCATCTGTGAATAGCTCTTCTCACAGTCCCAGAAACATAATATTAGCAATCAAGCAGTATAGAAAATGCTATCATTCCAGACCATTACCACCTCACCCTATTATTAGTAAAAAATAAAAATAAAAAATAAACAATCCATTGAAACTAATAAAATCTGAAATTACACTGTGCCTTTGCACTTTGCTTTTAACTACAGATGTTATAGTCATGACCCCATTCACTGAAATGTTAATATCTATCTCAGTCTATCTTCTGTCCTTAATATTCTTGAGTGATTTCAACATCCCATTGGTAGATGCATCCAATAATTTTGCTTGTCAAAAGTGTATTCTGACTAGTATCTGTCTGGTTACAACTCCTGGAAGCAGTATGACTTAGTGGCACTTAAACCCAGAGGTGGGCAGACAAAAATATTGCCTCCAGAGCCTTTGTTCCTATGCTAAATATGGAGCATTTTCTTACTAACCACAGGTGGGCAGATTAAGTCATAGTCAGGACTTCAGGTAGCTTCCAGCCCCTCCCAAATGGAGGGCATTTCTGGGAAAATGAAAGTAGCCTGGAGTGGCCTTTCCCCCTTATGCTCAGGCAAGGAGACTGAGTCATAGTTTTAGCCATTGTGGAGAATGTCTTTTGGCTTCATCTGTACTCTTGGGAGCTGTGCAGCCCAGAGGAATTTAAGCTGAGAGGTGAATAGGCAGAGTAATAACAATATTTTGCAGAGCAAATTCTTGTGGCTCTATTCAACTAGGGAACTAGGGGAACAAATTGGCTTGAGTTCAGACAGCAAGCAAAGAGTTTTACCAGCTTTAGAATTGCTTTCCCTGCTGAGCCTGGGCAAGAAATCTCATTTGAAGCCCCATTCAGCATTCAGCTTGCCCAACCAGTGAACCTAACCAGAGCCCATGGAAGCTCTGTAGCCCATTCAGCAGTACAGTGGCACTTGAGCAGAGAGCAGGGCTTTTCTATCTGTAGAGAAAAGCCAAAGATCTCACCTGACCAGGTAATTCAGTGAACACTCTGGCCTGATTCAGGTCTTCAAACAATAATCTTTGCAGGCCCTGAGTCCTGTCCTACAGGGAAGCTACTTTATAGATTCATTGTTACTGAATATAGTAATAAATTTCAATTATCTAGCAAACCTGACCAGAGAGTCTAGGTAAGGTAAAGTCTATCATAGACACTTGCTTAGATAAGGAACAAAGCCAGTAGTCATTTAACTATTCTCAGCTTGTGACACAATCACCATTTCTATCCTCAGAGATTGAACAATTGCTTCATTCCAAAACAGATCATAATAGCAACCCCCACTTGACCAAAAATATTATCAACAGACACACACAGACACCCAAACTGAGTTGACTGATGAAGAACTGTCTCTAACATTGCAAACCTATAAAGTCTAGAAGAGAAACTCAATTACCCAAATTTGCAGATACCAATCTAAAGAATCAAGGATCATGAAAAAAATCAGATAAAAATTACACCATCAAAATAAACTAATAAAGCCCCAACAATTAACCATAAAGAAAAGGAGATCTATGAGTTGTCAGACAAAGAATTCAGAATTATTCTCTTGAGTAAGTTTAGTAAACCACAAGAGAACACAGATGGATAACTAAACAAATTTAGGAAAATAATGCAAGAACAAAATGAGAAGTTCAACTAGGAAATGGAAACCCATTTAAAAAAATAAATTTGTGTTTATTTTTAAACTTAAAGACATAAATCTCAGAGGTGAAAAACATAGTAATTGCACTGTAGAGTTAATTAGATGATTTCAAAAGTAAACTCTACATGCAGAAAAAAGAAATAACCATTTGGAGGTGATACACTGAAAAATTACCCAGGTAGTAGGCAAAAAGAAAAAATAGTGAAAACAAGGGAAAAACTGTAGGAACTATAGATCAGAATGAAAAGAAGCAACACCTGCATTGTGGGAATTCCAGAAGGAGAAGAAATAGAGAAAGAGACAGAAAATATATTTAAAGCAATAATGGCTGAAAACTTCCTTGGACAACCAGATCCGTGAGGACCAAAGATAGGCCAAATATGTTGAAGCCAAGTAGGGCTACACTGATACACATTATAATTAAACTGTCAGAAGTCAAAGACAAAGAAAGAATTTTAAAAGCAGCAAGAGGAAATAGAGAAGCAGTATACAAGAGAACTTCTCATAACACAATTTTTCATCAGAAACTTTCAGGCCAAGAGAGGATGGGTTGGCATATTCAAAATATGGGCATACCTTGCAGAAATTGCGGGTTTTGTTCCAGATTACTGCAATAAAGTAAATATTGAGAACAGATCATCACACCATATTTTTTGGCTTTCCAGTGCATAAAAATTTTGTTTATACTATACTGTAATCTATTAAGTGTGGACTAGCCATGTACATATTTCATTCTAAAAATAATTTGTTGCTTACACATCCATTCCCTATGTCTGCGTCTCTACTCCTCCTGCCCTGCAATTACATTTATCTGTACCATTTTTCTAGATTCCACATACATGTTTTAAGGACAAACTGAGACATTAATGTTAACATACTGTAGTGGTGGGAAATAAACCAAACAAAAAAAAATGTTGACATACGTGCACTATCATGCTTTGTAAAAGAGATAGCTAGTGGGAACCTACTGTATTGCACAGAGCACTCAGTTTGTGCTATGTGGTGACCTAGAAGTATGGAAGGAGTTGGGGGAGGGGATGTATATATACATATAGCTGATTCACATCATTGTACAGCAGAAACTAACACAACATTGTAAAATGATTATATTCTAATAATTTTTTAAATTAATTTATTGCTAAAAATGCTAACCATTATCTGAGCCTTCAATGATTCATAAACTTTTTCCTGGTGGAGGGTCTTGCTCTTAAAGTCAATGGCTACTAAATGATCAGGGTGGCTGCTGCAGGATCAGCTGGTGGTGGAAATAAATTAAGACAATAATGGAGTTGGGAGCAATTTCTCTATAGCATACAACACTGGTTGACAGCATTTACTCACAGTAGAAATTCTTTCAAAATTGCAGACTTTCCTCTCAAACACTGCCACTTTATCAACAAAAATTTTTTAATATTTCAATCTTATATTGTTATTTCAACAGACTTCACTTCATCTTCACCAGAAGTAGATCATATCTCAAGAAATCACTTTTCACTGCTTAGCCATAAGACACACATATGCAAGTTTTGTGATGAGACTGTAGTAATTCACATTTTTATATTTTCAGGGTCCACTTCTAATTGTAGTTCTTTTGTTATTTCTGCTACATCTACAGTTACTTCCTCTATTGAATCTTGGACCCATAAAGTTATCCATGAGGGTTGGAATCAACATTTTTTAAACTTCTCTTAGTGTCCATATTTTTACCTCTTTCCATGAATCACAAATATCCTTAATGGCATTTAATATGGTGAACCCTTCCAAGAAAGCTTTCATCTTACTTTGCCCAGCTTTATCAGAGGAATCACTAAAAGGCAGCTATAGACTTACAAAATGTATTCCTTAAAAAATAAGACCTGAAGATCAAAATTACTTTTTGATCCATGGGCTGCAGAAAGATTGTTGTGCTAGCAGCCCTGAAAACAATATTAATCTCATTGTCCATGTCTAAAAGAACAATTGGGTAACCAGGTGCCTTGTCAGTGAATAGTTATATTTTCAAAGGAATATTTTTTTCTGAGCAGTAGGTCTCAAGAGTGAGATTAAAATACTCAGTAAAGCATGTTGTAAATAAATATATTGTAATCCAAGCTTTGTTATTCCCTTCACAGAGCACAAGCAGAGTAGATTTAACATAATGTTTAAGGGACTTGGGATTTTCAAAGTGCTCATTTACATTTCAAAGTAAATAAGCACTGGCTCCAATTTAAAGCCATCAGATGCATTAGCCCCTAAGAAGAGAATCAGCCTGTCTTTTGAAGATGGAAATTTACTTTTCCTCTCTACTTCTGAAGTTGTTATATGACATCTTCCAATAGAAGGCTGTTTTGTCTACACTGTCAATCCGCTGTTTAGTGTAGCCACCTTTATTAATTATTAGTTATTTAGTTCTTAGTTCTTCTGGATAGCTCATTATAGATTCTACATCAGCATTTAGTTTGCTTTTTGATATTATGAAGAAATTATGGATATGGCTTCTTTTCTTAAACCACACGATCCAACCTCTACTAGCTTCAAACTCTTCTTTGGCAGCTTCCTCACCTCTCTTGGCCTTCATAGAACTGAAGAGAGTTATGGCAAACCACTTAAGTATTCTCGCCTTGAAAACCCCATGAACAGTATGGAAAGGCAAAATGATAGGATACAGAAAGAGGGACTCACTAGGTTGGTAGGTGCCCAATATGCTACTGGAGATCAGTGGAGAAATAACTGCAGAAAGGATGAAGGGATGGAGCCAAAGCAAAAACAATATCCAGTTGTGGATATGACTGGTGATGGAAGTAGGGTCTGATGTTGTAAAGAGCAATATTGCATAGGAACCTGGAATGTCAGGTCCATGAATCAAGGCAAACTGGAAGTGGTCAAACAGGAGATAGCCAGAGTGAACATCAACATTCGAGGAATCAGGGAGCTAAAATGGACTGGAATGGGTGAATTTAACTCAGATGACCATTATATCTCCTACTATGGGCAGGAATCCCTTAGAAAAAAATGGAGTAGCCATCATGGTCAACAAAAGAGTCCAAAATGAAGTACTTGGATGCAATCTCAAAAACGACAGCATGATCTCTGTTCATTTCCAAAGTAAACCATTCAATATCACAGTAATCCAAGCCAATGCCCCAACTGGTAACACTGAAGAAGCTGAAGTTGAATGGTTCTATGAAGAACTACAAGATCTTTTAGAACTAACACCCAAAACAGATGTCCATTTCATTATAGGGGAACAAAAATGCAAAAGTAGGAAGTCAAGAAACACCTAGGGTAACAGGCAAATTTGGCCTTGGAATACAGAATGAAGCAGGGCAAAGGCTAATAGAGTTTTGCCAAGAGAACGCACTGGTTATAGCAAGCACCCTCTTCCAACAACACAAAAGAAGATTCTATACATGGACATCACCAGATGGTCAACATCGAAATCAGATTGATTATATTCTTTGCAGACAAGGATAGAGAAGCTCTATACAATCAGCAAAATCAAGACCAGGAGCTGACTATGGCTCAGACTATGAACTCCTTATTGCCAAATTCAGACTTAAATTGAAGAAAGTGGGGGAAACCACTAGACCATTCAGGTATGACCTAAATCAGAACCCTTAGGATTATACACTAGAAGTGAGAAATAGAATTAAGGGACTAGATCTGATAGACAAAGTACCTGATGAATTATGGATGGAGGTTTATGGCATTGTACAGGAGACAGGGATCAAACCATTTGAGAGGAAAAGAAATACAAAAAAAAACAAAATGGCTGTCTGAGGAGGCCTTACAAATAGCTGTGAAAAGAAGAGAAGTGAAAAGCAAAGGAGAAAAGGAAATATATAAGCATGTGAATGTGGAGTTTCAAAGCATAGCAAGGAGATATACGAAAACCTTCCTCAGTGATCAATGCAAAGAAATAGAGGAAAACAACAAAATAGGAAAGAATAGAGATTTCTTCAAGAAAATTAGAGAGGCCAAAGGAATATTTCATGCAAAGATGGCCTCGATAAACAACAGAAATGGTATGGACTACCAGAATTAGAAGATATTAAGAAGACGTGGCAGGAATACAGAAAAACTGTACAAAAAAGATCTTCATCACAATGGTGTGATCAAGCACCTAGAGCCAGACATCCTGGAAAGTGAAGTAAGTGGACGTTAGAAAGCATCACTATGAACAAAGCTAGTGGAGGTGATGGAATTCCAGTTGAGCTTTTTCAAATCCTGAAAGATGATGCTGTGAAAGTCCTGAACTCAATATGCCAGCAAATTTGGAAAACTAAGCAGTAGCCACAGGACTGGAAAAGGTCGGTTTTCATTCCAATCCNTTCCGATCCATGAACGTGGTATATTTCTCCATCTATTAGTGTCCTCTTTGATTTCTTTCATCAGTGTTTATAGTTCTCTATATATAGGTCTTTCGTTTCTTTAGGTAGATATATTCCTAAGTATTTTGTTCTTTTCGTTGCAATGGTGAATAGAATTGTTTCCTTAATTTCTCTTTATGTTTTCTCATTTTTAGTATATAGGAATGCAAGGGATTTCTGTGTATTAATTTTATATCCTGCAACTTTATTATATTCATTGATTAGCTCTAGTAATTTTCTGGTGGAGTCTTTAGGGTTTTCTATGTAGAGGATCATGTCATCCTCAAACACTGAGAGTTTTACTTCTTTTCCAATCTGAATTCATTTTATTTCTTTTTCTGTTCTGATTGCTGTGGCCAAAAGTTTCAAAACTATGTTGAATAGTAGTGGTGAGAGTGGGCACCCTTGTCTTCTTCCTGACTTTAGGGTAAATACTTTCTTTCAATTTTACAGAATTGAGGATAATGTTTGCTGAGGGTTGTCATATATGGCTTTTATATTGAGGAATGCTCCCTTCTATTCCTTCTTTCTGGAGGGTTTTTATCATAAATGTCTGTTGAATTTTGTCAAAGGCTGTCTCTGCATCTATTGAGATAATCTTTTTTTTTTTTTTCAGTTTGTTAATGTGGTGTATTACATTGATTTCCTGATATTGAAGAATCCTTGCATCTTTGGGATAAAGCCCACTTGGTCATGATGTATGATCTTTTTAATATGCTGTTGGATTATGTTTGCTAGAATTTTGTTAAGGATTTTTGCATCTATGTTTATCAGTGATATTGGCCTGTAGGTTTCTTTTTTTGTGTCATCTTTGTCAGGTTTTGGTATTAGGGTGATGGTGGCCTCATAGAATGAGTTTGGAAGTTTACCTTCCTCTGCAATTGTGTGAAAGAGTTTGAGTAGGATAGGTGTTAGCTCGTCTCTAAATTTTTGGTAGAATTCAGCTGTGAAGCTGTCTGATCATGGGCTTTTTTTGTTTTGGGAAGTTTTCTGATTACACTTTCAACTTCTGTGTTTGTGATGGGTCTGTTAAGATTTTCTATTTCTTCCTGGTTCAGTTTCCAAAAGTTGTACTTTCCTAAGAATTTGCCCAATTTTTCCAAGTTGTCCATTTTATTGGCATATAGTTGCTGAAATAGTATCTTATGATCCTTTGTATTTCTGTGTTGTCTGTTGCGATCTCTCCATTTTCATTTCTAATTTTATTGATTTGATTTTTCTTCCTTTGTTTCTTGACGAGTCTGGCTAATGGTTTGTCAATTTTATTTATCTTCTCAAAGAACCAGCTTTTGGTTTTGTTGATTTTTGCTATAGTCTCTTTTGTTTCTTTTGCATTTATTTCTGCCCTAATTTTTAAGATTTCATTCCTTCTACTAACACTGGGGTTCATAATTTTTTTCCTTTTCAAGTTGCCTTAGGTGTAGAGTTAGGTTATTTATTTGACTTTTTTCTTGTTTCTTGAGGTAAGCCTGCATTGCTATGAACCTTCCCCCCACCTTAGTACTGCTTTTACAGTGTCCCATAGGTTTTGGGTTGTTGTGTTTTCATTTTCATTCATTTCTATGCATATTTTGATATCTTTTTTTATTTCTTCTGTGATTTGTTGGTTATTCAGCAGCGTGTTGTTCAGCCTCCATATGTTTGGATTTGTAATACTTTTTCTCCTGTAATTGACATCTAATCTTTACTGCACTGTGGTCAGAAAAGATGCTTGGAATGATTTCAATTTTTTTGCATTTACCAAGGCTAGATTTATGGCCTAGGATGTGATCTATCCTGGAGAAGGTTTGATGTGCACCTGAGAAAAAGGTGAAATTCATTGTTTTGGGGTGAAATATCCTATAGATATCAATTAGGTCTAACTGGTCTATTGTATCATTTAAAATTTGTGTTTCCTTGTAACCTTCTGTTTAGTTGATCTATCCATTGGTGTGAGTGGGCTATTAAAGTCTCCCACTATTATTGTGTGATTGTTAATTTCCCCTTTCAAATTTGTTAGCGTTTGTCTTACATATTCTGGTGCTGCTATGTTGGGCGCCTATATATTTATGATTGTAATATCTTCTTCTTGGATTGATCTTTTGATCATTATGTACTGTCCTTTGTCTCTTTTCACAGCCTTTGTTTTAAAGTTCATTTTATCCGATATGAATATTGCTACTCCTGCTTTCTTTTGGTTCTCTATTTGCATGGAATATCTTTTTCCAGCCCTTCACTTTCAATCTGTATGTGTCCCTAGGTTTGAGGTGGGTCTCTTGTAGACAGCATATATAGGGGGTCTTGTTTTTGTATCCATCCAGCCAGGCTTTGTCTTTTAGTTAGGACATTCAACCCATTTACATTTAAGGTAATTATTGATAAGTATGATCCCATTGCCATTTGCTTTATTGTTTTGTGTTTGAATTTATACACCTTTTCTGTGTTTCCTGTCTAGAGAAGATCCTTCAGCATTTGTTGGAGAGCTGCTTTGGTGGTGCTGAATTCTCTCAGCTTTTGCTTGTCTGTAAAGCTTTTGATTTCTCCTTCATATTTGAATGAGATCCTTGCTGGGCTGTNTGTTTGAATTTATACACCTTTTCTGTGTTTCCTGTCTAGAGAAGATCCTTCAGCATTTGTTGGAGAGCTGCTTTGGTGGTGCTGAATTCTCTCAGCTTTTGCTTGTCTGCAAAGCTTTTGATCTCTCCTTCATATTTGAATGAGATCCTTGCTGGGCTGTAGGTTATTTCTTTTCATCACTTTAAGTATGTCTCAGCTGTTATCCTTATGGGAATCCCCTTGTGTGTTATTTGTTGTTTTTCTCTTGCTGCTTTTAATATTTGTTCTTTGTGTTTGACTTTTGTTAATTTGATTAATATGTGTCTTGGGGTTTTTGGCCTTGAGTTTTTCCTGTTTGGGACTCTCTGGGTTTCTTGGACTTGGGTGATTATTTCCTTCCCCATTTTAGGGAAGTTTTCAACTATTATCTCCACAAGTATTTTCTCATGGTCTTTTTTTTTTTGTCTTCTTCTTCTGGGACTTCTATGATTCAAATGTTGTGGCGTTTAACATTGTCCCAGAGGTCTTTGAGATTGTCCTCATTTCTTTTAACTCATTTTTCTTTTTTCCTCTCTGTTTCATTTATTTCTACCATTCTATCTTCTACTTCACTTATCCTATCTTCTGCCTCCGTTATTCTACTGTTGGTTCCCTCCAGAGAGTTTTTCTCATTTATTGCATTATTCATTATATATTGACTCTTTTTTATTTCTTCAAGTCCTTGTTAAACCTTTCTTGTATCTTCTTGTTCCCTGTCTTCAGGCTATTTATCTGTAACGTCAATTTGTTTTCAAGATTTTGGATCATTTTCACTATCATTATTTGAAAATTTTTATCAGGTAGATTCCCCATCTCTTCCTCTTTTGTGTGGTTTTGTGTGCATATTTTCTATTCCTTTACCTGCTGGGTATTTCTCTGCCTTTTCATCTTGTTTATATTGCTGTGTTTGGGGTGGCCTTTCTGTATTCTGGCAGTTGGTGGTTCCTCTTTATTGTGGAGGTTCCTTGCTGTGGGTGGGGTTGGACAGGTGGCCTGTCAAGGTTTCCTGGTTAGGGAAGCTTGTATTGGTGTTCTCTTGGGTGGAGCTGGATTTCTTCTTTCTGGAGTGCAATGAAGTGTCCAGTAATAAGTTTTGAGATGTCAGTGGGTTTGGTGTGACTTTGGTCAGCCTGTATATTGAGGCTCAGTGTTATGTTTCTGTGTTGCTGGAGAATTTGTGTGGTATGTCTTGCTCTGGAGCTTGTTGGCCCTTGGATGGTGCTGGGTTTCAGTGTAGGTATGGAGATGTTTGATGCTGCTGCTGCTGCTGCTAAGTCATTTTAGTTGTGTCCGACTCTGTGTGACCCCAGAGATGGCAGCCCACCAGGCTCCCCCATCCCTGGGATTCTCCAGGCAAGAACACTGGAGTGGGTTGCCATTTCCTGAGCTCCTATCAATGAATGTTCCCTGGATTCAGCAGTTCTCTGGGATTCTCAGGATTTGGACTTAAGCCTCCTGCCACTGGTTCAGTCTTATTCTTACAGTAGCCTCAAGATTTCTCCATCTATACAGCACCAATGATAAAACAGCTAGGTTAATGATGAAAAATTTCTCCACAGTGAGGGTCACCTGGAGAGATAAACAGAGTTACATGGAGAAGAGAAGAGTGAGGAGGGAGATAGAGGTGACCAGGAAGAGAATGGGGGTGGGGAATCAACAGGGGAGAGAGCAAGCTAGCCAGTAATCACTTCCCTATGTGCCCTCCACAGTCTGGATCCCTTGGAGATGTTCATGGAGTTACACAGAGAAGAGAAGAGGGAGGAAGGAGACAGAGGTGGTCAGGAGGATAAAAGGGGGAATCAAAAAGAATAAGACAGATCCAGCCAGTAATATGTTCCCTAAGTGTTCTCTACAGCCCAGAACACACAAAGAGATTCACAGAGCTGGGAAGAGAAGAAAGGGGGGAGGGAGGAGATAAAGCCCACCTGGTGGAGAAAAAAGAGAGTCAGAAGGTGGGGGAGAGCAATCAGGCCAGTGATCTCACTTCCAAGTAAAAATGGGTATTGAAGATTGGATTCTTAAAGGTACAAATACCAAAAAAGACAGATTTAAAAAATCTTGAGTAGAGGTTAGATTCTCAAAAATACAGTATTAAAAAAACAAACAACAACAACAAAAAAAAAACACATAGTCACAGAAATTATACTATATATATATATGAAGTTTGCTTTTAAAATAGGGTCTTTCTCTCTCTTTTTTTTTTTTTTTTGGCAAGGTAATAGTAGGTCATAAAAATGAAAATTAAAATGTTGTAGCCACATGTTCCGGGAAACAAACTCATTCAGAAGGACAATGTAGATAGTGGAGTGCAGTTTATTATACCGATGGGCCCAAGGCAGAGTCTTCTCTTAGCCAAGGACTCTGACCAGTTTTTGTGAAAACCTTATATACCCTAAGTGTACTTGTTCAAACCCACCTCCCCAAATTCCTTGAAAGTAGTCTGGACAAAGTAAAAGAGATATACGATCAAAGTTAACCCATGATTCATGTGTCACAAGACTAGATAAACATTGGATATTTATCAGTAGGCCTGTGGTCATATCTTGATAAACATAATGGAATTTACCACTTTGTTCTGTTACAGAAATAATTAGTATATTCTTTTAGGCATCGAAGAATCCAAGTATAAGTCCTAGGCTCTTTCATTGGGGGTCTGGCTTTCCATTGCTATGCCATTTCTATAGACACCAGGCACAAATTTCAGAGTCCACTGGGAGGGGGACCATGCGTGTAGCCTAATGTTCGTAGCCTGGCCTAAGATGAAGTCCAGCTCTGTCTGTTTCCTCCTTCAAAGGGAGTAATGGGGACTTAAAAATAACAAAAAAATAAAATAACATAACATAATTATTTTTTTAATTTAAAAAATGATAATAGTAAAAATATATCTAAGATTTTCTCTGGAGCTGTTGTGGACAGTGTGGGGTCAGTTCATTTTCAGATAGTTCCTTGGTCCAGCTTGTAGTTATGGTCTATAGGCCCCTTCCTATGTAATTGGTGCTAACTACAGGGTTTTAATCTATTGTACCTATCACTTTCAAAGTGGTTCCCTCTATTTATTTTAGCTTCTTCTGTTTGCTGGTCTCTTCAGTGTCTAATTTCCACCCTGACACAAGGTGGGTGGTGGTGGTCACTTTTTTTTTTAATTTTAGGCTCGCTTGTTCAGTTGTGCTTTAGAGAGGGAGGGACACTGCAAACAAATATCACTGGCATGTGTTCACAGTGATTCAGCCACACTGGGTTTACCTCCACTCACAGCGTGTGTGCTTTCCCAGTCTACACTCCTCAGACTCTAGGTTGCTCTGCTAGGAACTGTCTGATGCGGGCCCTGGTTTGCATGCATTTCTCAGTTCTAAGCTTCTCAGGTTCAGGTTCTTGGGTACTCCACAAAGGTGCAGACTTGGTTGGGCCTGCATTTTGTGCCGTCCCAGGTCTGAGCAGCTCAGGTGAACAGATCCTTGGTGTCCAAAGTTGCCCCCAGTTGAAGGGTGCGACTTGTCCCCTCCCCCACCCCAGCCACTCGGTTTTCTGGGTGTACAACAGGAGGGCCTTCTCAGGTGTGCCGTGTGTCACTTCTTGGAAGCTGATCTCTGGTTGTGACTCTCCCAACAGATGTCAACCATCCAGAATTCCAAGAAGTCTTGGTTAACAATGAAGTCTGCTTGCAGTTTGGTATAGGATGCCTCTCTGGGACCGCAATAGCACCCTTCTGGCTCTGGCTGCCCTTGCCTGCCTGTCTCCAGTGGGGGATGGGCCAGTCTTCAGCCAGCTAGCTCTGCTCAGTCCTTTGTTCTGTGAGCTTGCCTGGCGGTGGTTAAGGCTTTTCTCAAGATAGGGATCAAGGGATACCTATCCCACAGTCTGAGTCGCTATCTCAAGCTAGTTCCCTCAGATTGCCCTCAGGGCATTCAGGTCTGACCTTACCCTAACCAATGCAGCCCACGCCTCCCTGTTCCTCCCCCACTTGCTAGTGGGGGATGCGAGCGTCTGGGCTGTTGCACCACTGGAAGTTTCTGCTAGGCATGTAATCTGTGGGGTTTAATTATTTATTTATTTTTCCTCCCAGTTATTTTGCCCTCTGAGATTCCAAGGCTCACAACAGACCCGCCAGAGAGAGTGTTTCCTGGTTTTTGGAAACTTCTCTCTTTTTTAAGACTCCCTTCCGGGGATGGATCTCAGTCCCTACTTCTTTGTCTCTCTTTTTATCTTTTCTATTATGTCCTACTTCCTTTCGAAGACAAGATGTCCTCTGCCAGCATTCAGAAGTTGTTCTGTGGAATTTGCTCAGCGTTCAAATGTTCTTTTGATGAATTTGTGGGAGAGAAAGTGGTCTCCCCGTCCTATTCCTCCACCATCTTAAGACCTCCTTAGCCAATGATTTTCAAAATGCCTTCCTCACTAAGCTTACCTCTTCCTTTCACTTGAATTCTCAGAGGCCATTTCAAAGTTTCTATTAACCTAATCTGAACATTGTTTTATCTCAAGGAATAGGGAGGCCTGAGGAGAAGAAGGAAAATGGGGAAATGGCCAGTGAGTGGAACAGTCAGAACATACATAATATGTATATGGGCACAGTTTACTGTGTCCCTAAATAATCACAACAGTAACTTCATGACTGCTGATTACATATTCCCTATGACTCAGATGGTAAAGAATCTGCCTGCAATTCAGAAGACCTGGGTTCTATTCCTGAGTGGGAAAGGTCCCTGGAGAACAGAACGGCAACCCCTCCAGTAGTCTTGCCTGGAGAATTATACGGATGGAGGAGCCTGGCAGGCTACAGTCCATGCAGTTGCAAAGAGTCAGACACGACTGAGAGACTAATACTTGCATTTTCACTTTTCAAAAGCATAATAATAATGAAAGCATACAAAATATTGTGAAAATTACTGAATTATGAAATAGAAACTAAAGGAGCAAATTCTGTTGGCAAATGCTATTGGTGCTTCATGCAGGATTCTCACAAATCTATTTGTTAAAGAAAAAATGCAATGTCTGTGATGAGCAATAAAATAAAGTACAGTGAATCAAGGTATACTGTAAAAATGAATTTTTGAAATGAAAGAAATCAATCCCACTTACAGTAACATTGACAAAATAAAATACTTATGAATAAATTTACCTAGAGAGTGAAAGATCTCTACTCTGAAAGAAATCAAAGAAGATGCAAAAAAAAAAAAGGATAAACCATGTTCATGGATTAGAAGAATCAATATTGTTAAAATGTCAAATCAATATTTTCAATAGTCATTTATAGATTCAATGAAATCCCAAAGTCCCAATGTCATTTTTTATAAAGCAAAAATAAAATATTTCTAAAATTTACATAAAACACAAAAGACCTTGATTTGCCAAACAAAACTTGAGAAAGAACAGAGCAGAATTCACTATCATACTTCCTAATTTCAAGTTTTACTATAAAGTTGTACTTATCAAAACAACATAGTATTGACTCAGAACAGACAAATAGGCCAGCCAATAGAAGAGAATCGAAAGACCAGAAATAAACCCAAATACATTATGGTCAATTCATATTTGCCAAGGGAGCCAAGACTTCTCAGTGGAAAAAGAAACCAAGGAAGAGTGTGAGAAATATGGCAAAGTTGGAAAATGTGTGATATTTGAAATTCCTGGTGCCCCTGATGATGAAGCAGTACGAATATTTTTAGAATTCGAGAGGGTTGAGTCAGCAATTAAAACTGTTGTTGATCTGAATGGGAGGTATTTTGGTGGACGAGTGGTCAAAGCATGTTTCTACAATTTGGATAAATTCAGGGTCCTGGATTTGGCAGAACAAGTTTGATTTTAAAAACTAGAGCCTAAGTCATCTCCAGCGACCCTTCAGCAAGCTGCAGACTGAGCAGAGGAGAGCAAGGCATCAGGGGGCCTTTGTGGCTGTGGGTGCAGAGACTCTGTAAGACTTCTAAGATATATGTTGACTGATCCCTTTTTTATTTTGTGGTTTTTTAATATAGTATAAAAATCCTTTAAAAAAACAAACAAAAAAAAAGTCCCTTCAATAAATGGCACTGGGTTAATTGGATAATCACAGATAAAAGAATGAAAGTAGACCAATATCTTAAATCACTCACAAAAATTAATTCCAAATGGATTAGAGACTTAATGTAAGACCTAAAACCACTAAATTTCTAGATGAAAACATAGGAATAAATCTTAAAAGCTCGTTTTTTGGATTAGAATCCTGAACCTAGACAAGAAAATAAAATATAAACAATTGAAAACATTTTAAAAATCAACTTGAAAGCCATGGAATAAAAAAAATGCAAACTATATATTTGATAAGCTAATATTCATAATATCTGTAAGAACTCATACAACTTAATTACAAGAAACCAAATAACCTATTTCAAGTTGAGCATAGACTCTGAATAGACATTTCTCCAAAGAAGATATATGAAAGGTCAACAGGTACACCAAAAGTTGCACATCACTAGTCATTAGGGAAATAAAAATTAAAATCACAATGAGATATCACATGACACCTGTTAGAATGGCCATCAGAAAAATGATAAGCACTAACAAATTCTGACATGGATATGGTTAAAAAAGAAAACAGGAGGTGGGAGATGGGGATGAATATTACCCAATGTTGTGGGAATGTAAATTTAGGCAGTTATTGTGGAAAACAATATGAAGGATACTAAAAAAAAAATAAATAAAGATTGAACTACCATATGATACATCAATTCCACTTCTGAGAATCGTCCAAAGGAAATAAAAACATATTTGTACTCCCATGTTTATAGCAAGATTATTTTGAATATCTAAGATATAAAAATAACTTATGTGTTCATTGTTGAATGAATGAAGAAGTTGTGGTACATATACTTAAGAGAATATTGTTATTGCCATTTCCTTCTCCAGAGGATCTTCATGACCCAGGGATCAAACCCAGGTCTCCTGCATTGCAGGCAGACGCTTAACCACCAGGGAAGCCAGAGAGGGGCAGAGCAACCCACTTCAGTATTCTTCCCTGGAGAATCCCATGGACAGAGGAGCCTGGGCTACAGTCCATAGAGTCACAAAGAGTCACACATGACTGAAGAGCCTTAGCACACACAAAGGGAATATTATTGCACCATAAAAAAGAAAAATTTCCACTATTTGCAACAACATGAATTAATTTGGAAAGCATTATGTTACCTGAAACAAGTCAGACAGAGAAAGGCAAACACTATCCATTTATATGTGAAATCTAAACACAAAATCCTTTGGCCACCTGATGCAAAGAGCTGAATCAAGAGAAAAGACCCTGATGCTGGGAAAGATTGAAGGCAGGAGAAGGGGATGACAGAGGGTGAGATGGTTGGACAGCATCACCAATTCAATGGACATGAGTTTGAGCAAACCCTAGGAGCTGGTGAAGGATAGGGAAGTCTGGCGTGCTATAGTTCATGGGGTTGGAAAGCGTTGGACACGACTGAGTGGACAGAAAACACAAAATAAACTAATAGAAAAAGAGATCAGACTTTTGGTTATCAGAGGCAAATTTGGGGCAAGGGAAATTGAAAGAAGTTGGTGAGAAGTTACAAACTTCTAGTTATAAAGTAAATAACTACTAGGGATATAATGTACAATAGAACAGCCATAGTTAACACTGCTGTATAATATTGAGGAAATTATAGTGAGACTAAATCTGAAGAGTTACCATCAAAAGGAAAACAGTATTTTCTTTTTAAAAAAAATTTATTGCTTCTGTATTAGAAGATAGATGTTCAGACAATTCAGTTCAGTCACTCAAACATGTCTGACTCTTTGCGACCCCGTGAATCGCAGCATGCCAGGCCTCCCTGTCCATCACCAACTCCCGGAGTTTACTCAGACTCACGCCCATCGAGTCAGTGATGCCATCCAGTGATCTCATCCTCTGTCATCCCCTTCTCCTCCTGCCCTCAATCCCTCCCAGCATCAGAGTCTTTTCCAATGAGTCAACTCTTTGCATGAGGTGGCCAAAATATTGGAGTTTCAGCTTTAGTTAGCATCATTCCTTCCAAAGAACACCCAGGACTGATCTCTAGAATGGACTGGTTGAATCTCTTTGCCATCCAAGGGACTCTCAAGAGTCTTCTCCAACACCACAGTTGAAAAGCATCAATTCTTCAGCGCTCAGCTTTCTTCACAGTCTAACTCTCACATCCATACATGACTACTGGAAAAACCATAGCCTTGACTAGATGGACCTTTGTTGGCAAAGTAATGTCTCTGCTTTTTAATATGCTATCTAGGTTGGTCATAACTTTCCTTCCAAAGAGTAAGCGTCTTTTAATTTCATGGCTGCAGTCACCATCTGCAGTGATTTGTTAGCTGAGCCTATTATGGTGATCATTTCACAATATATGTAAGTCAAATCATTGTCTTGCATGCCTTAAACTTTCACACTAATATATATCAATTATTTCTCAATAAAACTGGAAAATATAGCTTACTTGTCAAAGTACAAAAATCAAGTTAATATTTTCAATGTATTTCTACTCTATATCCCTTTTCCTTTTATGTAAATTGACATATAATTTACACACTTCAAAATAAATCATCTTCATATGTACAGTTAAATAATTTTAATTAATAATTTAATAATTAATAATTTAATTTATAATTTTCTAGAATTTATATGAATGGAATCATATAATATGTTCTGTTTTGTATTTGACTTCTTTGCTCAACATAATACCTATACAGTATAGTAGTATACATATATATGTATAAATGTAGTACATTATGGTCATTTATTCATCTGATGCAAGACATTCTTTTGCTTCAGATATTTTGGCTATTATGAATAAGGCTTCTATATTCAGTCTTATAAAAATCTCTTTAAAAGCATATAATTTCATCTCTTATTTCATCCCTGAATGAGAGGCTATATTATTTTTAACTTTAAAAAAAAAGTGCTAAAAAAAAAAGTGCTAAAGTGTTTTCCAGATTAGTTTTACCACTCCATTTTCTCAAGAACACTATATGAGAGTTCCAATTACCCCATATTCTTGGCAATTATTGCTATTTTTTTCCTTGTAAATTTTAGTCACTGCTATGTGTATGCGGTCACAATACATATCTTCTCTGGTAATGTGTTTCCTGATTTATTTTTGATATTTTGAAATTTGAGTTGAAAGTCTTTTATATGGTGTAATTTATACATTTGATGGGCTTCTTGGTTGGCTCAGTGGTAAAGAATCCACCTGCCAATGCAGGAGATGTAGGTTCAATCCTTGGGTCAGGAAGATAACCCTGGAGGAGGAAATGACAACCCACTCAAGTATTCTTGCCTGGAGAATTCCATGGCCAGAGGAGTCTGGTGGTCTACAGCCCATGGGGTCACAACAGAGCAACTGAGCATGCACGCCTCCCTATGCATTTTAGAAATATTTATATCCAAGAAGACTATTGCAAATATCTTTTCTCAAATCATAGTTTATTTTTCTTTAAATGTCATTCAAAATTTCAGACTTTTATGTTGTTGTTTTAAAGTTTATTTTTATGATGACGACTCTGTTTTAAGATATTTTGCCTAATCTAAGTTTGCATAGAGGAGGAAATGTTCCCTTGGAGGAGGAAATGGCAACCCACTCCATTATCGCTGCCTGGAGAATTTCATGGACAGAGAAGCCTGAAGGGCTACAGTCCATGAAGTCACAAAGTATCAGACACGACTGAGAGAGTAACACAGGTTTGCATAGATGATATACTGATTTCTTCAAGAAATTTTACTTTTAACTTTTATTTTTAGGTCTACATTTCATATAATAGTTTTGTTTGTTACATCTTTGAGGTAAGAATTGAGGCTTTTTTTCCCTCCCATTTAAAATACTAGTTGTTGTAAACTAAATATTGAAAGATTTTCATTTCTCCCATTTTATTAAATAGATAATTTGGTTGAAATAAATGAGCCTTGTCAGTTCAGTTCAGTCCTTTGCTTGCCGAATAAAACTGAGCTGTAACACTGGTCCATCCATGGCTTCACATTTTTGCTGTGGCAAGACAGAACCAAAGTAATTACAAACTTCCCTGACATATATGGTGCCATGATTCGGATTTAACCTGGCTGAAACAACCACGGCTCAGCCCCTGCGAGGGGGAAGCCAAGCACAGCAGAAGCCCAACTCAGCAAAAGCTCCCACGGTAGAAGCTGAACATGAAGAAAACCAGCACAGTGGAAGTGACAAGAAGCCCAGTGCTCTAGAAACCAGGACAGCAAAAGCGGAAAGCTCATGTGGCTCAGTCTCAGATTACAGGAGAACTCAGGTTAAGGTAGGAGGTCCTCGCTCCTATGCTGTAAGGACATATGGCTAACAAAATCTTAATTTCTTTACAATCTCTTGTTCCTTGTTTCCTTGACCCTCCCACCCTCTCCACAAACAGGTGAGCGGCAGTGGGTGCAACTGAGGGACTCTGGCAGGGGCTACTTAGTAGCAGTTGCCCAAGCGAGTGGAGGTTCTTCTGTCCTTAATCTTCTTTGTGCCAAGGATCAGGCCAATGAAAACTGAGCACAGATCAGGTATTTAGCAGATTTTCTGGCAGGTTACGAATGGGATTCCTTTGGCACATTTTTCCCACTGCTCTTTCCTCCCATACTTCAGCTCCTCTTTCCTTGGACTTGAGCCCAACCAAAACCTATGGTGCCTGGTTTTAGGACCTAATGAAGCTCAGGCTCTTGATGTCTCATTGCAAGCAATTCAGTGAGACACAGCATAAGTAACAGGTAGATTTACTCGGATTCAGAGAAAAGCACATTTTGCAGGGTACGGGCCATTGCAGAACGTGAGTGTAGAGGCCATAGAATGTGGTGTGGTTAGTTTTTGCTTGTTGGGTGATTTAATATGCTAATGAGTGGAAGAATCATCCCAACAACTGGGGAACCACCCGCTCCTCCATCTTTGACAATGTCTTGGAACTGTCCTGGCACCTCTGGATATGTCATTTAGCTTGCAGATTGTGGATCAAGGTTTAGTTGAATTTGAGTTGTCACCTTGGACTCATTTGATTTTAATTAGTTTGTTATGCCCTTGGGCTAGCTCATTCTTTCAAAAGTTGTGCCCTGTCCCCTTCCCTCCTATTTCACACTCTTTTCCTGAGCTCTGACAGTGCCCACAATGTTGCCTCCAAAATATTCTGGAGGGACAACCAGAAAATAACTGACGTTTGGAAGAGAAATACTGTATAATCTCCAATCCCTCTAGATATTCAGGCCTTGAACTTCCATGTTTCCTACAACATGTGCAACAATAGCATCCCTCAGTGAACCTGCTAAGGTGGGCACACAATGTGACAGGCACACAATGCCTGCTAGAAGCCCATCTGTTGGCATCCCTTCAAGGGCAATTGGGCTTCCGGGGATAATGTTTGGACTTTGGGAGTTAGCCCTGCAGGCACTTTGGGCCCATACTGTTACCACCCTTCTCCTAAAGTTACAAACATATTCCTGGATCAAGTCTCTACTCCACTTTTATGGAACATCTGGTCTGTTGCCTCTTATCAATTTGTCCTTAAGCTAGTTACTTACTCCTACAACCAGGATCCTGCCCTCTTGTAGGCAACATTGCTCCACCCCACTTATTATTAAAATACTCTTAATGCCCTAACAGGACCAGATAACCCACTCGTTTGTCATTACTTCTGTTATTACCTAAAGTGGATCTATGACAATGAAATGTTTACTACTGGAGACAACCTAAACTGCTTATATGGAGGACTAGGGGAGGAAATCAGTGACTTTCATTCCCTCAGAGCAATAAGAGGATAAGGCTTATGGCTGTTTCAACAGGTTGCCAGTCTCAGGACACAGGTTTGGATTGCTTTACATCATGATATTTATTCCCATCCACAGTGGACAAACCAGCAATGACTTAAGATTACAACCCCTTAATCCTACCTAGCACTGCTTACACTGGAGACTTTGGGGATGCCCAACTCCCAGTTCAGGGGTCCCAGGAGGTCGACCTGCCTTGACCTGCCTAGGATCTGGCCCTCGAAATATTGTCATGCCTCAACCTGCTCAGGGATCTGCCAGTCCAGGGTTCCCAGGAGGGCGATATGCCTCGACCTGCCTGGGGATTCAATCTCTAGGAGGCTGCCATGCCTCAGCCTGCGTGGGGATCTTCATCCTGACCCAGGGATGCCTGGCTCTCAGGTTGCAATAGTACTGGGTAGGATAAGCTTAAAAAAAGACTCACCCCTAAGGAAGTCCACCCATGGAAGTAGAAGGATACCTATAAGAATTTTTTTTCCTTTTTTCTTTTCTCCCTCTCATCACTGTCTTTCAGATAGGAAATAACCAATCCACTTCCTGACAGACACCCTTGATAACTGGAAACTGTTCGATCCTCTAATCTTAAGGAGAAATCACTTAAAATTCTTTTGTGCCACTGCATGGCCACAGTATCCTCTGGGAGACAAGGAACACTGACCTATGGATGGGAGTTTAAATTATAATACCATCCAGCAGATAGACTTATTCTGCAGAATACAAGGGAAATGGAGTACCCCTATGTCCAAATTTTCTTCCAACTAAGAGATATGAAGGAACTCTGTCTTGAGTATGGGATTGTTTTATGCCTACTAGGCAAATGGTGTTAAACACAAACAACCAAGATAAGGAAGCCCCCAGTGAAGGCTTACCTTCCACAGCTCCCAAGTTGCCTGGTGCTTCTTCCTTTTATCCAAATGTGCCCCCATATCTGGGCACACCCCCTCCACAAAATCCAACTCGAGTATGTCCCTTAGTTGAAACTGGAGGAGAATTTGGTCCAACCCAGGTCCATAAGTCCTTATCCCTCTTAGGAATTAAGACAGAACAAACAAGATCTGAGAAGCTATACAGATGAAACAGGCAAATATATGTATACATTCCAACACATTACCTTGGCTTTTGACTTGACATGGAAGGACATAATGGTCCTATTTAGTCCAACTTTATCTGAACCTGAGCATGCTAGGCTCTTGAAGGAAGCCCGAAAGTATGCTATGGGGCTTCACATGTCAAGCAATAAATACCCAGTAGGGGAAACTGCTGGAGAAGGAAATGGCATCCCACTCCAGTATTCTTGTCTGGAGAATCCCAGGGATGGGGGAGCCTGGTGGGCTGCTATCTATGGGGTTGCACAGAGTTGGACATGACTGAAGTGGCTTAGCAGTAGCAGCAGCAAAGGAAACTGCAGTCCCCGCCTCAGATCCTAATTGGAATTATAACAGCCCTGAGCACATCTGGGAAAGGGATCATTTCCTGATCTGTGTAAAGGTAGGACCTAAAGAAGCCCAGCAAAAAGTAATCAGCTATACCTGGGTCTCAGCAATAACTCAGGAGCCCAATGAAAAACCCATTGTCTTTCTGGAAAGGTTGAAAGAGGCCCTCCAAAAGTTTACCAATCTGGACTTAGACTCTTACAAGTGACAGGTGATTTTAAAGGACAAATTCCTGTCTCAATATGCATCAGACATCACAATAAAATTACAACAGCTACAGCAGCAGACCCTGTTGCCTCTTTAGATGAGATGGTACAGACAGCCACCAATATCTTATATAACAGAACAGGAGGGGGAGGCCAAGGCCCGGGAGAGGAAGAAAAAGAAAGAGACAAGTCATGCCCAGGTGCTGGCCACCTTCCAGGGAAGCTCTACAGCAAACCTATGTCCTTAAGGGACAAGGAATGAGGTAAATGCCTAATCTGTAGATAGGCGGGACATTGGGCCAAAGAGTGTCCAAGCCATGACAAGTCTCCTAAAATGATTTGCTACAAGTGCCATCAATTGGGACATTGAGCGGCACTCTGACCTTGGGACCCAAGAGCCTTAGAATCAAGTGCCAAGCCTTCCCTTATGATGGTTCAACAGGACTGAAGCAGCCCGTTCCAGTCAGCCCGCCTGTCACAGATAACCATCACAGGACTAGAGCCAAGGGTGCAACTGGATGTGGCAGGTAGGCCCAAGAATTTCTTGATTGACACAAAGGATACATATTCTGTCCTGACCTCCTTATATGGAGCCATCTATTCCCAAACCTGTACCATTTTGGGTGCTACAAGAAAAACAATTACAAAAAGATTCACCTGAGCACTTCTTTGTAGCTGGAAGGGACAAATACTGTCCCATCAGTTTCTGATGGTTACTGAGTGTCCTACTCCCTTATTGGGAAGAGATCTTTCCCTGCCTTCAAAATCTTGCAGCTATTGTAGTCCTGATAGAAGATGCTTTAAAACTCTCTTTTCGGAGCAAAATAACTATTTTTACCAGCCACCAAGTGAAACAACTCATGAATGGGAGAAGCTACTTTTGAAAATCTGATCAAAGGATCCTCTATATCAAGTAGTACTGATGGAAAATCCAGGCCTGACTATATCCCCTTGTGAAGTTCTTAATCCAGCTACCCTCCTGCCTACCCCTGAGGGCTCTCTCCCCTTTCACTCTTGCCTAGAAACTTTGGACCACTGGATGAAACCCTGAGAGAGATTGTCAGAAGATCCTTTGGCCAATCCTGAGGAAATCTGGTACACTGATGGAAGCAGCTTTGTCTTGGATGAGAAAAGAAGAGCCAGATAAGCAGTAGTCTCCAATTTGAGACCACAGAGGCTAAACTTTGCCACCAGGTACTTCAGTCCAATTAGCTGTGTTCATAGCCCTGACTCAATCTTCAGAGCTGGGAATAGGGAAAATAGTAGCCATTTACACTGACTCCAAGTATACCTTTCTGGTGCTACAAGCACATGCTGCTATTTGGAAAGAAAGAGGGCACTTGTCCACCCAAGGGTCCCCTATCAAATATAGTGATCAAATCCTTAGGCTCTTGGAAGCAATTCATCTGCCTGCTGAGGTTTCAGTCTCCCATTGTAAAGGACTCCAAAAAGGGAGCACAGAAGTGGCACGAGGGAACCAAGCAGCCAATCAGGCAGCTAAGAGAGCAACATTACATAACAATGACCTAATAGAGGTTGCCACCTTAGTTCCACAGACTAATTTGCCAGAAACTCCTTCAAATACTGAAGAGTAGACTCTTAATGCTAAGAGTGAGGGCTTTCAAGATCATATGGGATGGTTCTGAAAGGAGGGACTCCTTTTTCTGTCTGGGCACCTCAAATGGAAGATGGTTAACTCTTTATATGCCACTACTCATTTAGGGGAGAGGGCCCTCCAAAGATTACTAGAAAGGTCCTTCAGAGGAACCAGCCTCCGAACAACTATAATACAAGTGGTCTCCTCTTGTCCCACTTGCCAGTTAAGCAACTCCCAGGAAGCTCGAAGACCCCAGCTGGCCCAACCTGTCCAATGATGTGGGACCTATCCAGGAGAGGACTGGCAGATGGACTTCACCAATACGCCAGTTTCTCAGGGGTATAAAAGTCATGATAAATATGTTCACAGGATGGATTGAAGGCTTTCCCACCCAGTCTGAGAAGGCTAAGGAGGGGGTTTAAAAAAAAAAAAAAACTGCTCTATGAAATCATTCTGAGATTTGGTCTGCCCAGGTCATTACAAAGTGACAATGAGACATCATTTACTTCTAATGTCACCCAAGGGGTCTTGAAAGCATTGGGCATTACTTATAATCTTTATTATGCCTTGAGGCCTCAATCTTCAGGAAAAGTAGAAAGAGCCAACCAATTCTTAAAATCAGTGATAAAAGAGATAACCCAGGAGACCTCCCTGGGATGGAAGGAGACTTTACCAATAGCTCTCCTCCACACCTGCATTGCCCCTAAGGAACAGGTTGATCTTAGTCCTTAAAAGATGCCATGTGGGAGACCATTTGTTTATGTCAATGACCTCTTTCTAGATCGAGAGGCTTAGACCCTCCAGTCTTATACCATGGCCATTGGGCAATTCCAAAAAGACATACACTTGTGGGCTGTCAACCAGGACCCAAAAGATTCTAAAGAGCCACCACTATATGCTCCAGGGACTCAAGTCCTGATTAAAGTCTGGAAACATGTGTCTCCAAAGGCTCAACTTCAGTTCACGTGGAAGGGGTTTACTCTTTAATACTTTATACCCCCACAGTAGTCAAGGTTCCAGGACACGACTTCTGAATTCACTACTCATGAGTCAGGAAAACAGAAGAGGACACTCAATACACCTGTGAGCCCCTGAAGCCCCTGGGAAATCTCAGATACCTATTTAGAACTACAAATGAGTGTCATTCTTGTGAACACCCCCAAATTAAGTTTCTGAGGATAAGATTTCTCTTTCTAAAGAGCCAACATAGGGGTNTGGATGAAACCCTGAGAGAGATTGTCAGAAGATCCTTTGGCCAATCCTGAGGAAATCTGGTACACTGATGGAAGCAGCTTTGTCTTGGATGAGAAAAGAAGAGCCAGATAAGCAGTAGTCTCCAATTTGAGACCACAGAGGCTAAACTTTGCCACCAGGTACTTCAGTCCAATTAGCTGTGTTCATAGCCCTGACTCAATCTTCAGAGCTGGGAATAGGGAAAATAGTAGCCATTTACACTGACTCCAAGTATACCTTTCTGGTGCTACAAGCACATGCTGCTATTTGGAAAGAAAGAGGGCACTTGTCCACCCAAGGGTCCCCTATCAAATATAGTGATCAAATCCTTAGGCTCTTGGAAGCAATTCATCTGCCTGCTGAGGTTTCAGTCTCCCATTGTAAAGGACTCCAAAAAGGGAGCACAGAAGTGGCACGAGGGAACCAAGCAGCCAATCAGGCAGCTAAGAGAGCAACATTACATAACAATGACCTAATAGAGGTTGCCACCTTAGTTCCACAGACTAATTTGCCAGAAACTCCTTCAAATACTGAAGAGTAGACTCTTAATGCTAAGAGTGAGGGCTTTCAAGATCATATGGGATGGTTCTGAAAGGAGGGACTCCTTTTTCTGTCTGGGCACCTCAAATGGAAGATGGTTAACTCTTTATATGCCACTACTCATTTAGGGGAGAGGGCCCTCCAAAGATTACTAGAAAGGTCCTTCAGAGGAACCAGCCTCCGAACAACTATAATACAAGTGGTCTCCTCTTGTCCCACTTGCCAGTTAAGCAACTCCCAGGAAGCTCGAAGACCCCAGCTGGCCCAACCTGTCCAATGATGTGGGACCTATCCAGGAGAGGACTGGCAGATGGACTTCACCAATACGCCAGTTTCTCAGGGGTATAAAAGTCATGATAAATATGTTCACAGGATGGATTGAAGGCTTTCCCACCCAGTCTGAGAAGGCTAAGGAGGGGGTTTAAAAAAAAAAAAAAACTGCTCTATGAAATCATTCTGAGATTTGGTCTGCCCAGGTCATTACAAAGTGACAATGAGACATCATTTACTTCTAATGTCACCCAAGGGGTCTTGAAAGCATTGGGCATTACTTATAATCTTTATTATGCCTTGAGGCCTCAATCTTCAGGAAAAGTAGAAAGAGCCAACCAATTCTTAAAATCAGTGATAAAAGAGATAACCCAGGAGACCTCCCTGGGATGGAAGGAGACTTTACCAATAGCTCTCCTCCACACCTGCATTGCCCCTAAGGAACAGGTTGATCTTAGTCCTTAAAAGATGCCATGTGGGAGACCATTTGTTTATGTCAATGACCTCTTTCTAGATCGAGAGGCTTAGACCCTCCAGTCTTATACCATGGCCATTGGGCAATTCCAAAAAGACATACACTTGTGGGCTGTCAACCAGGACCCAAAAGATTCTAAAGAGCCACCACTATATGCTCCAGGGACTCAAGTCCTGATTAAAGTCTGGAAACATGTGTCTCCAAAGGCTCAACTTCAGTTCACGTGGAAGGGGTTTACTCTTTAATACTTTATACCCCCACAGTAGTCAAGGTTCCAGGACACGACTTCTGAATTCACTACTCATGAGTCAGGAAAACAGAAGAGGACACTCAATACACCTGTGAGCCCCTGAAGCCCCTGGGAAATCTCAGATACCTATTTAGAACTACAAATGAGTGTCATTCTTGTGAACACCCCCAAATTAAGTTTCTGAGGATAAGATTTCTCTTTCTAAAGAGCCAACATAGGGGTTGCACTTGCAAAAGTACAAAAAAAAACTTGCAGGGGTTGTACTCCAAAATAAGACAGGAGATAGATCTCCTAATCCCTGAACAAGGAGGGACTTGAGCCATCTTGAATGAGACATGTTGTTTCTGGGTAAATACCTCCAGCTAATACCTCAACTTTTAAAGAAAGTCTCACAGTCCTCAAGAAAAACATTCAGATCCTACAGGATCTCAACAAATGAGCTAGAGAGTTCTTGGGGTGGCTATGATCTTTGGCTTCCCCCCGCCCCCCGCTTTGGGGGATCCTTCTCCTGGCAATGGGGAATTTGGAGTTGGTTAATTGAAGCAACTTAGAAGCAGCAGCAGCAGTAATGTCCCTAATAATCCCTGTTATCACCATATTGATGCACGTTATGATTGCTCCATGTATTGTCGATTGTCCATTTTGTCTCTGCCCAGCTTGCCTCAATAAGCTACAATATGCAGTGCCAGTTCAACAAGGATATATAAAACAACAGTCGACTACATACAACATCACTCACCCTTAGATGGTCACCACTATAAGGACTCTGAGGCTTGAGACTAGCAAGAGGGGGAGGCCCAATGACCCTCACTATCCCAGTTCAGGAGGAATTAGCCAGAGAGACCTCAATGCCCCTATTCCCAAAAAATTGGCCCTCACATCTCTTAAGGGGGAAATGTTAGGTAATTAGAATAGGAAAAAGGAGTCCAGAGTGGTGGTGGCTAAAAGACAAAGGGAAAAGCATGTGAAAATAGAACAAAGGAAAGTCCAAGGATCAGAATGGAACCTCAGATAAAACTAACAGCCCTCCTGGCTAGCCCAATTTACATAGCCCAAATTTTTTTCTGGGGAGGAGAAAAAAACATTAAAAAGAGGAGCCAAAACTGAGCTGGAGACTTTTCTCTTAGCATTTTTTGGGTCTGCTTGCCCTCACGCCTCGAGGATGTATTCTCCTTTGCTTGCCAAATAAAACTTAGCTGTTACACATAGCTGTAACATTGGTCCGTCCATCACTTCAAATTTTTGCTGCAGCGATACAAGACCAAGGAAAATACAAACTCCCCCGACACTCAGATGGCCAAACCTTTTTGACCAAAGATGTTTTATTTGCACTGTAAGTCATTTCAATTTTTAGAAGATTATGCATATCAATCAAGAATACTTTCCATCCGCTGAGAATTTTGAGATCCTCACTTTTAAGGTTACCTCTTAATGTGGATATATCTAAACAAAGATTCTCTAGAAAGGCCATTATGATTCTAAGTTATCTAAAAGTACACTCATTTTTTCCAGAAGACACAACTCCATTTTCCAAAAACTAGGCGGAATCTATCTTGCCTTTGGATTCTCTAAAGCATGTTAATTATGAGGAGCTCTGTTTTCCAAAACCTGTTCTAAAACACCGGGAATTAGTTTATTTCCTCTTTTGAACAAAATGGGTGACTTACCAGGAAGCTTCACAAAAGCAGATTGAAACACAAAGACAGTGGAGCTTGCATACACAAAGAGAACAGTAAATCAACCTCAAAAATAAATAGCCAGTTCTTTTTCAAGCAAAATCAGTTTATTCAGGATTAGCAGAACTGCATTTGAGGACAAGCAAACCGGATGAATCACAGGCAAATCTGAAGACAAAAAGAGGAGGTCAGCTTTTATTAGATTTTAAGAGGAAATTAGTGAGGGTTGTTTGGAGTAAATTTTTATTGAGGAAAAACTCTTTTTGGCTACAATCCATGCTTAGTGCTTTGCTGTTGAGGCAGGAAGAAATCTTCCTTCCTTTTCTTAAAATCAAGAGAAGAAACGTCTTCCCCTGCAACCAGGAGAAAAGTTACATTCTTATCATCAAAGATAAGAAGTTGTGACAGAATTTTATACAAAGAATTCTACACAAAGAAACCTTGTTAAAATAATTCTTATCTTCAGGTTATGATGGTGGCTGAGAGCTCTCCCTTCAGGGCTTTCTTACCCCATTTGACATGATGTTTCCTTTCTTTATTTTCACAGTATATATGTATGAGTCTATTTCTGGATACTCTATTTTGTTCTGATGAAATATATTTTAATCATGTGTGCATGTGTGCTAAGTCGCTTCAGTCCTGTCTGACTTTGTGTGACCACTACAGACTGTAGCCAACCAGGCTCCTCTGTCCATGGGATTTTTCAGACAAGAATATTGGAGTGGGTTGCCATGACCTCCTCCAGGAAATTGTCCCAACCCAAGGATCGAATCCATGTCTCCTGTATTGTCAGGCAAGGTCTTTACTAGTGCACCAGCATTAACTCTAGGCCAATGGAATTCTATCTTGATTATTGTAACTTTTTAGTAATTCTTAAAATATAGTAATGGATATCTTAACATTATTTTACTATTTCAAGGTTATTTTCTTAAAGTATTTTATAGTCCTATAAATTTTAGATTCAGCTTGTAAAATTCTACCAAGACAAAAGCATGTCAGGCATTTAAGTTAGAGTTGCATCAAATCTGTAGATCAATTTAAGGAGGATTGGCATTTTAGCAATATTCAGTTTTCTACTATGTGAATGAACAAGGTTTATGTATTTCTGTCCTCTCTTACACAGTCAGTGGATCAGAAAATTGTTAAAGTCACTATAGGGAAAAACAATCAATGGCATCCATTAAGTTATATATATATATACATATATATATACACACATATATATATGTATATACATATATACATATATATATGTATATACACACACACATATATATATATATGTATATATATATATACATATACATATCTTGGAGAAGGAAATAGCAACCCACTCCAGTACTTTTGCCTAGAAAATTCCGTGGATGGAGGAGCCTGGTGGGCTACAGTCCATGGAGTCGCAAAGAGTCTGACACGACTGAGCGACTTCACTTTACTTTCACTTCACTTTATATAGATACCTTACAAGCTAGTTGATTTACCTACATCAACTTTGTAACATTTTTCCCCCAAAGTTACATCCTAGAAATTTTTGTCACAGCCATAATATCTCAGAGGTGAATAACTTAATTTATATTAACATAAAATGTATGTTTAATGTGATATATTCTTAAAATAGAGTATTATACAACTGTAAAAAAAAACTACTGCTCTATCCAAGAGCATAGTTGAATTGCTTAAATACCCTATTGAGTGAAAAAGGTTAATTATAAAGGTAAATATATTTACATAGTTACATATTGTTAGGTTCAAAAATAAGCACACACAAAAAATGATCTTTGGTTTTTAAAGACAAAATAATGCTACCTGTTGGGAGAGTCAAGGGCAAGTAATCTTGAAGCAATATGGATGTTTTTGTTGCGAATGATATTTTATTTGGGGAGTGGGTAGTATTTTTTTTTAATGGGTTAACTGTCATAATCTATTGCTACATCCACTTAAAATCTGTAAACCTTTCTTTATTTTTGGCCTACACTAGTATAAATATCTGTTTTAAGAAAGAAAAAACAATATGTATTTTAAAAATTGTCTATCATGGACACCTATAGTGTAACTAGCTCCCAGTCATACCAGGCTCTGCTAGGCACACCTCCGTGGCTCCATGTCTGTGCCTCATACAACCTCATTTTCCTCAACACATAAAAGGTTTGAAATTCAGAAAAATACACAGATGTTTAATAGTTGGGAGTTTCCTTTCTTTGTGGAAATAGGACTAGACATCATCTAAATGAAAAGTTCTTAGAAGATGAGATCGGCTGATTATTCACAAAGAAGGGATCATTTAAGTTTTAGATCTTTGATGTTTTCCATCTCCTCTTTATGCTTCTTTTTAAAAACTTATGCATATTTCATACATTTGTGTTTTTTCTTGTCCCTATGCATATAATTTTCTCAGTCTCAAATGTATTTCTCTTTCTGCTTTCCACTTTCTCCTCCTTCAGGATTATCTTTCTTTGAAACTGCTGTACTATTATTTTTCTCTTTCATATACAGATTCTTTATCTTTCTAAATCATTATTCATATTTTAATACATATATTAACACAACCAATTTAATTCCTTTACTTCTCTTATCCTCCTTTGTCATTCTCAAAATTCATTTTCCCTTTATTGAGTCCTACTTTATCTCCTCATTAATTTTCCATTATGCACCATTTACTTCTAAAAATTTTAATTTCCTTATGCTTGTTAAGGTCTGCTACATAGAAAGGAAGCTTTTTTCCTAGAACTTCCAATTATTTATGAAAATCTCTTGTCACACAAACACACATATAAGCAGCAAGCTATACTGATAATATTGTCATTTTCACATAACTTCAAAGAAATGCCCTAGTATTCCATCTTGAGTTACTACAACTTATGAATTGCCTGGTAATCACTTTCTTTCTCCTAAATTTTAAAAAATATTAAATTTTCTTACTTTGAACTATATAATGCTAGCTTTTTAAGGTTCTTTTTTATAGGTTTATTAATGTGTATATTGCTTTTTGGTTTACTTGTCACTGACTTTTGATTCTTGAAGGTTCTGTTGTTTACCTTCATGCCTGAATAGAAATTTTACATTATGTACTAAATATCAGTGGTTACACACACACACACACACACACACATTCTACAATGGAATTGTTCTTTCTTTCTTTCTTTTGTTAATTATTGACTCCTGTGTTCAGATTGTTTTATTTTATACCTAGGGGTTAGCCACTACTTTTATATTGTATGTTAATTATCACCTACCTTTTTGAATTTGTGTGATATTTAGGCAATAATTCACTTTGACATATTTGTTACATGGCTCACTCAATTCTGAGTTTTGCTTGTGACTCAGATACTTTTATTGTTCTCTGCAATTTTATGACTTGAAAAATGCATTCTGGTTCCTCTCCCTTTCATGCCTGTCTAATGTATTTTCAGTTCTTATTTCACATACTTCCACCTTGTCTCACTATTGCTGTATTCCTTATCTTTACTGCCACTTTCTTCTTCTTCCAAATTTCAGAACAAAAACAGCTTCCAGATGATTTTCTACTTTTTTGCCTTCTTAAAATCCAGTAGTTCCAGGAATAAATGTGTTTCTTTTATTGTTTTTCTCCTCCACCTGATTTTCTCCTACTGATTAGGCTTCTTTTATTGTTTATATAGTTATTCTGAAATACATTATCTTTTCTTATACATCTACTTTAATGTTTTTTCCATATTTTCAGTGTCATTTAAACTCATTACCTGTAATATTATTGTGCAGTCAGTGAGAGCAGGATTCAAATTTTGCTCTATAAACTAAAATTGTTCAGGTTTTAATAAATTATTTGATGACAGGATGTGAGAATTAAATATTTTAACATATATTATGACCTCAGAAAGCTATGATTAACTTAGACAGCATATTAAAAAGTAGACACATTACTTTGTCAACAAAGGTCCGTCGAGTCAAGGCTATGGTTTTTCCAGTGGTCATGTATGAATGTGACAGTTGGACTATAAAGAAAGCTAGGTGCAGGAGAATGAGAAGACTCTTGCAAGTCCTTTGGACTGCAAGGATATCCAACCAGTCCATCCTAAAGGAGATCAGTCCTGGGTGTTCATTGGAAAGACTGATGTTGAGGCTGAAACTCCAATATTTTGGCCACCTCATGTGAAGAGCTGACTCATTTGAAAAGACTCTGATGCTGGGAGGGATTGGAGTCAGGAGAAGAAGGGGATGACAGAAGATGAGATGGTTGGATGGTATCACCGACTCAATGGACATAGGTTTGGGTGGACTCCGGGAGTTGGTGATGGACAGGGAGGCCTGNCCACCTCATGTGAAGAGCTGACTCATTTGAAAAGACTCTGATGCTGGGAGGGATTGGAGTCAGGAGAAGAAGGGGATGACAGAAGATGAGATGGTTGGATGGTATCACCGACTCAATGGACATAGGTTTGGGTGGACTCCGGGAGTTGGTGATGGACAGGGAGGCCTGGGGTGCTGTGATTTATGGGGTCACAAAGAGTCGGACACGACTGAGAGACTGAACTGAACTGAACCAACACTAATGTTGTTCAGAATTTTTAAAATGCTAGTTCATTTGCTGATACTATTATATGTTGAAATAAAAACAGACAAGAGGTTAGAAATTTATTCTTTTTTAATATAAATTTATTTATTTTAATTGGATGCTAATTACTTTACAATATTGTATTGGTTTTGCCATGCATCAACATGAATCCGCCACGGGTATACACGTGTTCCCCATCCTGAATCCTCCTCCCTTCTCCCTCCCCATACCATCCCTCTGGGTCATCCCAGTGCANCCATTGAGGATAATGTTTGCTGTGGGTTTGTCATATATAGCTTTTATTATGTTGAGGGATGTTCCTTCTTCTGCTTTCTGGAGAGTTTTTATCATAAATGGCTGTTGAATTTTGTCAAAGGCTTTCAATTATCCACATAATTTTACTTGAATGCATTTTATAATTGTTATTCTTGAAATAGTGCACATATGTGAGACCTAAAAATGCAAATCTTCAAAAGAGCACTTGATGAAAAGTAAAATTAAGCCTTTATTTCTATTCTGGTTCCCTTCATGGGAGCAATAAATCTCATCAATTTCTTTTGTATTGAATCATATATATTCCACATATACACAAATATTTGTGCCCAATTCTTGTCTCCTATAACTAATTATAAACATAATATTATATATATTTATGGTATACAATGAATATATACATATTATATATGTGTACTATATGTTAATATGTTTATCAAGTCTGCTCTTCAGAATGAAGGTACACTATTCCAAATAATCCTGTAGACATTCTTTGGTGACTGTGGGGAGAGAGCAAATTAGCCAAGATGGTGTGTTCAGGCTCTCTCACCCCACAGTTCATAAATAATGACTATGTAACAGCTGAGATCATTTATACCACTGCATACACATCGTGAAGTATTTGCTTGCTCACAGGCTACTTTGTGCTGTGGGGATATATAAGCTCCACCCATAAAGTGGTGGCATTACTGTTGCATCATGGCTTTGTGTGTTGGGACCAGCCATGAGAGAAGAGAATATAGCATGAATACTGTTATGGATCCTGTGTCAGCCAGGAGAGAGGTTGTGGGCAGTTATTTTGTATTATTTTAATCTGCTATTAGGTCTACTGTGCCAGCCAGAAAAGAATAAAAGTGTCTGCAGTTCCTATGGCTCCTTGGATCTTCTTCCAGCCTCTTATTTCATGCCTTGCCTACCCTGGGTTCAATGAACAGTGCAGACAGTGAGATACAGTGAGACAATTGGTGTCATGAACAGTATGAAGAGCAATACAGTGGTCTACCATCAGAAGGAGGGTCAGGGCTCAGAATAGAGTCAAGTTCACATGCACATTTTTTAGAAGATTTTGAGAAGTTTAACTAAACTAGGCTTAGTTAAAATCAAGTTTATCATGTATCTTACATCAATTAACATAGGCAAAATATCTGCTATTTTCACAAGAAATGCTGTAAAAGTGTAATAAAAGAACACACCTAAGCATATTCTGATAAATATCACATAAAATACTTAAAAATAACAGATTTCAGAAAATGACATTAATTCAATCTCTTTTGAATTGAATTCACCAGTACATGTAAACATATATGCAAACTGCTCATAAAATCACTTTTGTAATCTTAATAGTAAATCTAGCAATTATTTGAATCTTTGGAAAGAGGAAAGGATGTAAAGCATAATATATTTGTATTATAGGTACCATAGAACCACTATAAGAATGAAATAGGTAAAACATACTGAAAAAGAAAGAACTATTTTGTAAAAGAAACTAAATTAGATGATAGAAAAAAATATATTGATAAGTAATACATATTTATTATATACATGTATCTACATCAATGCATCAATAGAAAATCTTTTCTAAGGTGACAACTTCAAACTATTAACATTTGCCATTTGGATTCAATGGGAAGTCATCTGAACATGTGGGTTGTGGGTTTGGGAGTGTGAAATGTAATTCATTTTAATGTATGTACTACTTATGATTTTTATGATTATTATAAAGTACTATATTATGAGTATTAAGAATTAGGAGAATTATAACTTCTGTAAGAAGCATGATATNTGCATCAATAGAAAATCTTTTCTAAGGTGACAACTTCAAACTATTAACATTTGCCATTTGGATTCAATGGGAAGTCATCTGAACATGTGGGTTGTGGGTTTGGGAGTGTGAAATGTAATTCATTTTAATGTATGTACTACTTATGATTTTTATGATTATTATAAAGTACTATATTATGAGTATTAAGAATTAGGAGAATTATAACTTCTGTAAGAAGCATGATATTTCAAGCTTTCTTTCATACTGTGTAATATCCTCTTCTCCTGCTGTTAGGCATCATTTTTTATAAATGAGGCACCCTTAACTTTATATTTCTTCTGTACAGTGACATTTTCACCTTCTTTCTTACTGTTCAAGCCTCCCTCATCCCTTATCATGATAAGGTATCCAATTTGAGCTAATAATTACCTCATATTTCATCATGAAAATGGAAACTGTCATAAACATTTCAGTCTTCTTGAGAATAAGCCTATGAGCATACCAATGTCTGCTTCCATTTTTTTTCTTTCTAAGAAGTGCAAGAGACACCCCTTATTTTGCAGTATCAGTGTGAGCTGAATTCTCTCACTTTATCAAGAATTTACAACTTAATTATACTTTCTCAGTCTTTTATCAAAAAACCTCATTGTCTTAAAGATATCTGAAAGTTTTGTACTCCTTGAAAAATAAGAAAGAGAAGTCTCCGTTGATGGCCTGTAATATTTCTAGAAATTATCTTCATTTTTACTCTTTAGAATCAACTTTTCCAGATAGATATCATGCCTTTTCAACATAAGAGGAATTTTCTTCAGGGGAGAATTTTAGTTGTCTCTAAAAATTAGCCAGGAAGAAATGTGGCTATCTTTTACCTTTAGTCATCTCTCTCACAAAAACACTTGCTCCACTTTAAGTCTTTATGTGCCATTTCTTTTCCTATTCATTTTTGAAATAATTTTCTTTTTCTAGACCAGCTATTCACAAAAGTTTCCTGTCGAGGTGAGATTGAGTCCAGTGAACCTTCATGGGAAATTCTGTCTTTCTATGTCAAGGGCTGTTCCTCTGTTGTTACACTGACCTGTTCTTTGGTTGATATTTGGCATATTTGACAGGTCATATTTCTTATGCATCTTAAGAATTTCCCAGGTTTAGGGAGTGTTCTTTTGCCAACTCTGAGCTCCTTCAGTAACTAAGAAGGCAGTACCAAGGGACAAAATCCATGCATCCCAAGAAATGCATTTTCTTTCAGAAGATTCATTTATTTGATGTTTGATGTTTGTTTTTCTTTTTCCTGTTCTTTGGGTTCCCCTAAGCACTTTTTCCTTTGCTGCTCAGCTTCCACAGTTTCTATATACTATTTGGTCTTAGCCTTAATCATTGCAATTTGCACTCAGAGTGGTTTCTTCTTTGAGAAACTATAAGACTCAAAGAACTGGCTTCATTAGATCCCTCAGTACTGGCTATGCTTTTTTGCTATTTTCTTGCAACTTGTGAGCCCTCCTAAGTACTCTGATTATCTGAATTGTTTTGGGGAAGTCTTACATATAAATTGTAATTTGAGATTTCCTCAGACTCTTAATTTTTCTAAGAAATAATATGCTTTCTTCATTGTTTTGGATTGTATTCAAAAGAAAGATAATTTAGAACTAACAGGACACTATGTTTCCAATGGTGATATATTAGTATAGATTTGAACACAATCCTGTATGAAGACAGGCAAGTTCTTATAAATCTTTGAAAAAGAAAGACTTTTTTCCACTTAGAGAATGAGCCAAGGCTGACAAGTTTTATGTGAGTTTTTTTGTTGCTGTTCTTTACACTGTTTCCTTTTTTTTTTTTTCAAGGATTTTAGTTTCAAGATCTCTTTTCCGATAGCTCAAGGTAATGAACCCTGTCTCTACTGTTCATTAAAATCAAAATTGCCTGGATATACAAGCTGCCTGTAAAATTTTAAAACAGCTAAAATGTTCACAATATCAAATCATTCTGAGTTTCAATTTTGCCTTTATTTTTTATTCTTAATGTTGAAAGATGTCTCTACTTTTCTGGAAAGTTGGGTATTTTTTTTAAATTTTTTATTGAGGGATAATTTGCATGCAATATTATATTAGTTTTAGGTGTACAACATAATAATTCAATATTTGTATAAATTGTGAAATGATCATGATGGATGTTCATTATTTTATTTATTTATTTCACCCACATGAACAGCATGGAGGGCCTTAATTCCTCAACCAGAGATCAAACATGTGTCCCCTGTGATGGAAATTCAGTCTTTACCACTAGACCAAAAGGAAATTTCCTCTAAATGTTCATTTTTTGAGATCTAAAGATCTTGTAACTATTAGTTTTTAAAATGAAGTTCTCCATGTTATCCAAAAGAAAAAAATCTCCATATCCTTTTAATATGTATTCAATCTCAATCACTGGAAAAGTGACATTATACTTTTCAGAATCATTTATGACCTTTATTTTATCATATCAAATACTTAAAATCTCCCCATCTTCTTAATTGTAATTTTCCTTTATTGTGGCTTTTGTGGGAACAACAAACACACAAAACCTTTATGCTTTTCCTAATACACTTCAAGGTAAATTCTCACTTTCATTTGGAAAAAGAGACTATCTAGAATTTTTAGGGCTAAGAGATTACCCCTTTGTTTTCTCTCTGTACGCTGTCTTGGAGATAATCACTTCATTTTCTTAAATTTAAGTAAATATAAACTTTTATTTTAATGAATTTGTTATATTTTCTATACTTGGTAGAAATAATATACTTTTATATAGTAAGGAAATGGTGTTTTCATAGTAATTTTTATGTTTAATGAATGCTTTTTTTAAACTACATGTAACTTTGAGTCTTTAGTAAGAGAATTGCAAAATATATTGGTTCTAAATTTAAATCTTCATATTTTGTTGTTTCCTACTGTCTGAAAACAACAAATAAGTAATTCAATACAGCAGTCTTCTTATCTTCTGAGTGCATGCTAAGTCACTCCAGTCATGTCTGACTCTTTGCAACCCTATGGACCATACCCCACAAGGCTCCTCTGTCCATGGGATTTTCCAGGCAAGAACATTAGAATGGATTGCCATGCTCTCCTCCAGGGGATCTTCCTGATGCAGGGATTGAATCCATGTCTCTTATGTCTCCTGCATTGTCAGGTGGATTTTTTTTTTTTTTTTTTTTTTTACCACTAGTGCTACCAGGTAAGCCCCCTTTTTACCTCAGGTCTCGGAGAATGAATGAGCAAGTCTACTGATTCAATGTTTTCCTCTGTTCCATTTGGGTCTCTGCTGAAGGTATCTATACTTCTCCCTTCATTCTGTATTTCATTTATGCATAGAAGTAAACTGATTCTTCTTTNTTTTTTTTTTTTTTTTTTTTACCACTAGTGCTACCAGGTAAGCCCCCTTTTTACCTCAGGTCTCGGAGAATGAATGAGCAAGTCTACTGATTCAATGTTTTCCTCTGTTCCATTTGGGTCTCTGCTGAAGGTATCTATACTTCTCCCTTCATTCTGTATTTCATTTATGCATAGAAGTAAACTGATTCTTCTTTAATACAATCTTAGATACATTTAATATAAGAAAGTATCTAATAAATAGAGAAAACCAATATTAGCTACAGTCTTCATATGTCTGTTATATTGCTTCAGTTCAGTTCAGTTCAGTCGCTCAGTTGTGTCCGACTCTTTGCGACCCCATGAATCACAGCACGCCAGGCCTCCCTGTCCATCACCAACTCCCAAAGTTCACTCAGACTCATGCCCATCAAATCAGTGATGCCATCCAGCCATCTCATCCTCTGTCATCCCCTTCNCCTCTCCAGCATTTATTGCTTGTTGACTTTTGGATTGCAGCCATTCTGACTGGTGTGAAATGGTATCTTTAAACTTACTTGTTCCTGGTATTTTACCACCATTATGGCATCTTTTGCAATTTCAGCTCTTTAGAGATGGAAATAGATTACTGACCTTCATTTCTATTTTTATTGTTATCAGTCTATCTTTCTAATATGTTTGTTTTATAATGCTCCTGTCCCACGCTTCAGACACAGAATCTTTATCTTGTAATTTTGCATATGGTCTTGCATATTCAGCATAGATTTTTGCTGCCTTTTAGGAGCTACTCGTCTGTGGACAAGTAGCCTATTTTCTTTCTTGCCATCTACCACATTTCTCTTTCTCTCAACTTGAGGAAAACTATTAATTGTATGGGGAAATTGCTTTTTCCAAAACCACAATACTTATTTTTGAGTATGCACAAATTCCTATGAACTCAAACACCAGAAAAGACATGTGAACTACTTCTATTCTCTCTGTTCAATGCATCACAAACTTGTTAGAAGCTAATAAGTACAGAGTCAGCATTTCTATTGGTGACTTGAAAGTACCAAGAGAAAAGGAAAAATAGCAAAATATTATCCAGCCACACATATTAGTAGATATCTTGCTCAGAATATCACAAACAACTTGGCAAAAATACTTGAAATATTTAAAAATAAATGGAAATCAAAATAAAATACCTAGAATATATTTCCAACTCCATTGCCCTTTTTCTGGACACTGTTTTTCAGCTGCTCTTTGTGCCAAAATGGGCTCTAATTAATGGTTTCTACAATTTTCTTTACTGTTACATGTTTTTTGTTGTTCATGTTACATGCAGTTGATCTGAGTTTTTTGTTTTAAAAATACACATGCCAGTATTCTCCAAGCTAGTCTTCACCAGTACATGAACCAAGAACTTCCAGATGTTCCAACTGGATTTAGAAAAGGCAGAGGAACCAGAGATCAAATTGCCAACATATGTTGGATCATAGAAAAAACTAGATAATTTCAGAAAAACATGCTTCATTGAATACACTAAAGCCTTTGACTCTGTGAATCACAACAAACTGTGGAAAATTCTTCAAGAGATGGGAATACCAGAATACCTTACCTGCCTCCTACAAAACTTGTATCCAGATCAAGAAGCAACAGTTAGAACCAGACATGAAACAATGGACTGGTTCAAAATTGGGAAAGGAGTACATCAAGGCTGTATATTGTCACTTTGCTTATTTAACTTACATGCAGAGTAAATCATGTGAAATGTTAGGCTGAATCAATCACAAGCTGGAGTCAAGGTTGCTGGGAGAAATATCATTAACCTCAGATATGCAGATGACACCACCTTATGGCAGAAAGTGAAGAGGTACTAAAGAACCTCTTGATGAAGGTAAAAGAGGAGAGTGGAAAAAGCTGGCTTAAAACTCAACATTCAAAAACTAAGATAATGGCATCCAGTCCCATCAGTTCATGGCAAATAGATGAGGAACAATGGAAACTGTGACAGACTTTATTTTACTGGGCTCCAAAATCACTACACACAGTGGCTATAGCCATGAAATGAAATGACGTTTGCTCCTTGGAAGAAAAGCTATGACCAACCTGCTGCTGCTGCTGCTGCTAAGTTGCTTCAGTCGTGTCTGACTCTTTGCGACCCCATAGATGGCAGCCCACTAGGCTCCCCCGTCCCTGGGATTCTCCAGGCAAGAATATTGGAGTGGGTTGCCATTTCCTTCTCCAATGACCAACCTAGACAGTATATTAAAAAGCAGAGACATTGCTTTGCCAACAAAGGTCCATCTAGTCAAAGCTTTGGTTTTCCCAGTACTCATGTATGGATGTGAGAGTTGGACCATAAAGAAGGATGAGTGCTAAAGAACTGATGCTTTTGAACTGTGGTTGGCAAAGACTCTTGAGAGTCCCTTGGACTGCAAGATCAACCTGTCAATCATAAAGGAAATCAATCCTGAATATTTATTGGAAGGACTGATGGTGAAGCTAAAGCTCCAATACTTTGGTCACCTGATTCAAAGAGCCAACACATTGGAAAAGACACTGATGCTGGGAAACAATGAAGGCAAGAGGAGAAGTGGATAACAGAGGTCAAGATGGTTGGATGGCATCACTGATTCAATGGACATGAGTTTGAGTAGACTCCAGGAGATGTTGAAGGACAGGGAAGCCTGGCATGCTGCAGTCCATGAGATCACAAAGAGTCGGACATGACTGAGTGACTGAACAATAACAATATATTTAAAATGTCAAGAAATTGCAAAAGTTTTATATATATATATATATATATATATATATATATATCAATTGAATCTCTTTTTTTCTTGCACTACCATAAAGCTCACTTTCATGATACAAACTTTCTTAGTCTTGCTTTTTTCTGGTGGTTGCCCCCAATCTCTCACATATTAATCAGCCCTAACAGATTAAGTGTTCCACACCACTCTTTGTCCTCTCCCTTTTTAGTCTTGATATATTTAAATCATTCCTAATAATTATCTCAGTGGATAGAACTTGTGCTGTTGGGGACAGAGTCTGTTTGCTGTGCACTCTATGTGTTCAGGTGTAGGGACTTGGAGGTGTCAAAGACACCCTCAGTTAAGCTATCTAACTTCTGTTTCATTTAGCAATTCTTTCTTCCAACACTTAAGTATTTAAATTCTCTGTTATTTAATAAAAATTCGTTCCATTTAAACGCATGACCTTTTCCATGTATGCTACAGGCCATGGCTTCCTCAGTTTACATTTCTAGAATCTTTACATTCCCTAGATATATTTTTTCCCAGAAATCATTGTCCTGATACAGTCACTCTCATTATTCCATTTTATTATTATCATAACAGTCAAAATAAAACCAATTAATGCAGACAAAAATAAACCAAAAATAACTTTTACAATCATCCAAACTTTAGCAAATTCTCCAGAAAAAATAGAATATAAAGATTTTTTATTAATCTGCCTTTTTAGTAGCCAAAGCTCTTTGTATTTCTTTAGCCATCTTCATTAAATTGTCCATCACTTCCCCTCCACCATGCTTAGAAAACGCTGCTTTTTAGATGACTTTAAAATGAGATTGCTGCTGCTGCTAAGTCGCTTCAGTCATGTCCGACTCTGTGCAACCCCATAGACGGCAGCCCACCAGGCTCCCCCGTCCCTAGGATTCTCCAGGCAAGAACACTGGAGTGGGTTGACATTTTCTTCTCCAATGCATGAAAGTGAAAAGTGAAAGTGAAGTCGCTCAGTCATTTCCGACTCTTTGCAACTCCATGGTCTGCAGCCTACCAGGCTCCTCTGTCCATGGGATTTTCCAGGCAAGAGTACTGGAGTGGGGTGCCATTGCCTTCTCCATAAAATGAGATTATTATTATAAAATGAGATTATTATTTTATAATTATAATTCTATCATTATGTGCTTTATAATGACTTAACATAGAGCTATGTGATATGACATTACCTAAAGCTACCATCAGAAACAAATATGAAAAATAAAGGAAATCTTTTAGAATAAAAAATAAATTTCCTTTGAAAAAATAAAAAAATGTGGGTTTTGACAGCAGTTTTCTTTTTGTTTTCAAGAAAGAAGATATTACATTCATATTCATGGGTTCTGTTGGAAAATGAGATGCTTTCAAACTTATGGACCTCTTTTTCTCCTTCAATATGATTCAAAATGAGTTGAAATTCAATACAGATAGTCTAGATCTGGTTGCCATAGCTCCCACATCTATTTTCAACTCATCTTTCAAAGGGTCACACTTGCTATATTTTATAATTCTTTCCTATAGTCATTTTAATCATTACATTATGCAAGATCTATGTGTGTGTATATTACCTGTATATATATTAAAAGAAAAGGAAGCAACGTTAATTTGATAGTGCTGAATATATTCAAATGTGTCCTTGGAAAAATGTTGATACTTTTATTTATCTTTCTGGATGAAGAGTTAATGATGGCTACTAAGGAGTCACACAAGTAGGACAGTCAGTCTGAAATGCCAATGTGATCCATAAACTGGAAGCACTGTTTGCTGTTCTACTGAACAATATGGATGGATTCACATGCACGCTCTGTCACAGTGCAGCCTATGTTAATATGCAGAGAAGTACAAAGATGCCCTACAACTCATTAATCTCAGCTTACGTGGCTTCAGGGAGAAAACTAAAATGCAGGTTAACCAGTAGAGGTGCTGTGCTTATTTACAAACTATTTTGAAATGTCCTACTGAAGTCTATTAACAAGTGGTTTGTAACCATGAAAATTTTTTAAATATAATAGCAGTAAAATATAATTCTTAGGAATACAAGAACTTCCTTGTGTATTTAGGATTTAGATCCATGCATTTATTGCTCAATTTCCATTGTCTATTTTTTTCTTATTTTTTGTGCTTATTCTCAAAATTCTAGAAAAATCATTTCCAAATTGCGTGTCCGTACCCACTGGTGGGTAATGAAATAAATGCAGTGTATTTTTGAATTTGTAAATGAAATATAGAGAATGAAGTAGAATAGAAACTATCACAACACATCACATGGTCTCTTAGCAACATCTGTGTACATTGCAATAAATGGATCATGATATGAAATGTATTTCTAACTGTATATTTTTAAAAGTTTGTACAGAAAAAAAGACATAAATGTAAGATCTTATTTTAGAGATCTATGTGTATAAGACAAATACCTTAAGAAGAGAATGATCATTCCTGTCTGAAGTTTTCTTCTCCTACCAAAAATGAAAATGACAACAGGTCCTCTAAATCAGCACACACATCACCTTTTTCTTCCTTTTTTAGAATATCTCACTCAAAAATTAATTTAACTGTAAAATGAATGACTCAATATATCTATATGAGTGCTATAATCTTCCTTAAAGTAAAAAAAAAAAACTAATCTTAGTAGACTTTGTAAAAAAATGGCACATGTCCTATTTTAGAATTACCAGAAAATATAATAAATCAAAATATAAATTAGAATTTATTTCTTTAAATTCTTAGCTTATCTTTTTTATAGACTTAGAATCTAAATCCTTTTTTAATGGAAATTTTTCCCTCTGTACTTTCTTCTCTCCCATTTCAGTCTTTACCATCCCAATCTGCCTCCAGATATGAAAATAGATTTATAGCAATTCATATAAAGCTAGGCACTCAGTGGACACTCCATAAATATTTGTTGATGATTATAACTGTCTTGACTAGATTGCTCATATAATTGCTTTAAATCTCCTGTGGCAATTTAGTTACACTGTGTGGAATTTGGCATATCAATTAGAAAAACCCTTCTTAAATTTGCATATAGACAGATGATACTTTCATCAAATTAATTTAGGTCCTTTTATAACAGACCATGACAATATTTTGATATCCAAAATGAATCCAGTTATAAGGATAAAAATATTAAAATACACCATAACTAATCCTAATTATGCCATAAACGCTTATTATGTTACATCTGCATCTGGAATATTTTAGGTTTAAGGACTAAATCAACAAATTTATGATTCCATCTGTCAAAAGTCTATAAAGCCTAAAAATGCCACCAACGATGTCATTAAAACTAGACTTCCAAAGTCTGCCTATATTAACAAGGAGATAAATGAACAGACAATGTAAAGTCACATAGGATTCACTTTTCCGTCAGTGAATTTTGCTCTTTCTTTAAATATTATTGTTGTCGTTTAGTCGCTAAGTTGTGTCCTACACTTTGCAACCTGTGGACTGCAGCATGCCAGGGGTCCCTGTCTTTTCCCATCTCCTGGAGTGTGCTTACTAAAGTCCACTGAGTTGGTGATGTTATACAACTATCTCAACCTCTGTCACCCCCTTCTCCTCTTGCCTTCAGTCTTTCCATTCATCAGAGTTTTTTCCAATGAGTTGGCTCTTCACATCAGGTGGCCAAAGTTTCTTTAAACTTGGATATTTTCTTAACTTTAAAGCTCTCTCTGCATCTTCTGGGAATCTGTGTAACTAATAATATAATCTGCAACATTATAGCTCTTTTTTCCAGCTGGATAAGTGCATTTACATCTTTAAAAAAAAGAGAGAGAGAGAGTGCTCAGATAAATAAATGTAACTATACTTCAAAGTTTTTTTCCTTTAATGTTAGAAACATAATAAGATACACTAACCGTATATAACTTTATCTAGACTCTCAATTTTACTTGCTCTCCTATTGTCAAGCTCCCAAATATGGGATAATTTTCTAATTCTTTTTTAATATGGGGTCTTCTATGAAGCCCATTATTTAAAATACCATTTTTAAGAACCCTCTAAGTGTCTCAGTTGCCTCACTCAGAAGATTATAAGTAATATCATGATTTTATTTTCCATCTCTTGGTATTTTGTTGATAAATGAAGAACTAGAGGAAAAATCACTTCTGTGAAATGCTTTTACCAACAGATCATACCTTCTTCAGAGGTCAATTTAATTCCTTTATCAAAGCAGCCCAGATACCCCCAGGCAGGATGATCTGTATATTGAAACCTCACAGATTCTGGGAGGGCCATTTCTGAAGTCTAGCAAAACACTGAATCATTCCTTATTCTGTCCTGTACTCAGAGGGGCAGACCAGATCTACACAACTCACTGGAGTGCACTTGGAGCCAGAAAGGATGCTCTGCTTCTGAATGCACTCACTCTGACCACGGTGCTGCATACGTCCTTGCCTCTAAAACGTCCCACAGGCCACCATGGCTGACACAGAACTTCTTGCAGTAAGTGCTGATACACTGCTTGGGTGTATTTTTCCCCATCTTCATAAATATTTCATTCTGGTTTGCCTGTGTAAAAAACTGAACATGTTGATCTGGAAACTAGAAAAAAAATTTTTTTTCACCTGAGATTACCTCAATTCAAAAGTGCTCTATTATTTATCTTTTTAAATTCATTCTCTTTTAAAAATAAAAACTATTTATCTTTACAGAATTGTAATCATTTTAGTTATATTTAAAACAGTTAAAAATAAAATTAAGTTGGATATATTCCAGTCTTATTTCTTTAGATGTCATTACAAGCATCAAACTAATCTGACCTCTTTCTGTGTGCATATGTCTTAAATTTCTTGTTACTTTTCCTTTCCCAATTAAGCTTTCAAAATCTCTTGTTTGCTATGCATTTTATTTCAGATGCTGATTTATTTTGTTGCATCATCTTTTGGTTTTCAATTTTTCTTCAACAAGAGGTAAAATCTAAGAATGGTAGAATTCTGTTGCTTTCATCGTGTACTACAGTAGGGACCGATCACATTTCTACAGCCCCTCAAAAACAGTAGGTGAATGGAAATGATACATTCACAGTTTACTTTGGTTCGCTCTGAAGCATGTCTTCCACTCATCAAATATTTACCACAGGTCTATTATATATCACAGTTGAATTGGTGTGTCCTGGGTATTAATAATTAAGAATAAATATTAATCCAAAAATATATAAACATATTTCAATGATACAATGAAATGACTTAAGTCAATTTTCATGCCTCAGATCAACAGAGTCAGGAGTCTTGGATTCTGCCACTATGTTCCTGGACCTAAGTCTCCTCTGAAAGAGTTGTCCTCTGTACAGATTCTGAAATCCCAATATTTTGCATAAATGTTTCCTATTTCTATTATCAATATTATCAATCTCACATTCTCTTTAATCATGAGCTATACAAAAGTGATTAAACACCTCAAGATAATTGCTAAACCAAGAATACCAATACTTAGTGATAGCGTACATGTTTTATATTACATATTTCTTATAATAAAGCACTTTTACTGTGATTGGCAGCAAAATGCTCTGTCACCAAAGCTATCAATTCTCCCTCACACTTTTCTCTCAAATTCAGGCTATTCTTACCATCCACCTGTCACCACCCAAGTGTAGGTCCTCATCATTTCTCCTTTGGATCAAACATTAAACATCACTTCTGCCTTGCCCCTCAATTCCCTTCAGGAAGTTGTTCTGTTTGCTATATTCATAAAACTACAGCAAGCTATCTTCAATAGCACTAACATATATTCTCAATTATCTGTTTATATTTAAATCATACATGTATATGACAATTATGATATCTTTTTACAAATTATATATATGTATATATGTATAAACACACACATATGTACATGTATACTTACATACAAATTCAGTACTTAGTATCTTCCTAGGACAGAGTAAAACTCAATCAATGTTCAATTAATAAAATGCATATAAATACTCTACAAAATGCAATATATATCTTTATTAAATTATAACTGACAGCGGTTTCTCATCTATCAGAAAACATAATGCATGATTACTTCAAAATTTGGCATTGAAACGTTTAATTTAAGTATATCATTCTATTAAGATTAATCTACTATAAAGGACAGAATAGAATCAGCAATTATATGGTATGAGAAAAAAATAAATCCATGGAAATATCTGCAAAGACTCATTAAAAGTCATTAAAATGGTGGAAAAATGATTCTGATAGCCATAGTAACAAATATTTCTTGAGTTTAAAGTTTAAATAATTTGAAGTTTTTTAAAATATATTGGTGAAAATGTATTATTTTTATTGCTAAGTTTAAATTATACAGACCTGTATGGGAAAATAATCTAAAGAGAGCAGATATATATGTGTAACTGATTCATTTTGCTGTACACCTGAAACAAACACAACACTGTAAATCAACTATACTTCAATAAAAATTGTTTAAAAAACATGGAGGATTTAGGTAAAAATTCTCCATTTCAGTATCTGTGACCATTTAAAAACTTTTAAGATGATCAATAGGTTGCAAGTGCCTTTAAAGCATATTTAAATTATCCCTCAAAAAGAAAGAAAATATGTCTTTCTTTTTAAGTAACAAATTTCCTCAAAATGGAACAAAATTTTTTTCACTGCTGCTTTGTATATAAGCATCAATAGTCACTTAGCTGATGCCACTGTGATCACAAAATTTCATTGTTTTTAAAAATCAGTTTTTAATGCAGAATAATTGATGTACAATATTATATTAGTTTCAGGTGTACAACATATTGATTCCATATTTTCATGTATTACCAGGGAAAATCTAGTCACCATCTGTCACAAGACAAATTGATTACATTATTATTTATTATATTCTGTATTATGTACATCTTTGTGACTTATTTCTTTTATTTTATATTTGGAAATTTGTATCTGTTAATCTCCTTCACATATTTTGCCCAGCTTCCCATCATCTCCTCTCTGGCACTGAACAATTTTTTTTTCTCTGTATTTATGAGAGGATTTTGTTTGTTTTCTTATATTCATATATTTGTTCTAATTTAAAGTAAAATAATGTGACCCCATGGACTATGTATCTCCAGGCCAGAATACTGGAATGAGTAGCATTTCCCTTTTCTCCAGAGGATCTTCCCAATCCAGGAATCGAACCCAGGTCTCTTGCATTGCAGGCAGATTCTTTACCAGCTGAGCTACCAGGGAAACCCAAAATAATACGGTGTTTGTCTTCCCCTGCCTGACCTGTTTCCCTTAGCCTGATACACTGTAGTTCACTCATGTTGTCACAAATTGAAAGATTTCATTATTTTTGGTGAAAATTAATTTTCATTATTTTCAGTTTTGTATCTATACACATAACATATTATCATATTTTCTTTATTTATCAATGGACACTTAGGTTGCTTCCATATCTTGACTACTGAGAATGATGCTGCAGTAAACATTGATGTGCTTGTAACTTTTTGAATTAGTGTTTTTGTTTGCTTTAGTAAGTTCCATTTTTAATTTCTTGAAGAACCTCTCTACTACTTTCCACATTGAATCCACCAATTTATACTACCATCAATAGTGAGCTAGGGTTCTCTTTTCTCCACATCCTGGCTTTGTTGTTCAATCATTAACCCATATCTGACCCTTCTCAACCACATGAACTGCAGCACGCCAAGCTTCTTTGTCCTTCACTATCTCCCGGAGTTTGCTCAGACTCATATGAATTGAGTCAGTGATGCTATCTATCTCATTCACTGCTGCCTGCTTCTCCTCCTGCCCTCCATCTTACCCAGCATCAATTTCCTTTCCAATGAGTAGGCTCTGCAAGTCAGGAGGCCAAATTATTAGAGCTTCAGCTTCAGTATCAGTCCTTCCAATGAATATTTATGGTTGATTTCCTTTAGGATTGACTGGTGTGACCTCCTTGCTGTCCAAGGGACTCTCAAGAGTATCCAGCACCACAATTCAAAACCATTAATTCCTTGGTGCTCAGCCTTCCTTATGGTCCAATTATCTTTTTGGGCAATGTCCATTTGGACAAGCATGAGTTATATCTCATTGTGGTTTTGAGTTGCATTTCCCTGATGATTAGTGATGATGGGTGTCTTTTTATGTGTCCCTTGCTACCTTCATGTCTTTTAAAAAATGTCTATTTGGGGTCTCTGTCAATTTTTATCATATTGTTTTATTATTTTTGAGTAGTTTAAATTATATATTTTGGATATCAATGCCTATTGGACATATCATTTACACATATTCTCTCTCACTCAGTAGGCAACTTTTAATTTTTTTTCATAGTGTTTTCTTCTGTGTGAAAGTTGTTTGGTGTAATCTCATTTATTTTTGCTTTTGTTTCCATTTCCTGGGGAAACAGATTCAAAAATATAATGCTAAGACTAATGTCAAAGATTATACATACCAATGTTTTCTTATACCTATGTTTTCTTATAGGAATCTATAGTTTCAAGTCTTACATTTAAGTCTTAATCCATCTTAAATTTACTTTAGTATATGGTATAAGAAAGTGGGTTAGTTGTATTATTTTGAATATAACTGTCCAGTTTTCCTGACACCATTTATTGAAGAGATGCATTTTCTCCACTATTTATTCATGCCTTAAATATCATAGATTAATTGACCATATACATATTGAAAAAAAAACTGAAGTTAAAATAAAACACACTAGAGAGAATCAACAGCAAATTCAATGGGCAGAAGAAAGGATCAGCAATTTGGGAAATAGAATAGTGGAAATCAGCTAATTGGAACAGCAAAAAGAAAAAAAGAAATTTTAAACATGAGTATGGTTCAAATTACCTCTGAGACAACATCAAATATATTAGCATTCACATTATATAGGTTCCAGAAGGAGAAGAAAAATCAACAAATATTAATCATTGTGAAAGCATTCTTATATGATTTATGAATTAGTTTTGTGTCAAAAACTAATATTTATTTTACTTTAAAGCCCCAAAATACATATGTATAGGTATAAAGATAGAGATAGCTATCTAATATGTCTAAAACCAAGCAGTACTGTTTTCTTTATGATTTGGGGTTTATGTGGTTTCTTTTGTCTTTTTTTACATGCATTATAAATAAATTCGGCAAGTATTTATCAAACTCAATAAGTAAAATTATGATTAATTATATTTTGTTCAATGAATTTAGTAAATATCGAAAGCTATGCAATATGCTCTAAGGATGACCTCCAATTTTTCTTCCAGTGTAGAAGTTGGGTAAAATACATTGAGGAAAGAGCAAATCAATTTTTATAAGAATTCAAATGAGGAGGAGATTATATATAATCGGAGGGAGAGAGAGAGGTTCAGAATGAGAAGGGCAGGAAAACTCAAAAAGTGAAAGTCATAGTCGCTCAGTCATGTCCTACTCTTTACGATCCCATGGACTGTAACCCATCAGGCTCCTCTGTCCATGAAATTATCCAAGCAAGAATACTGGAGTGGGTTGTCATCCCCTTCTCCAGGGGATCTTTCTGACCCAGGGATCAAACTAGTGTCTTCTGTCTAAGCCACTAGGGAAGACCTAAGCATAAATAATAGGGTTAAAAAGAGCACGGAGTACAAATGCCATTTTGAAGTGCCTAAACTAATGAGATTAATCCATGTAGTCTTCAAAGAAATGAATGTGAAAATATCAGTAATACGAATGTTCTCATTAAGGGTGGATATGTGAAAATAATACATCTAGTTATCTAATCAAAGGTACCTCAAAAAGAACAGATCTCTAGTTTTTTTTTTATTGTTCTAACAACAATGAATAAGAGATTCAGATTGTTCTTAGTTTGACAATAAAGTCTACATTTGGAATTTTTATAAATATCTATGTTTCTGAAACTATGTGTTCTCAAAATAATTTGCATCCAGGAGCCACTAAGTTCAATGGCATCATATCACATTTTATCCCTCATTTCTTACCCTATTCCTTTCTTTTTAAAAATTTATACTAGATATATTGTTAAAGGTGTTGCTCCTTCTAATTTTAGGAGAGAAAAGAGATCTAATTAGTAAAGATCAATGGAGTGAAAGTAATGGAGTTGGAGAGATGGTCACATCATCTTAGTTCCTTTCCCACGTTTGCCTTTGAAACACTGGATGCCAGGGGGAAATGTGAGAGAAAAAAAGCTTAATAATAAACAACAATAATTTTAGAAGCTTCAATAGTTCATCATGTGCCATCATACTTCCCACTCTTATTTTGAAATAATAAGGAAGAACCCTCTAACAGATGCAACTGTTGAACTGAAGATGGTTGGCTTTGATAAGTAGTGTGTTTTCTGTCTCTGAAAGTGACAGTGTAGTTAGAGGCCCAATAACCACATGGTCAAGATAATATGGGAAGAATTCAGTCTGGCTTTATGCATATGAACTGGCCAATTGCAGAGGGCCCAATGCTCAGAAGGACCCTAGCATTAGTTCAATACTCTGCAGGCACTGTCCTGAAATTCTTGATTTTTTGGACAAGAAATCCTATATTTTCACTTAGTACTGAAGTTTACATATTATGTAGACACTGCTGAGTATTGGGCCAATAATATGAATAATATATTCTTAAAGACTGCTTTGACACTGTATTCCTTTGATTCAGTAGGCTTACTTTGGGAATCCTGAATGAGAAATAATCTCTGAATAATAATGTTGAATGAATTCTGATGAGGATATGAGAATTAGTAGCAAGAAATAGTCAAAAATTAAATCAATCTGTGTTTACCCAATCAATTATGATGAACTAAACAGAAGAACAGCCCCAAATGGGATAGTCCTAAATTCCTTCACTAGCATTAGAGAAGTAAAATGGGACAATTGTGGGGAAAAATGGGCAGAGTATCTAATTATTGCTGTGACATCTGTACTAATTGAAACAGCCAAATAGACAATTAATGATGTTAATAGTAATGGCAATGGAAGGACATGATGGCCTGGGCAAAGCAAGCAATTATTTGTGCAAATGCCAGAGGTGAATAGCTATTAGCTCTGTTCATGGACCTCTTGAAACCGTTAATTGTAGCAGATTTTTTTTTAATCAAAATTGGATTATTTTTC